>BMAU01014784.1:0-600000 GCA_019973935.1 Trichonephila clavipes
TTGCAGCGTGTCATATTGCCTTTTAGGGTTATATTCCTTAGTACCTGAAGTAGAGCTTGTACATATATGAGGCATAATATTTTATTCTTGTTTTGGACACAAAAATATTGCAATTATCATTTTTCATGAAAATTACGATGCTCTTCTTCAGTTAATCTTTTCTTACTAATTGCTCTTAAGAGGATTGATTATAACTTTTTTAAATACTTTTTAGTTAAAAATGAATATAAAACGAAATATATGCTTTCATTCGCCAGCAGTTGAGAAAACATCACACATTGTCTTGAGCATTTTGTATTCTTTTTAAAACTTAAAAAAAACTCCTCTGACTGCCAATGACGTCACTTTGCTACTGCTGATGGATAGTTCAGAGAAACCAAATATTTAAAACAACTTATATATACAAAAAATTAATTTCTGTTTTTTGTTATCAAACAAACTGTCTGTTATTAAACAAACATTTTTTTAAACCGAGAATATGTAATAGGTAAATATGTTGTAAATTTTAAAAATAATTAAGCACAAATAAATCTCAAAATAAAAATCTTTTAAGGTTTGATACTTAATTTAAAAAAAAAAAATGTCACCAATGATGCAATTGCATGCCGTATGTAGCCCGTGGACTGCATTTTTGACATGCCTGCTTTTAATTAACAGAACAATTTTCTACTGTATGATATCAAGTTGTAAGGTTATGAATTTCGTTTGAATTCTTAGGTTTTATTTTAATAAGGAGACTCACATATCAGAAACATACGCCTGCTATTCGGTTTCAAGTACACTTACTGCCCAAAGCCTGCTTGCAGACGAACACCTCCCATGTTCATGCCCCATTAGTGTGGTTAGGAAAGGGGAGTACCAGCTTAGGTGTTGTTCTTGTCACTTGATCGTGGATCAAAATTACAATATCCTTCGCCAATAGCCCTCGTGCAACTTCCTAGTACACAACGTTAACATAACTCTTTCCCTCTCCGTATTCCCTAGTCACGAAATCTTTCTGAATCCATACAACTTTGATTGATTCCTCTAACGTTGGCAATTCAGTTAGTATTCACAACTGAATCACCTTTTGTTTTTATCGTAGCATAAAATTGAAAACCACACAAATCGTGAGCACCCAAAGTCTGTGAAAATCCCATACGATAAAAGGCTTCCTCTCAGCCTATTTGGCAGGGATTCAACTAGCTTAGATATCTCATCTGTGATTATTTTATTCTACAATGGCAGGTTGGAGTATTTTTTTTGACTCTATCCCTGATTTTCCTCAATCGCACCAATGGGTCTGGGGACTGAGGGGTGTACAGAGTTGTTTTGGTAAATAATAGAACATCCATGACTTGACAATGCATCGTGTGCTTGGGTTCTGCTCAAAGTAAAAATCATTCACCCCAAGCTTTTGACTTGAGACTTCTTTTTAATATGTTCAAGCAATCAGTTTTGTACTTTGGGATTCAATCACACACACAACTCCAGATTACCAACTCCAAACCATGAGGCCTCCTCCTCCATGCTTGGCAGTCGGAAAAGATTTTCATTCTGTACAGGATTTTCTTCAAACCTTTTCTTCATCCTTTGATACCGAAAACACAAAATTTGCTTTCATCTGAATAGATTACATTTTTCTAAAACGTTTTATTTACGTGTTCTTTGACAAAGACTTAGCCCTTTTTCCTCTTACCACTGTTCCCTCGAGAGATGAATGACCTTCAGTGCAACTATGACAGAATCCTTTTTCAGTTTTCTTTGAATTGCGGTTCAACTCACATTTTTTCTCAAAAAATATCTCAGTAACACTTTAAGCTATTTGTGAAGTTGATGATCTTGGATTAAATTTTACATAGCGTATTGCATATCAAAATTCTTGAACCAACATTTCAGACTGCTGTGACGTTAAAAATTCGGAAGATTTGTTTTTAATGAACACTTTTTCAAACATTTTAGAAACTAATCTGAGATTTCTCCTTTTTCTAAAGATGTATGATGATATTTTTCTTTCAGTCTTATTGATCTCTGTTCTTCTACCTGCCATGAAATCACACACGCATTCAAAATATCAAATTTTAAAAAAATCGTAATTTAAGCTTTTACGGAAAAGCACGACTTGGTGCCTCACAATAAAAGGGTAGTCGCTGGTGACTAGGGATCTAGGTAACGGGGCTAAAGTGTGATGACCGCTGAAGACCCTGCGTGCAGAAGGTAAATATGGCGAGGCTCAAGCGTCCTCCCGTTAGTGAGGTGTGGAAGTTAGGAGAGGGGTTGACAAGATGTCGTCCTCGTCACTTTACCGCGATTCAAAATGACCAGGTCCATCGCCCAAATCCCTCGTGTAGCTGAATAGAGCGACGATAATATATCTCTTTTACACAATCAAATCTATCTAAAAGCTCTATTTGTAAGACTTGTCGAGGGTGTTTCATGGACATTCTTGTTTTTCCATGTTAAGGAAATTTTGAAGGGTCCCTTAAAAGTATGTTGATTTTCTCAAGCGAGATTTGAATAGCAATTATAGCATGAATACGTAAAATGATGTACTGCATGCTGAGTTTCGGTGACAAGTGTATGAATTCACGGTAGAAAATACACATGGAGTATCGAATCAGATCTTTGACCAGCCCGTGCTCACCCTGCACTCTAACAGATGTTGTGTTTCTGAGTTCTTGAACTGGGTTCTCTTTCTCTATGCTATCTATGAATTCGCATTCGAACTGTAGACGCGCGGATTGTTTTTGTCAGTTGGCTTTTGACAGTTATATATTCTGAAACTTCCATTGAAAAAAGTCCTCAAAGATTATACGGTGATTACAATTGAAAAATCACTTTCGAAAGTGAGGCGGTGAAAAAGAATTATTTATCTGAAAGACCTGTACTTTGATTTGAGCTCACAAGAAGTAATTTATCTATAGAAGGTGTTGTAAAAATTAAGCAAATTAAAATACATGATATTCTCACCGCATGTTACACTTGTTATAGAAACGGGGGTAGTTCTCATTCTGTATTGGGGAAGTTGGATATGACTTTCAATGAAGAATTATATCCTGCTTATGAAGTTGTTGAACGAAAACGGTGATTGTGCGCCAGTCCTCTCAACAAGCAGTTTTCAATACCACTCTAACATGGAGCATCGAAAAATTCAACGCAGTTATTATTGGAAATAAAAAAGACTAATGTATGATGGCTAAGGTCTCTGTCGTATAATGAGTTTGAGCCTAGTGCCCACTAAGACCCACCGTAAAGAGTAGGCCACTTTACTTAAAATATGTCGAGTCTCAAACGTCCCCCCTTTGGTGTGATGTTCAAGTTAAGAGAGGGGTTGCCAACTCAGGTTTCGTTACTTGACCATGGTTCAAAATTTTAAGGTCTGTCGCCAATATTCCTCGGGTAACTTTATGGTGTGTGAGAGGTTTTCAACTCTCTCTTGGGCACCTAGGCATGGGAGAGGTAGGGAAGAAACACTCGCCATGATACAATCAATCTATTTATTTATCACTCAATAAAACGACACTAACTCAATTAATAATATTAAGAGAATGTCTCGGTGCTAACCACGAAAGAGGAACAACGATGTTAATACACGAAAGATTAGGAGACTGTCAAACTCAATCATTTCTTTATAAATGATCTAATCTATCATCCGATTTAATTTATTATTAATTTAATCTCAGTGTGATACCTGTCATTATTGATTGATTGAATATTAACGTCTCTCTCTCTCTCGCACTGTTCAGCTACACGAAAGCTTTTGGCGACGGACCACGTAATTTTGAACCATGGCCAAGTGAAGTATACCTGTCAGTAACAATCTCAGCTGAATCGGGCTTATCTACCCTCCTACTCTCTATTCTAGCTAAAAAACTTGGACTATATATAGTAAGTTAATTTTAATATCCCGATTTTCTTCTTCCGTTGTTTGTGAATAACGTGAATTGATAGCCCAAAGATTTCCCGTGAGAATTAGTTGAAGGATGGTGGATAGATGCGTCACAAGTGCAACGTTAGAAAAAACTTACTCACTCTACGAAGGCTTAAAGTTTCGCGGCCCTAAGGTGATTAATATTAAGTATTTTTATTTTGTCAATTTCTTTTAACCTTAGAGGTACCGTAATTATTCAAACCATCCATTCAAAGCCACATCCCAAATTCTCACGAAGTTTTGGGGGAAATAGCGTAAAATGGTATATAGATATTCAATTTTAGAAAATTAAAATAAATTTAAAATGAGATCTGATGGGAAGTAAATAATTAGTTATTTTACCGGTATTATTAACTTTTTTTTAAAATCCATACATGAACCCGTAATTAGTATAATCACGCCCTCAGAGGAATTTTATTTCCTCGATTTTAAGCCGTGACATCATTATATTTGTGACAAATCTATACGGAACTTTATCACTAACCTTCTAAGGCGTCTTTTTTAGGGAAATTTAATTCCCCTACCTATTTCCAATCAGCTCCAAAAAGAGGACAGGGATTCCTTATTATATATGCAGATTAGATAAAGTATTTAAGTCAAACGGAATAGTAAAATGAGAAGCAGTAGGAGAGAGAGATTGAAGCAGGAAAATATAATAGTCAAGTTAGAAATTTATTATTGAATATTTCTAGGTGGATAAATTAATCTCAGGAAGAGTTGAGATTCAGTGTGGTAAATATTGATTCATAATTAAAGTCTCATTAAAGCTTTATATTAGGAGTGAGATTAAAGTTAAATGTTCAATAGGAATATTATTGAATATAATTCTGGGATCTCTTATTGCGGTAATCTCCGCGTGCTCGATATTCTAATTGTTAATTAATTGAATCATTAAATATTTAAGTTAATATAAAGGAAAGCCCCTTTTAAACCTCATATATCTATTTTAAATTATTTGTTATTAAAAGTCTTTGATTCTATTTGGGAAAGATAACCAAATAAAGAAAGTTATTCATTAAAATGACTACTGGTTCTTCTTTGACTCAAAATCATTCTCGTTCTCAAAGCGAGATCCAAGGGGATCTTCACATATTTAATAGCCCATATATCAGCATTAACTTTCAAGTGCATTCATAAAATAATTAATTAATAATTAAGCTCAAGATCAAGTAAGATTTATCGAAATAGGAGATCCGAGAAATACACGTATTCAAATTCTTAACTTTCATTAACTTTAACTAAGTCGCTTAAACTGACGCTTATTTTAAGTGTACGTGAATTATATTTCCCGCTGGCTTATATCAGCTTTCTGGTACGTCTCGCAGCACGACGTCTTCACGAATCTAATCTCCTTGAATCTTCTAGTAATGCGTTTAAAGTTACTGGCTCAATAGCCTTCCATCATCTCTTTCTGCTATCTCGCAACGCTCGACTTTAATACCTTACCTAATTTAAATATCCCGTACATCTTTTAGGAGTTGATTGAAAATAAACGCGAATTTATATTCCCCAAAAAGACGCCTAAGAAGATTAGTGGAAAGGTTCCGAACAGATTCGTCACAATCCCCTACAAAAAGAAAACGAGATTTATTCGAAGGTCACAAACGCCCTGAAAGTAAATAACGTAACCAATTCCTAGACTTGATTTAAAGTCCCGACGACTTTAATATATATATCTACCAATTGGATACTAAAAATTCTCCTTCCTTAAGGGAAAGAAAAAAAATTACAACCTAAAACTACACTTTAAAGGACGTAACATTTACAGAATTAGATTTCCCTACACCACGCCCATTTGGCTCTGAGGCGAGGGAAAAACCACCGAAGTGGTAAAAAAACCTGCATGCGTGGTTTACTTAACTACTTAAAAATCTATTTAAAAATTATAGAAACGTATTCGGACTTGCATCTTGCTTCTTTGGTTCACTATACAATGCTCAGTGTCAGCTACCCTGAAATGAGAATTTCTTTGTGTGAAAAAACAAACATCTATAGTATATACAGATTCCTTCATTTTTTCATAACATTTTCATATACATCAATTGAAGCATCTGGTTCCTTAACATTCCCAGTCCATACATGCTGCCTTTGTTAGTATTAAATGTTAGCTCTACCTAATTACGCCGCGTCCCAAGTCACCAGATGCGCGATAAAATATACACATATATATGCATACAATTTCAAACATTTTTCAAAAAACAATAAAACAAACGACCAAAGGAATTGTCGCATCTTAGCGAAGTCATACATAGAAATAAACAAATGCATTCTTACAAATGTTTTCTACATATTTAAACAAAAAAAATTCAGACAAAAGCTGATTTTTCTCATCAAGAAAAAACACACTCATTGTTGTGTCCACTTTTGCTTGGCTTCTTAAATTAAAAATCCGCTCGTGACTTGATTCATTGCAATAATTCTTCCGACCACTTGTTCGAAAGGAGAAAAGAAGGAAACGATACATCCTGATATTTTTATTTGTCCTTTATTAGCTCCTATCCACTTGATCTCCGTCTAAGGCTTCTATACTGAGGCTCCTTCTCCTGATGTTGTTCTGTGGGATACTTTCCATTCCGATGTTCCTCCGCTCTTCTGGAAATCCTTCGGGCTGTCTTACTCGGCTTCCTAGGTAGTACGGACAAGGTCTCACTGCTGTCGCCTGTTTAGACCGGACAGGTCTCCTCTCAGCTGCCCTGTTGGTTCCGTTTTTAGTTGTCCTTGTCTCCCGGGCCTTGTCGTATTGTCCATTTCCTTCGTGCCTGCTCCCTTCTATAGGTCGCTTGTCCTGCCTGGAATCCAGTGTGTGAGAGGGACCTGCAATGGACTGTGATCCCTGGGAGGCGTTATTAGGTCTTCTATATTTATAATTTTGAGATGAAACCGAGGCCGGAATTGCTCTTTTTATCCCCTGTTTTGGTTCCGGGGTTGGTCTTTTCTGGTTCCTATGTTCGGACCCTTACAGAGAACGTTTTCTGCAAATTTTGGACCACTTTAAATCCTTCCTGTCCCCTGATCCCTTTGACTCTACTTTACGTTTCAATCTCGGATCCTCCCATCCGGCCTTACCCTTACTTGATTTACGACCGTTACTCTCCTCACTCGAGGTTTTCCTAGATCCTTTGAATTTTCCTGGTTGCGATCTACTTTACCAATTACTCTAACTCTGTCCTTCATATAGTGTCTCAACATGACTGTCCGAACTAATCATGTCGGATTGTCGTGGGCGGTACACTCGCACCTGGTCGATATTACCTGTTACCCTTTTACCCCTCTTCCAAATAATTAAAATGCTATTCCGAACCTCCAACACTTTATATGACCCTTCAAACTTAGGCATAAACTTTCCAACCACTCTCCTACCCGCAGGACTTATAAAATGAGTTTTTATCAACACCAAATCATTTACTTTGATGCTAACTTCCCTCATTTTCCGATTATAATATTTTTCCCAATTTTTGTGTTGTTTCCGCATATTCTGCATTGCTTCATCGAATAATTTTTCAATATTTCTTCCTACATATTCCGCACCCTCTGTGTCATTTATTAATTTGCTAAAAGGTGTTATAATTTTTCTACCTCAGAATAACTCAGCCGGAGTTTTATTTGTTGTCTCGTTCACTGAAGTGCGAAGCGCGAAAGCAAACTCATGAAGAAATCGGTCCTTGTTTTCGTGATTTTCTTCTACAAAACAGGCTATCATTTGGACTAAATTGCGATTAACTCTTTCCGTTAAATTCACTTGTGGACTGTAAGTTAGCGTTTTCATATGTTTTATGTCCAACCTGTGACTTAAGTGTTCAAATACCTCTTATATAAATTGAGGGCCGTTATTACTAATTAAAGAAATCGGAGCTCCGTAACGTGAAATATAATTCTCAAAAAGGGCGTTAGCTATGGCTTGGGCCGAAGCTTTTCGTAAAGGAATAACCTCACTCCACTTAGTGAAATGATCAGTTATTACTAATAAAGATCTGTATCTTTCGGGTCAGGATGCGGGGTACGGGACCTAATAGGTCTAACGTTACAATTTCATTGGGGTAATTCGATACTATCGGAATTAAACGACCAGCTGGTAGCGCGTTTTTGTAATTAAATTTTTGACACCGGTCACAGGTTGATACATATTCAAATATATATTTCCTCATATATAGAAAATAACATGTGTCGCGTAATTTTAAATATGTCTTCCTCTTTCCTAGATGACCTGCTAATGGCAAATCATGAAATTCTTTCATTATTGCTTCGCGAAGCGATCTAAAAATATACTCTTAGTTCTCCAAGAGTTGTAGAATATTTTGCGTAAAAGAGTAGACCGTCGATTAATTTAAAGTCCTGGGACCAAACCTCGCATACAGTCGCATTAACGGAACCATCGTCCGGATTTTCTAAATAACGATAGATGTGTCCTAACTCAAGATCTTCCCTTTGCTCTCGAATGAGTTGTTCTCGGGAGTTTAACGCTAGGTCTCGAAGAGCTGCGCACGAAATTTGTGATTCATCCATATTGCCTACTGGATTCCTAGACAATACGTCCGCGACAACGTTTTGGACACCCGGTCGATGTTCACATTTTATGTTGAACTCTGATAACTTGAGTGCCCATCTAATCATTCGACTAAATAAGTTTTTCCCATTCGTTAGATTTGTTAATGCCGCGTGATCTGTGATTACCTTCACCGGCAGGGATCCGAAATATGTTTTAAACTTATTTAATGTCCATATCACAACCAAACATTCGCGTTCAGTAACAGTATAATTTCACTTTGGTTTATTGAGGGTTCTAGACGCAAATGCAATAGATCTGTGGTTCTGATTACGCACAGCAACAATTCCGACCCCACTAGCATCAGTAAATAAGTTAAACTGTTCTGTAAAATTCGGCAATTGTAAAACTGGTGCCTCTGTTAATGCTCGTTTTATCTTATCAAAAGAATCCTGTGCTATTGTCGACCAATTAAATTTAGCCCCCTTTTTCTTTAACCGATATAATGGTTCACATATATCTGCATACTTGGGTATAAATTTCTGATACCACCCCACCATCCCTAAAAATTTCGACACTTCCTTGCTATTTTTAGGAGGTTTCATTTCTGTGATTGCCTTCACTTTACTATTGTCTGTTACGATCCCTTCTTTACTAATTACGAGACCTAAATACTTCAATTTGTCACGTGCGAAGTGGCATTTTTCCTTATTTAGTGTTAGCCCTGCGTCTCTCAACAATGAAAATACCTGATTCAAATGATCTAAGTATTCATTCGAAGAGATCTAGGAATGCACACTATCACTTCTCCAAGAGTTGTAGAATATTTCGCGCAAAAAAGATAAGTTTCAAATCCTGGGACGGATTCTCGCAAATAGTTGCATTAACGGAACCGTCATTTGGGTTTTCTAAATAACGATAGATGTGTCCTAACTCAGGATCTTCCCTTTGCTCTCGAATGAGTTGTTCTCGGGAATGCCCATATCACCGCCAAACAGTCGCGTTTAGTAACAGTATAGTTTCTTTCAGCCTTATTCAGTGTTCTAGATGCGAGTGCAATAGGTCTGTGATTTTGATTAAGCACAGCGCCAATTCCGACCCCACTAGCATCCGTAAATAGGTTAAACGGTTCTTGAAAATTCAGCAACTGCAAAACTGGTGCCTCCGTTAATGCTCGTTTTATTTTATCAAAAGCATCCTGTGCTTCAGTTGACCAATTAAATTTAGCCCCCTTTTTCTGTAACCAATATAATGGTTCACATATATCTGCATAATGTGGTATAAACTTCTGATACCACCCCACCATCCCAAAAAACTTCGACACTTTCCTTATTATTTTTAGGAGGTTTCGTTTTTGCTATCACCTTGACTTAACTATTGTCGGTTTCAATCCCTTCCTTACTATTTATGAGACCTTTGTCACGTGCGAAGTGACATTTTTCTTTGTTAAGAGTTAGTCCTGCGTCTCACAACCATTGAAATACCTAATTCAAATGATCTATGTAATCATTGAACGATAGAGATATTATTAAAACATCATCCATGTAAACCATCACGAAACGCCCAATAACAGGATTTAATATAATATTAATGGCCTTTTGGAAATTTGGCGCCGCCCCTGAAAGGCCGAAAGGCCTTCTGAGGAATGCAAAGGTGCCATTGCGAGTTATAAACGCGGTTTTCTCGATATCTTTAGGACTAATCGCCAATTGAAAATAACAACTTTTTAAATTCAATGACGACATGATGCCAGTATGTGGAATGTTTCTGATTAGATCATCAATCACCGGTAATGGATATCGGGGGTATTTAGTTATGGCGTTAAGTTTGCGATAATTAATCGTGAATCCATAAGCCTCAGGAGAATCAAAAGGAAAGCCATTATTCTTGCGCGTTTAAACTACCGGTGACGCATATGGGGATTGAATAGGACGGATCAAAACCTCTTGCAACATTTTCTCAATGTGATAATCGATTATTCCTTGTTTGACCCTGTCATATCTGTAGGGTCTCGACACTACCGGTCCCTTGTCCCCAGTATCGATTTCGTGGTATAAAACATGAGTTAACCCCGGCTGATCTGAAAATAGCCCTTTAAAACCATTAAATAAATTCCTTAATATTTGCTTTTGCCCGTCACCTATAGTTTTGTTTCTGAAAAATTAATCTCGATCGGCTTGTCTATTTTCTGCAACTGCTTAATTTGGTTATCTGGGATGATCAGCGATTTCTGATCGAAATCTAAAGTTAATTTGGACTCTTTCATAAAATCAATGCCTAAAATGCATTGATACTATATATTGTTAAGAATGTGAAATTCCCAGGTGTTCTGGAATTCTCGGATCCGAATCTGTAATTCGACCCGACCTAAGTGACAACACGAGGCACCTTGGGCCGTCACTACTCTATCTTTCGTCTTTTGACGAGGTCGATACAAAAAATATTTGCGATAGACCTCTTCTGATATGAAAGATTTCTCCACCCCCGTGTCCCAAAGGGCTGTAATGAATGTCTCTTTTAAAAGAAAAGGGACATACGGTAAATCTACTGGAGTCATTCGTAATGAGGATACCCTAATAGTTTGTTGTTCTGTATCTGCAGGATTTTCCTTACATCGCGATCGATCACTTCCATACTCGCATCGATCGTTTAAAAGTTTAAATATCTGTTTCGATCGTTCTGACCCCTGAAAGCACTATTTCTCGAACCATCTTGTCGACCATCTTGATTGTGGAATCTATGATCCGATTAACCACCTCGGCGTCGACCAACGAATCGCTAATTATCCGCAACACCTTGACTCTCAAATCTATTGAACTCTCTCCGTGGTCTACTATTGTCCGCGTATCTATTGTTATCTCTCGTTTCCCTCCAATTTTTCTGTCGATTCCTGTTAGGGAAACGATTGTTCTTGTTTGGTTTTATTTCTCGTGATTCCCAACTCGAACCTCTGATCTTTCTATTTAGAAAGCGTTCCTCATACTTATCAATAATTTGTAAGAGGTTAGATGTGTTTTGCGGATTCCTAACCTCTACATAATCTAAAATCAGAGGTTCTAACCTACTAATAATATGATCGATCAGTTTTTCCTCCGTAATTTCGATTTTTTGTAAGATTTTGTGAATCTTCAACAAATCATACACAAAATCTGACGGTTTTTTGTTATGCTTTTGAGATGATGAATAGAAACGCGTTTCTAGTTCCGACCTATTTCTAACCACGGGGAACTGTTCTGACAACGCTTGCTTTAAGTGCGCGTAATCTGTCGCCTTGTCTTCAACAACCCTATAACCTAGAACCTCAAACCAATCTATTGCCCGTTCTGTGAGATGACCCTTTAAATATGCACAAGCGAGTTGTGTGGGTATCTCGTAATATGTTAAGTTATTATCTATATTTTCCAAAAATTAAACCACATTTTCCACCCCCGAAAAATACTGCTCAGGGATGATTCGAAAATTAGTTCCGACTCTAAACTCGGGATTTACTCGTTGGGCGCCACTATGGTGACCCCCCTGGGTCACACCTTGAACACCAAGATTAATTTGAGGCAAAGAACAACTAAGAGCCGTTTTGAAAAATAATATTTATTTATTATTATAATTTTTTTTCTCAAAAAAGTCTCTGTTAAAATATAATAATATAATGTTACGTCACTTAAAGGGATTTGCCTTTATATTAAATTAAATTACTAATAATGCAATTAATTAATAATTAAGCTCAAGGTCAAGTAAAGTTTACCGAAATAGGAGATCCGAGAAATACACGTATTCGAATTCTTAACTTTCATTAACTTTAACTAAGTCATTTAAACTGACGCTTATTTTAAGTGTACGTGAATTATATTTCCCGCTGGCTTATATCAGCTTTCTGGTACGTCTCGCATGATGACGTCTTCATGAATCTAATCTCCTTGAATCTTCTAGTAATGCGTTTAAAGTTACTGGCTCAATGGCCTTTCATCATCTCTCTTGCTATCTCGCAACGCTCGACTTAAATACCTTATCTAATTTAAATATCCCGTACATCTTTTTGGAGTTGATTGGAAATAAACGCGAATTTATATTCCCCAAAAAGACGCCTAAGAAGATTAGTGGAAAGGTTCCATACAGATTCGTCACAAGTGAAATAAATAATTTTCGTTTTAGTAACATTGAAGTGACTCAGTTTAGCTTAAAAAGACTTTTCAAACAAGAGTTTATAACAAAATATAATATTTAACTTTTATAGAATATTTTTCTGTTAATATTGAGAAAGCAGAATTAATTGATGAAGCAGGGTGTATGGGTTTTATTATAAAAAAAGTTTGAGGAAATTTTAATTTACTTCTCATAGTTTTATCTTAAGATGTAGAATAAATTAACATTTATGATAGAAATTGGTTTTTTTAAAGTTGAAAAATGTAAATTTAGTTATTAGAGAAGGGACTCTCTAATGTACTAATACTAATGATGTTGATTTTGATAAGAAACAAAAGTAAAATCACGTTGCATTCTTTTTTCTCTCCACTGAATTTTAGTGTCTTGTTAATTATTTTATTCAGCAGTAACCTTATTGCATGTGTCATTTAGTTTATTTTTCATTTTCAAATTGTGTGTTTTGATATACTGGCCACATATCAAGATTCCCTATTCTCTCGAAATTTTCCTTATCTAAATTTGAAATGAATTTAATAATTTGAAGCTTATTTTTGGATATTATACAGTGGATAAAGAAGAATACAATTATTATAATTTTGTATATGTCTCGAAACATTCAGAGGACAAACGCGTTTAGTTTGATATGTACACCTCTTATGGTTTTCTTATCAGCATCCCTGAACATTTGTGAGTTGATCACGCAGATTTCTCAGAGAGATGTGTTCCAAAATAAGTAGTGTGATACAGTTTATATTGGTGAATGTGTGATGTGTAAGAGAAAGAATTTTGTCTATGAAACGAATTTTTAGAAGGTTACAGAGAGATTGAAAATAATTCTATGCGATATTGTTAAATTATAGTGAATATTGTGAAAATTTTCATAAATACTAAAGATGATTATAGTAGTGAGTCCCCTTTTCCGTCTCAAAAATAATAAAAAAAAGAGCTCTTATATTCTTATATTCTTTTATTTTTATATATATATAACTCTTATATATATATTCTTTTATTCCTATACTTTTTATATTTTTATATACTTATATTTTATAATGCATATGAAATAAAATATTGTTTATTGTGTTGAATAGTGCATATAAGTTGTGTGTTGTACACCGTTTTCATATTATTAATAATTTCATTTTATTAGTGTCTATTTTTTTATCTTTTTAAAAATGTGTTTCATATATGCAAAATTTAGTTTAACAATGGCGCCAGGGTAGATTTTATACAAAATTATTATTTTAATATTTGTATGATATCATGTATTTTTATCTTTACTATCTTATTGATTGATATGATATTATTTTCCAATATAAAAAAAAATTGAATTCCTTATCGGCTAGCTATAATGCGAATCTATTATTATGAAGGAATAGGAGGAAACACGAGCTCTTATTCTGGATGTCGAATAAATTTGAACAAGCTAATCTTCATTTATATGTATGGAAATTCATTTTTATCAATTAATATTTTGGAAGTTTCATTACTGTGTTTGTTGTTATAGTTTATTTTATTGTATTTTGATTTTAGTATTCATATTGCTTAAATATTTATACTATGTATAATATGCGTTTCCAAATGATGTTATGTGTTGTTTTTTTTATTGAAAATTGATTAAGTTTGTAAAGAGAGAAAAACCACGCCATGACTCCCTTTTAAAATTGAGGGGCAAATTTAAGGATAATTAAATTAGATTAAAAATTAAATTCCCTACCTAGCACTTAAATCATATTTTTTCATTTGATCTTCAAGTATCAAACTACTCACCCATTTTTTTCTTCCGAACATATGGCCTAGCCAATAAACATGTCTAATTCCAGATCACTATATTTAATAGCCCATATGTCAGCATTAACTTTCAAGTACACTCATAAAATCCGCGATACTTATTACATCTGCTTTTTAAGTGGTAAAACACTTAGATTTCACTTTGGCGTACTTTTCTCTCTCCGCTCAGCGTCAGAGCTTGTATAGGTTTCATCGAATAAAGAGAGATCCTCTTTTTAAAAATTAAGTCTGATTCTGACTCGAAACATGTCATATATATTTTATTATGTCTTATATTTTCTTTGGAGACTCTTGAGAGTTCTTCGTATGTAATTTCTAAATATGGAGAGATATTCAAAGATTTCCTCTAGATTCAAGAGATTAAATAAAAGGAATATTAATTCATTATATTAAATAGAAAGTTTAAAAAGTAATAATCTGCTGCTGCATCAAGAACTAAGCCAGTTTAATTCTAAATTTTGTACACTCTTGCAAGATGTCCTCAACGTGGGCACGTTAGTTTAGTGCGCACGTGGGCGGCGTGACATTCCTTAATGTCACTGAAAGCTGGCAGGTTGTATGAGGAATAATTGTGGCCATACACTACATTGAATGATACCACTTTTCTGTATTTTCTCAATAAATTTCTCTTAATTTTTAATAATTTATTCTTCATAAGCATTTTACAAACTTTGTAAATTCCATTGCGTTCTGACAATTCCCTCCTGGTTTTTATCTTGAAGCATTTAGCAAAACGGATCATTCTTGAAGTAAAAAAAAACTTTTGTGGAGTCAGTACTACACCTAGTGGAACAGTTTTTTAACTATTCACTTTTAATGAGCAAAGACTCGGGGTGCTACTACCATTCTACGAATTCTATTATGTACTATTATTTGAATAAAAATAATTACAACTCAATTTCGAATGAATAGATATATTTATTTTTGCATTGCCTTATTAAAAATTGGCTTCTGGAAGCTCTGGCATGAGTGGCAACACATGTGACGGTATGAGGTCATGTACCTCCCAGTCCAATCAGAACGGCGTACTTGACGAGCTACTCGCCGAGCTAACCCCCCAGCTTCCCTCATCCCAATGATCGTTCCCCTCTCGACCGCGTGAATTCTTCTTGAAATGAAGTCTATGAAATGGTGGTAGGACGACGAGACAAAACCAGAGCAAAGTTTTTTGTCCCACTTGTGACTGCGATTAGGGCGATTGTGTCTTTTTCGGCTATGTAAGATGATAATGAAAAAAATCATCGCAAAATTTGGAATTTTGTGGTCGCAGTAGTGATGGAGAGTGTAAATTGTCCCCATTTTTGAAAATATCCTCATCCTTACGTAACCAGCTGCAGGTTCATTTTCCGTAGAATAGATATGACCACACCTTTCAAATCAGATCCGATTATCGTTAAGTTTCAGAATATATATCCATACACACGAAATATATATATATATATACTGCTCAAAATAATTAAAGGATATTGCGGTTTTAGGTGGATCTTGTGGCTGGGAAACTTTTTATACATGTTTGACTGATTGATACATGGTCGACAGATGTAGTAGGTTATATGAGAATAAATTACACATGTTTGGCAGAAAAAAATGCATTTTATTGCACATTTGTCTATAAAACGAAAAAAACACAATTTGTGCATATGAGAAAAAAAGAATAAGAAAAGGTGTTTTCTTCAAAGGAAATCATTTTCAGTAGGGGGTATGGTTTCCACGGACTTCCAGCAACGTTGAGCACATCTGAGGCATGGAGTCAATGTGGCTATTAATCACGAGTTGGGGGATTCTGTCCCACTCTTCCAGAAGAGCTCTTTCCAGTTCTTGGAGAGATTGTGGGGGTGGTTGGCGGCCAGCAACTCGTCTTCCTAGAGCGTCTCAAACGTGCTCTATTGGATCCATGTCTGGAAAACACGCTGGCCATTCCATTCGTACGATTCCTTCCTCGAAAAGGAAATCCTCCACCAGGTTAGCACGAGGTGGCCTGCAGTTATCATTCATTAAAATGAAGTCATCTTCGATTGATGCAGCGTAAGGGACTACAATAGGTCTGAGGATCTCATCCCTATATCGGCGAGCAGTCAAAGGTCCATCTCGAATGATGTAGAGGTCTGTGCTCCCGTCAGTGGAGATGCCACCATACACCAACACTTACCTGACACTTTCGTGGACGAACACAGGATTATTCCTACTACCACGACCCTCCAGATGAAAATACGCCTATTTCCGGATGAACAGAAAAACGGAACTCGTCAGAAAAAAGAACATTGCTCCATTCATTTCTCCTCCAGTTCACATGCTCTGTTGCCCACTCCCTGCGGTCGCGACGATGCCTTAATGCTGGTCTAACACATACCGTCGGTCGGCGAGCATACAGACCTTTACCATGGAGCCGGTATCGGACAGTCTGAGTTGAAACCGTGGTGCCAGTAGCCGTGCGAAAGTGTTGTTGGAGACGAGTAGCGTTCATATTACGGTGTCTTCAAGCCTTAACACTAAAAACGATCTTCATTGGGCGTGGTTGTCCATCTACGACCTTTTCCTGGTCTTCGGCCTGCACTTCCAGTCTCCAAAAAACGGTTCCAGATCCTGGAAATCACACTTTGTGACACTCCAATGGCTTGCGCTAATTCGGCTTGAGTTTGGCCCCCTTCCAACCTGCCAACAACTCTCCAAAATTCTAAATGGGTTAAATGACTTCGCTGAGACATCGTACTCATCGAAACAAAGCAGTCACTGAATGCCGATCATCCTTGTCTTCATTTCAGTTGAAAGTCACATTTCATTCGCTGCCGCTGAAGCGACGTTTTTGACGTCGAACTCAAAATTAGCATACTACACAGTTTGAAAATCAGAAAAATTTGCATTTGTGATTCTCTTCTTCCATTTTCGGCAAAAAAAAAAAATCGCTTATATCTTTATTCTATATAAAACTTACATTATCATTTAATTGTTTTGAGCAGTGTATATACACTGGTGTGCAAAAATTAAGGACGAGACGGTTTTTTCAATATAACTTTGTACAAAAGCTTTCCAAATCAACACTTTTAATACCGTAAGATCCCCAATACGTAAGGACATGTGTAATATGTAAGCAACACTTACTAAAAGAGAAATCAGAGGGATAAAAAGAAGCTGGATTGAAAAAGTAGCATGGAGCGCAATGCGACTGAAGGCCGAAACATCCCTGTGATGGGTGTGCAGCAAGAAACATCCGGTCTTTAGTAGAGGATATGATCTCCCCTGACTGCTAGGCAGGTTTCACAGCGTCTGCTTATGCTGAGAATGAGGGTGTCAATGAGTTGTTGAGGCATTGCTGCCCATTCGTCTTGCAGCGCCAATCGAAGCTCCCGAATCATTACTGGTGGTAAGATACGAGCTGCCAAGCGTCTGCCTAGACAATCCCATACATGCTCGATGGGATTGAGATCCGGAGATCGTGCCGGCCAATTCATACGTTCAATATCCTCACTCTCTAAGAGCTGTTCGGCTGCTACTGTGCGATGACATGGTGCATTGTCGTCCATGAAAAGGAACTGCAGACCCATAGCGCCTCTAAAAAGACGCACATATGGAAGAAGAATCTCGTTACAATAACGGGTCCCGTTGACTGAACCTGCGTCGAAGATGTGAAGGTCTGTATGACTACCAAGCATGATGCCTCCCCAAACGAGAACACCGCGACCTCCATACCTGTCCCTTTCAATGATGTTCGAGGGAGGATTGCGGCTTCCCCGCTCTCTCCAGATGAGTATGCGATGAGAATCGCTACTCAAACTGAATCTGCTCTCATCTGTAAAGAGTACTCGTCCCCATTCATTGTCTCTCCAATTCCGGTGTTCCCGGCACCACAGAGAACGCCTTCTCCGATGGGCAGGCGTTAAAGGTACACACCGCACAGGGCGTCGTGCAAACAGACCACCGCCGTGCTGTCTTCTGGCCACGGTAAAAAGCGATATCGGTCGTCCAGTCGCCTGTGTCGTGTGTCTAGTGATTTCTCCCGCTGTCTGCCGCCTGTTTCTTCTGGCCTGTAAGACAATGTACCGGTCATCTGCGGGTGTGGTTCCTCGTGGACGACCACTACTGAACCTCCGGATAGCTGTTCCTGTAGTTTGAAATTGTCTCCAAAGTCGTGAAACGATGCTGTGAGCAATTCCAAACTCTGCAGCCACACTTGTCCCACTGCGGCCTTCCTCCAACTTCCCAATGATTCGACCTCGGGTAAAAGCATCCAGATGTCGTCTAACAGATTGATTATTCGCCATTTCTCGCTGAGGCAGCAACTCGGTGTGATTTTAACTGCTATACGGCGTGCAATCTCTTTGCCAGAAATACTGATCTTACACCGACAACATGCTTTATACTACTCAGACACTCCCCCATTACGTCTACCTGCATATCTGCGCATGTGCTACCGTACATCACCTTACTTAATCTCCTGATTGGTCTTTCTGTCCGCTCTGCCTCTTCGTTCAGCTGGCATGCTAATTTTTCGACTTCGTCCTTAATTTTTGCACACCAGTGTATATATATATATATATATATATATATATATATATATATATATATATATATATATATATATATATATATATATTATAATGTATGTGTCAGATTTGTATGCATATGAAATATTTAGCTTTTATTTTTCCTTATAAAACACAAAAATACCACGGACATTTTTGCCAAAAGATCCTGATTTATTGAGAATATCAAGTTAGGCAAAATGCATAAGTAGGATTTTGGACTCACAAAGGGCTGAGCTTTGATGATTATTTTCAACTAGCGAAAAATCAAAAAGGTACTGGAGAATCTGAAAAAAATCTGTATGCTTATATTGAGAACAGATTGTAATTGAAAAAAATTGTGAAACTTTTGTTTCCTCTGACTTGAAGAGATATTGACTTGAGATAGTTTGATTTTAAGTTTTAAAAAAACTAAAATAGATATTTTTTGTTCAAATGAACTCTTTTTTTTCTCTCTATCTCAAATATTGTGAATATTTTATTTGACAAAATTAATACCGAATCATTCGTTGACTCCCAATCAGGACAATGAATCAAACAATGAAATGAATGAGTTTTTATTAACGTCGCACTCGAGAGCATATCGATTTCTATTTGGGTCACATCATGATACCTTCTTAAAGATTTTATTTTGTCTGATTCTCAAAAGCCATAGGTTTGTTCTTAAGCGATTGTTTTATTATTTGTTCAAAGTCAACTAAATATATCACTTCATAGGAAAAACCATATTAACCTTCCACCCTTTTTAAAAATAGTCATATTACCTTCATGAGTTGAATTGACAACGATTGTAATATTTTACTCAAAGTCTCGAAAAATATTGTCTGCAGAGCTATTTTTATATATTATAAGAATAAAACTCTATTTTAATCAATTCCTATTCCAGTGATCCTTCTTTCTCATTCATCTCTCATTTTATTCCGTATCTTGATTCCATAAAATATTTTGAAAATGCTAAAAGAAATGTAACAACTCCTAGAGATTAGTTATAATTTTAACTTACGCATTGGAATTACATCATAATTGATAACTTTTTCTACAATAAGCCAGGTTTACCATAAATATTTGTATTTTGGCAGAGAAATACCAATGACCACATTAAAATTATTTAAATTAGAAATTACAGTGCGTATTTATAGGTTTTTTTGTGTCATTGAAAAAATCAGCACTTCTCTTTTTAATTTCAAATAACTGAGAATTTTAAAGAACATTTTCGAGTAGTTGAAATTGAAAATTAAAAATACACACACACACACACCTTATAATTCAAACTATACATGCCAGTAAAGATTTAAAAATAAATTATACTTAAATTTCATGAAAGGTATGGCCCTTAAAAGTCTTTTAGCAATAACGTTAGTATTTTTATTCGTTTTATGTAAATTATGGAAGGAAACATCGACTGCATCCTCATCTAGTCGAATAGAAGAAAGAGTTTGTGTGTTTCAGCTGTTACAGTCAAACTAACTTTGGTCACTTTGATTTTAACGTCCAAGATATTTTTTTCGAAATTCACCTTAGAGTTTCTTAAAATTCAATTTTTATGCGATTTTTCTACAAACTGGAGATATGACGTCATATCACATGTCACGAATTATCTGTCAAAATCAATGTCTCAATAAATTTATTTTGATTGCTTTTATTTATTTTTATATTTTGGGCACTGTATTACGATTGTTTTTCGAATAAAATATCTTAAAAAAAGGTTATTTCAAAATTTCCATTTAGGACTTGGCAACACGGATTTGTTTCCATTAGTTTTGCAATGTCACTCGATGTGAATCGTTTTTCTTAACTAGGTGTATTTTGTCCTTTCTGTAATTTCAAACAAAAGTAATGCAATTGTTCTCTTTCAGAAAGGGTTTTCAATTTTTATTAACGTTAACATTATAAGAATTGTTGGTATTGATGCACTGTACACCCCCGTTCGCCAATCAGGCATTCCTCCACCAACCTGCGTAGGTGATACCAAAGCGTAGCTCGGTGAAGGTGAACCTATGACCGCGGGTCAGGTACTGATCCACGCAAACTTTTTAACTGATCCACGATTGCTAGGCAGTCACTTGTTTGTTTACTCGGGTTTATTTAGATTTTCTAAATTGTGTGGATCATTTATATTATACACAAATGAACAAAAAAATTAACGCACGAAGAAGGAGTCGTCAAAATGGAACGAAATTTTACGTACGTAATGACAACTTTGATGTAAGTAAATGATTAGAAAATCAAAGAAAAAGGATAATTTATTTCAAAGAAAATGGCAAAAGAACGGACGATTTAATACCCTGTTGAACCACCTCTATCGCGAATGAATGATGCGATACAATAAGGCATTGAGGCATACAAGTTCTGTATGATGTCTTGAGACATTTCGATCCATATTTGCTGTAAATTTTACCTCTAGTTCATTGAAACTCGTGGGACCCCGATTCGCCATCCCAAATTATCCCAGATATGCTCGATTGAAGACAAATCTGGGGATCAGGCAGACTAAAGAAGGGTAGTAACAAAGTGGGGACAGTCTCGTGATACATTTGCCATGTGAGGCATTGTCTTGTTGAAAAATGGCTCCTGGGAGCCGTTGCATTAGTGACAACACATGTGGTTGCAGGATGTCATGAACATACCACTGGGCTGTCATGGTGCCACTGATTAATACTAGGGGTGACCGTTTATTGTAGGCAATGACACCCCATACCATCACACCAGCTGTGGGAGCGGTGTGTCCCTGTAAAGCAAAGGCAGGATTGAGGCGTTCACCACGGGTCTCCACACACGAACCCGATTGTCATCACTACTGAGACTGAATCTCGATTCGTCGCTAAAGACAACCTGGTTCCATTCCGCTGCAGTCCAGTTTCCTCGTGCGTGGCACTACTCCAAACGGAGGCGTCGATTGGGTGGACGTCAAAGGCAGCACACGTAATGGGCCCCGCGATCCCAAATGTCCTTCAGCCAGGTACCTTCGTATGGTTTGTAAAGACACAGGGGGCCCTTATGAAGGTTCTGTCTGTGTCTGCTTGGCGGCCGTTGATCCCGCAATTATTTTATGGTGCGCTAATTTTTTGTCCATGAGTGTATTTATACCATTTGTGATCCAAAGTTATGCTTGCAATAAAAGCTGAGTTTTATTCGTTTCAAAATTTAACCTGTGTGAATAATGGGTACTTCAGCTTATTAAATTATAAAATAAAGGAAGCTCATTTAGAAAAATATCTAAAATGGTTGTATGAAAGAGGAATTACATTAAAAAATAATTTAGATTTAATAAAAATAGCCCATGTGTGTGTGTGTGCGAGTAAACAGAATAGGAAGAGACTAAACGAAATGTTGATCTCCACAAGAGAGTGGATAATTGAACACAAAAAATTACGTTCCTCTTAAAGTAAATACATCTAAAACGGCTTCAATTCCTAGAATTTAGAGAAAACCTGTTTCTGTAGGAAGAGTACGAAAGATCAGAAAATAACTGGCTATAATGGTATTAAAGCTATGAAAATTTAAATTGATAAATCCGAATAGAGTTAAGCGATTGAAAACAAATAACATTTTAAAACCTGCCGAATTTTAAAGTGAAGCTATTTTCAGTGATATATGAAAGAAGTTTGAAACATTTCTAATCAATGGATGGTATAGTGAAAGCACAATATTATTCTTGCCCCCAAAGCAGAATTCCAACCATGAAGCAAGGTGGAAAGACAACAGACACATCAAATAACAAGCAAAGAATGTTGAAGCAGTATATTTCAAGACGAGTAGCCGAATTTAGCGGTTGAAACAAGATAACTTGTATACATATGGACGTTAAATTGAGACAATTAAGTGGGGAATTCTGGGTAAACAAGAAGCTGGTCAGTTATAAATTCAGATTTGTAGGGAATTCAATTTAACGCCTAGTATCATGGTCAACTTATGAACACGGTTTCCGGATCCATCGAGAGAAGGTTTGGGCAAGATCCTTCAAAAGTCACAACGACCAGATAAGTTCATCTTTTGTCCATTATAGTGATGAGTAACAGGGGTGCCACAGCTTCTTAGCTCTCTCACAAGTTGTATACGAGTTGTGCTGTTTGATTGCCACTTAACTCTGCGAACAGCAGAGTCCGGGTGTAAAGGTCATAGAGGTAGGAGAACGTATCATTGGTCGACTGCTCTAGTCACTGATGAGTCCCAGTTCAGCCTTACAAGTGATTTTCGCAGTGCTTTCACATGGAAAAAATCTGGGACCCACTACCTATCCTGATACCTTCCTCCTCCTGGCTACCGAGAAATTGACTATTACGGCAGCAGAGACTTGATGGTCTTAGGCAACATCTTGTATGTGTCTGCTCATACCTTCATTTCTGTGATAGAGGCACTATGACTGTTGTGAGGTATAGGAGGGAGCCCTATGAGGACCTCTTCAGACGTGCAGTTGCGCAGAATTTCATTTGAATCGATGACAACGCGAGACCACACAGAGTTGATCTGGTTGATGAATTTCTGGAGAGTAAACATATTTGTGTCGGATGAATTGGCCATTTAGATATTTAGACCTCAATCCTATAGGCCTATCCGGGACTCTCTGAAAAGGGAAATTTCGCAACTCTCCTCCGAGAACTATGTAAATTCTGAAAACAATATTTCTGAAGGAGTGGGACCAGCTTACATAGGAACTCATAAAATTTTTCCTTTAAATTATAAAATCATGGTGCAAGGTCTGTTTATCTGTAAGAAGGGACCATATCCACCTATTAATTCATTTTTTTCTATTCTACACAACCGCTGTTTTATATCTCCCTACTCTGATGAGTGTTACACATGATCCTGTGCGTGTATTATAACAGTTGAATGGTTAACTTTTTGTATTATATCAACCCTATGTACAAAACAAAATTTATTACAATATACGCAGTAGTTCTAGAGATAAAATCGACCAACTCAGAAAATTCTCTTAAACCACAGTGTAGAATTACATTAATTATAGTTAATAGTAGATTAAAACCCCTCCGTAATTTCTAACATTGATATTATTGAGAATTTTTGGCTTAATTTTAAAAATAAATACAGACACATCAAATAACAAGCAAAGATCAGTTGAAGCAGTGTATTTCAAGACGAATAACTGATTTTAGTGGTTGAAACAAGATAAATTGTACACTACTGGCCATTAAAATTCCTACACCAAGAAGACGATGTGTCTCAGACATGAAATTTAAACGACAAGAATAAAGTGCTGTGATATGCAGTATTAGCTTTTCAGCGCATTCAGGCAAAGCAGGTTCCAGTAGCGACACCTACAATGTATTTAAATGAGGAAATTGTTCATCTGGTTTCTCATACACGAATTTCATTTGAATGTTGTCACCTGATGAAAAGTTGTTGTGATGCCTCGTGTAAGAAACAGAAATGCGTACCAGCACGTTTCTTACTTTAATAAAGGTCGAATTATAGGGCACCCTATTTGCGCTGTTATCCCTGTAACGTTTGAAAGAATAACGGTAGCATATTCTTGGTTAATTAAAATATGGAATTTATTTACGTCACAACTATTGAGTATTATTTACTGAATGATACATTAAAGTTATTAAACTTAATTAAAGATTGTTAGAATCCAATATTTTGTGAGAGGAGGAACCGTTGGCTACCGCTCCCTTGTAAGTTAAAAGCATCTCTCTCTCTCTCATCTTCCGGTCGACGGTGTTCGATTCCTCGGGGGTCAAAAAGGGGTTGCGCTGCAGCTGCAAGATGCACGTGTGGGTGTCGGGTCCAACAAAGACGCCGACCGCTGTTGATGTTCGGAGAAGCGACGTTACATCCCAGTATTGCTGCTTGTGCCGGACGAGATCCAAGGATTGTTAGTAGAATAGAGAATCGATGGGTTCAGGACAGTAATACGGAACGCCGTGCGGGTTCTGAACAGCCCCATCACTAGCAGCCGTGAGGACAGGCATGTCACCCGCATGGTCTTAATGGATCGTGCAGCCACGTCACAAGCTCTGAGTCAAGAATTGGGGTCGTTTTCAAGATCACAAATGTCTGCACGTACAGTTCGACGACATTTGCAGCAGCATGGACTCTCAGCTCGGAGACCATGGCTGGAGTTAACCTTGACTGTACATCACCGACAGGAACGTCTTCAATAGTGTGATCAACGACGAACCTGGTGTACGAATTGCGAAATGTCATTTCTTCTTATTAATCCAGGTTCTATTTACAGCATCAAGATGGTCGCATCCGTGTTCGGTGGCATAGTGGTGAACGCCCATTGGCAGCTTGCATTCCTCGTCGTCATACTGTCCCATCACCTGGCATGATGGTATGGGGCTATTGGATACACATCTCGGTCATCTCTTGTTCGCATTCACGGTACTTTGAACAGTGCACGTTACATTTCTGGTGTGTTACGACTAGTGTCTTTACCCTTTATTCAAGTCCTACGAAGCCCTACAATGAAGCAGGATAATGCACGACCGCATGTTGCCAGTATTGTACAGACCTTCCTTAATACGGAGTGTGTTCGACTGTTGCCCTGGCCTGCACGTTCAACAATAGAAAACTTCTGGTCTATGGTTGCTGGGTTACTGGCTCGTCACACGGCAGTCACTACGGTTGAGAAGCTGTGACATCGTGTTGGAGCTGTATGGGCATCTGTACCTCTACATGCCATCGAATTTCTTTTACTCAATGCCCAGACGTATAAGTGCTGGTATTACTGGCAATGGTGGTTGATTTTGGTACTGATTTTTCAGGATGTATATACTCAAATTTCTTGAAAATTTAATCACTTGTTTTTTTTCTAGCATAATATATTTGTACAATAAATATCTTTTTGTTATCTACATTTCTTCCTGGAGTAGCAGTTTTAATGGCCCGAATCAACTCCTCCTCGGCGATAGGAAACAACAGGCATTAAAGCAAATATATTCATTATTAAATATTTTTTTACGAATTTTTCATAGTAATGGTGCCTCTACTCTCAGTTTTATGAGCTTAGTATAGCAAAAAAAAGGTTGTAAGCTCTTACATATATCTAATTTCACATCCTTTTTTCCTCACGGTTAGAGAATATTGAATTGTTTTACGTATCCAGGTTTCTATGTTTTAGTTATTTCTCCCAATGAAGATATTATTTTTTAAAATGTACCCTTAATTTTGGCTACATCATAATACCCATAATAAAAATGAAAATAAATTAGTTTTTATGAATGAAAAGATTCTCACAAATTTAGATGAATAACCTATATATTTTATAAGAAGATATTTAAAAAATTATTTTTCCTCAAGAGTGTGAATGTAATACACGTTGATAAAGTCAGACAAAAGCGACTTTAACTTATGAATCATACATATATTATTATAAGTTATATTTTTGGAATATATTTTGTTTCACTTAGTAGGGCAAAGGATACTTTAAGGGTTTGGCATTGTAAAGCTACTTGTTTGAAAAAAAGGTTTGATCGTTTTGAATGTATTTAAAATAAAATATAAAAACGAAATCCAGCTTCTCTAAAAGACGCACATCTTTACAAAATGGTTCACATCAGAGATCAATATTGTAAGTGAAACTACGTTGTTTTGCAAAAATATGTTTGATAAATTTTAAATATCAGGGAACTAAATCCATCTAATTCAATTTTATTGGGAATCGGAGGAATGTACGCCGTAGGCACTTTTAAAGGAAAAGTGCAAACAGATCACTTTAAAAGCGCTAGTGACATATGTGTCATCCAAAACTAAGCTATGCCGCATGCTGCAATATTTGGACTTGATGCACTAATGTTAGAAGAGGCTTATTTAAAATGAATTTATAATAAAAAATAATCGTTTGTGTCAAGGAATCAATATTTTCCCAGTTTTAGCTGTAAATATTAATTGCAATGAAATCGAAATAACATGAGCTGAAAAAAGAATAAAACTTCCCTAATCAATGCTTATGTATCATTTTTCTTCGTTAGAATACTGACTTTAGATGCGAGATATATATTTGTAATTATTTCTATAAAGGGTGCCCCGAAACTCAACGTTGATCAACCCTCACGTTTTTCTTCTTTTCTCGCTGCCAAATGATCTTTGCCTGAAATCTTGATGTGGTTTTCATTAAGCTCTTGAAGGAATTGGTGGCACCCCTGAGTCTGTTGAAAGATGACGATTGACTTGTAGAAAATATATCTGCTTCATAATAGAAATCATTTTTATCGAAAGTTTTTCTTTCATGTGTCACTTGGCTGTAGGTATCACATAAAATATTTAATTTCCTCCGTAATATCACCTCATTCCAAATCCTCTGTGCTCTTTCTAGTATCAGAGTTTCAAACGTTCTCAAATTTTCTGCCACGGGCAGTTTGTGTGCTATACATGTGCAGTTGTTAGACATTCTACTATTAATTATAGTTTAGGTCCCGAAAAATATACGTTTATATCACTAGCATAATTCCAAGTGTAGACCAAAATGGCAAATAGAAAATGATAGAAGAAATGAAATGAAATGTTGCCCATTTAGAAGCTTTCAAACATATGTTTTGTCTGTTAAATTTTTAGTACTATTTCTACTATCACCCAAACTGACCAAATATTGAGAAAATGAAAAACTAGCTTTTCATCGTTTGAGGCATTTTACAAATGATTTTCATCTATTTTTGATGGTTCGTCAGCTATATCTTAAATGAATATTTTAAAGCTATAGGATTATCAAAAAAATAATTTCGGTGTTTTTAAGTATAAAAATTTTCTGACAAGCTTTAAACATTGAAATATTTTCCGTTCTCTTTGATTAAATATTGTCATGACTCTGAACTCATACAATTTCAGCAAAAAACTCAACCAAGCGCGATTTAAGGGCATCATTATCTAACGAATCTTGACGCTACCTTCATACTAATCCTCTTGGGGAATCTTTGGGCTAGCATTCGCGCTTAATTCAAAGTCACCCCTCTCAAGAAGAAACCGTAATATTGAGATTAGTTCGACTATATAAAATCAGAATTTTGTAATTACAGAGAAGGAGGTATGAAGCAACTATTTTTGCTACGCATGTAAGATTGGATAAGGCTTACTTTCTCATGTAAAGATTAAGAGTGGTATTTTGCCACTGAGTTGAATTAGTAAATTTGATGTTAGGAAACAACGATAGATAACATTGAGTGAAATAAATTTATTCCACATAGTTGCTTGATAATCATTGCTTTCTCCGTGCTACTCATTTGACATTCACTTTAAGAATTGATTGTTGTTGGTTAGTTTGTTTGACTAAATAAAAAATTGTGATTATGGAATCCTCTGGTTCTGCTTTCATTCCTCTTACACCCTTAGGCAGACAAGACGGTGAGAGAGAAACTTCGGAAGAAAATTTATCACAATTATTATCGAAATTTTTACCATTTCAAAAGTTTTGTAAACTTAGATGGAAATGATAATCCGCTGGTGCATGGTCGGAGATGAAAAATGGATCATCTGCAACAACATTAGGGGGTTAGGGTCCAAACTTCATGAATCTTATTCTTATCAAGACGTACGAAATAATTGGAATTTTGTTGGGAGGTGATGTCGCATCCACCGTATGGAACCGACCTTGAACCACCTAATTATCATTTATTTTGAATTTATCAAAACTTTTTGAAGTAGTAAAAAGTTTAATAACAGCGATGACCTCAAATTACACTTATTCTAGTTTTCTGCTTATAAGGAGCAGAATGAGAGTAGATTTATTAAATTATCGGGTATTCCAACGGAATGGAAGATATTCGAAATATTAAATTTAATTTTTTGAGTCAAAAAATTGCATACTAAAACCCGAATTTACTTTCTTGCCAACCTATTATACTGTTACATTTCAAAGATATTTGAATAGCATGTACTTCCATTTCATTCAATTCTAAATCGAATGAAACCCTCTATCCATCTACACGTTTACATGTAAGCCTTCATATACATCCTGTTTTGGATTATAATTTTCAAGTTTTAATATTCATCTGTTTGATTAATCTGAAAAACCTTCAATTCTTAAGGATAACAGTATTACAAAAGCAAAATTGACTTTGAACAATATCTACATCAATGCATTGAAAAGAACACAATACCCTGAAACTGCAAGAAAACGTAAATATATCAGATAATGATGGTATGATTATACGATATGAATGAATCCATTCTTTTGTGCCTATTTTGAGTAACATGTTTTACACTGCTTTTGAAACACTGTTCATCCCATGAAACACTATCTGCTCATTGTAGCACTCTTTTAGTTGTGTGCAATTATTTCAATCCAATTTTAATAATTTAGTATATAGATAAATTTTTATTAATTATTTTACTTCACAATCTTCACTTTCCTTATTTTTATCCGCTTTTATGCAAATTAAGGAAAGTCTAAAAATCTTCAGATTATCGATTTTGATATTGCCAGATGTCGCTCTGACAATACTTTTCGGTCTGCAAACAAGCCCACTATCTAACTCCCACTTTTTCTAACATCAAGTGGCAGTACAATCCTTCAAGGATGACCTGATAATATGTCTATCCTGTCGGGCGTTTGTGACGGGATTCTGCATGCGGTTCAGTAGGATCCCTCTGAAACAAACGATTCGCAAAACGATAAACCCCACTCTCGATAGGCCATGATCTTGACATTTTTGGATTCCGGTACATGCTAGGAGGCATTTGGATTTCTTTTGCGAGGCATAATCTCACAAGTAATCAGCATTCAAGTACGATTTCTTAATGAAAATCCTACTGAGTAACTTTTATTTAAAACGAAGTCTGTGATGTTGTTTCTCCCTCCTGCGTCGTTTGAATGGACTTGTGTTAATTATTTATGCGTAGCAGCCTCTTTTTCCTTTCATGTGAATTTCACTTGTGTAATCTGATTTTTACGATGTTGGGATTTTTATGACCAGTTGTGTGCTATGGAATTTTCAGGAAAACCTTTTTTTTTTTTCGTTTTCTGCGGTTCAAACTCGTATACAATTTTTTTTTATATTGCACGCATAATTCACGAGCTTTAGTTTTCTTATTACAAACTGAAGTATTTTTCAAAAATGAGAAATACTGATTTTTTAAAAAAATTGTCGCTAAGACCCTCTAATAAATAATTGTCAATGATTTGTACCAAACTGTAAGAAATTTTTTGAATGTAATTTAATGAATGTAACAACCTACTTCTCTAATCTGATTGTACAAGTAAATCATATTTTAGAAAAAAATACATAATTTTTCCAAAGAATAATTTCTGCAAAACGTTCTGTATTTTGAATATTATCTTGGAAACTGTAACACATTCTTTGAAATGGGGTTATATATTGGTAATTACCATCGCAGACATAGTACATTCCCTGGAAGTTGGTATCACTTTTTAGTGTGGCACCCTAAGGGTGGATACCAATTGCCACAATGTAATTTTGACTCCCAGTTTGACGAAGCAAAATTTGACTGGGAATTTAATTTCGCTGAGAGCCCCAAGCCAAAAAGGTATTCCAATGACCTTTAACACGCCGCATAGCCACATATTTTTTGCCTCTTGAAAATCAACCGACTTGGTACGGGAGCGAACCCACAAACCTGAACTTAAAGTTCAAGTTTGTGCCAATGACGCGCTTCTGCCGGCAATTCCTATCAAGAATTTTCCATTTTTTTATTCTCAACTAATACTAGTTGCACAACTGCATCTATTTTAGGCATTTATTCGATTTCTGTAGTGGAATGGTGGGCGGCGAGTCGTGAATTCAATCATTGAAATCCACCCGTTTCTTTTCTCGATTTTTTATTGTTTCCAGATGAATTTCTGTCATGTTCTAAGAGTGATGTCGAGTGAAGAGTGGGTGGGCAGTTCAGGTGACCGCAGTTTAAAATGAAGAGGTACTTTCCTCAACCCTCATGTTGCTTTAGAATGGGATAGGAATCCAAAATTAAATAGAATCTATAGTATAGAATAAAAGTTATAGTAAAGTTTTCCGAAATGATTTATTGATGAATACATTTCCAGAAATATTAAGCATGTTTTCCTTTTTTATAAAAAGTGATTGAGATATTTTACAATGAATTATTACTAAAAAAAGGCTTCTAATTATTCAAGTAATATTATTGAATGTTTGAGAGAAGCAAATATAATTAAACCTAACCATAACAAACCAAAATAAATAGCTAAATTAGTATCTTATGTGCAAATTATTAATAAACTGGAAACAAATATCATTTTTCCATTTATTCCTAGCTATATGCTTTGTTAAAAAGAATCTACACAAACAATTGGATTAAGTTTATATAAAATGACATGGTACAAAATAAGAGACGAAAATCAGAAAAGCATTAGAATATATATTTCCTTGGAGTTATTTTATGGAACGTTCAGTGGTACATATTTTACATTTGTGTAAATTATAAATTTTAATTAATATTTAATGTAATTATAATTAATTATATTTTTGTGTTAATTATAATTAATTATATTTTTGTGTTAATTATAATTATATTATTATTATTATTTATTATAATTATATTGTTATTATGAATTATAATTATATTATTATTAGTATTTATTATAATTATATTATTATTAGTATTTATTATAATTATATTATTATTCTTTATTATAATTATATTATTATTCTTTATTATAATTATATTATTATTATTATTTATTATAATTATATTATTATTATTATTTATTATAATTATATTATTATTTATTATAATTATATTATTATTATTTATTATAATTATATTATTATTATTTATTATGATTATATTATTATTATTTATTATAATTATATTATTATTATTTATTATAATTATTAATAATAATAATGTTATTATAATTCATCTTATTTTTCTTTTATCCTCTTATAACTTTTTTATTACAGCTAAATATTTAAATAAATAAAATATAAATGACCAAAAATTATTTAAGCTACATCTATTGTATTTATCAGAACAAACCTTAAAAGTTAACACGCCATATGCATTTTCATGTTAAAATATTAATAATAATGAAATATTTATGTTGCTAAATTTCAAGCTTTTAGGAAATGTTACGTTGTTCATAAATTAATTCATTTGTTATAAGGGTAAATACATAAATTTTTTAGAGATTTTTTTGTAGGACACCAAACATTTTTTTGATACTGAACGATCTGTAGCTCTCAACGTTCAAGGTCAGCAATAAAATCAAAAGAGGCCTATATACAAACTTTTGTACCAATCCGTTTTATTGAAATTACTAAAAAAATAGCATGCTTTAATTCTTCTTAATTAATTCCCAGTAAAATATTTTTGTGCTCAGCAACAAGCGTTCTCAAATCATCTCTAAACCATAATCTATCACAAATCGAACACCCATGACCGAACGGATTATCAATGAATCGCTTTTGAAAATCTTAAGGAGCATTTTTATGGGAATTATAGTCTTTGTAATGTAATTTATTATCGATTCACATGCATCCATTCTAATACGCACTAGACTTTTTGAGGTTTCTGTAGTTGATGGCACATGGTGGTTCACAAAGTTCGTATTAATGTGTGCTGTCATTAGAAGTGTCTCAATAGCATTCCTATCCCTTAAACTCGGCATTAAGAGAGTATTTTGCAATATTTTTTTCCGTGATCGATATTCTCTTATGTACTCTGTTGGAGATTTGGCAGTAGCACTTGAGGAATTTGTACTATTTTTCTGTTGTTGCTGTTTTTGTCATTTTTTCAACTGGACTTGCTGCTAGTTTTCTCATTCTTTTCTTTCACGAAACTCTTTTCCTCTTTATGCATTTGATTTAGGCATTCTGACTAGAATCAATAATAATTCAATGAACTCTTTTTCACGGAAATGACGCAAGTCACGTGGTGTCCCCACTCCCCCCTTTTCCTCCCTCTCCCTATCTCCTCACGATGGTGGCAACTCGGGGGGATGAGGGGGAAAGACTACTTCCATTTTCTTTTTCATCCTAACTCAAAACTGGGCAAATTTCTCATTCACTCTCCAGTCCCATGAAATTTCACTTCAAAATCTATTTCAGAGACTCTACTTAAAATACAGTAGGGTAAACTTGGCAGATATGAGCACTAAGGTAATATGGACACATTTAAACAAAAACTCATATTACACGTAATGGTTTGAGTTAGTTCATTTGCTCTGAGGTATTGGCAATTCTCCAGTGTCATGACGATTGTGTTGTTTGTGTAGTTGTGCGGTTCAAACAGATGAGCAAACGGACCATTTCTAATGCAAGTGCAACTACCTGATCTTTCAAATTGGGGTGGTTGCTGTGTTTTAGTAACCTTGATTAATATTTAACTCGCAAAATTAGTTGATTTTACATAAAACCTATAAGTGGCTACAATCTTATGTGAGTGTAGTATCCGTTCGTGGGGTGGTTTCATTTTTTCTTCCTTCTACCGCAGAATTTCCAACTGTTGAATAATTTCACTATAACAAATATGCGCAGTAAGATTTCGGGGAATGTGAGCAGTACATTTGATAAATGAATGCTTACCACACCCTACCTACACCCGGAGGCAGATGAGAATGATACCTACCCCAGGGCAATCTCCTCGTCCTACGAGTCATTTGAGTTCATCTTCCTTCCATATACCTCTTTCGTACATTACAGCAACAGATGAATGATCTATTGCCACTACTGAATCCTCGCAGTCAGCAGCATCACTTTTGGAGGATCTAATTTTAACACTGAAAACAACGTGTGAAAATCATGGAATACGTTGCAAGAGAGATGACAAGAGCAAAAGGTCTACGAGGAGACTTTGTTCTTCTACCAACGTAGGTCGTAGAGAAGGCACAGAGGCAAAACGCACAGCAACAGCAAGGGATAGCTAACGCAATGCATCCTGCATTTGTCCTGTTTGTGATATTAACTATTATGAAAAAAATCAAGGAATGGGTGCAATATTATAGCTCCTATTGTAACGAGTGTAGTGTGTGATAAAAGTGCAAGTCCTCTTCAGAGCTGTTTTTCTTTAAGTTTGTAAAAATTTATGCTAATTATGAAAATGTATCTATTTTTCGCCATTAAATTATTTTTACTTTATAGATAAAAAGTTTGAAATTTTTTTGTGGTACATTTTTTTTCAATCACAAAGGTTCAAATTTACTTATTATTTTAGAAAAAAAGAACGTATAATTTGTGTAAACATGAATTTTCGATGGGTAAAGGTAAATGTAGAGATGACAGTTTCTCTTATATTTTTACTTTTATAGCTCAACATGCCCATATTTTCCACAACTGTGCCGATATTACCTAAGGTATTAGCCAAATAGGGGCAATTGCAGAATCTGTCGTGGAGCTTCTTTATATACGAGGGTGAGTTGGAAAATAAGTTTCCACTGTCGACTGAGGTCAGAATTATGCATGAAAAAATCAAAACATAGAATGAGACATTAAAGATAAGACATAACTTTATTTTTCCTCATAAGAACCAAGTTCTTTGAGACATTTGTCGTACTGCAAAAAACCCTTCAGGAAATACACAGGTCTTTGCATATGGAAGTGCGTTTAACCGCTTCTTCGACTTCAGCATTGTGAGATTCTTCTTCAAAGCCGGAACAAAATGAAAGTCATTTGGCGCGAGATCAGGACTGTATGGCGGATGGTGTAGGCACTCCCAACCAAGAATCGCACTATGGTTTTGCGTTGCCGTCACCGAGTGTGGTCTCGCATTGTCATCCAACAACAGAATGTGGGATCTGAGAAGCCCAGCCTTTTTTTTCCCCGCATGACCTCTTTTAATTTCAATAGGGTGTTATTGTAGAATTGATGGTTCTAACCTCCATAAAGTAAAGCAACAAAATTTCTTTGGAGTTCCAGAAACCTTGAAGGAACACACTACCTGCAGAGGGAACTTGTCTCCGACAGGTGAGGACGGATGTTTCCTCTCCGAGAAGCGTTTCGGACGTGAAATAGATTCATCCCTCATCACAATTCGAAACAGAAAGTTATTGCCATATTCATGGTAACGCATGAAATGTTCCAGCCTGACGAACATGCGTTGTTCCATGTACGTCGGTGTCAGTTGTCGGGTCACCCATACTTTCCTTCATCCAAGAAAGTCGTTGATGAGCTCACTCATGTTCCATTTAGAGTTCAAACGCAAGCCCTGAGTTTTCTTGGAGGGCTTTTTGAAGCTTCTCGAATGTCTCAATGTACTTGGTGCTTATGTGGAAAAATAAAGTTATCTTTAATGTCTCATTCTATGTTTTGCATTTCATACACAACCTTGACCCCAGTCGACAGGAAAACTTATTTTCTGACTCACATAACAACAACAGTTAGAGGTAGGGAGACCCCCTGGACACCAAGATTAATTTGTGGCAAAGAATAACCAAGAGCCATTTTGTATAATAATAATAATTATTTATTATTTCACTTCTAAAAACAACTCTAATAACATATAAAACTTTTATGTTACGTCAAATAAAGGGATTTACCTTTATACTAAATTAAATTATGAATTATGCAACTAATTAATAATTACGTTCAAGATCAAGTAAGGTCTACCGAAATAGGAGATCCGAGAAATACACGTACTCGAATTCTTAACTTTCATTAACTTTAACTAATTCGAATAACTAACGCTTATTTTAAGCGTACGTAAATTATATTTACCGTTGGCTATATCAGCTTTCTGGCACTTCCGTCGAACAGCAGCACGACGTCTTCACTATCCTAATATCCTGGAATCCTCTAAGATTGCGGTTAAAGTTGCTGGCTCAATAGCCTTCCATCATCTACATTGCTAGCTTACAACGCTCGACTTAAATACCTTATCTATTTTGCATATCCCGTTAATCTTTTTGGAGTTGATTGGAAATAAACGCGAATTTATATTCCCCCAAAAGACACCCAAGAAGATTAGTGGAAAGGTTCCGTACAGATTCGTCACATTCCCTCCAAAAAGAAAACGGGATTTATTCGAAGGTCACAAACGGTCTGAAAATAAATTACGTAACCAATTCCTAAACTTGATATATAGTCCCGACGACTTTAATATATGTATCTAACAATCGGATACTTTACAAATTCTCCTTCCTCAAGGGAAAGAAAAAAAATTACGACCTAAAACTTCCTTATATTTGACATAACATTTACAGAATTAGATTTTCCTACAAAACATCCATTTGGCTAAGAGGCGAGGGAAAAACCACCGAAATGGTAAAAAACCTGCCTATGTGGTTTCCTTAACTACAAATGGCAGTGTTTCTCAAATCGTGGGGAGTGCCCTCCTGGAGAGCGCTGTACTCCTTCGAGGGGGGAGCGAGCATATTGAAAATAAAAGGTTTAAAAAATAATTTTTCGGAATGAAGAAAAGCAAAATGCTTTCTGACTTACTACAAAAGGGACATTTACACTGTAAAATATAATTTATATACATCATTTTGTAATCATCAAAAATAAAACATTCCACTTCAAACGTTCATTAGCTATCTTTGATCCTATAACCAAATAAAAAAAGGACATTTTGTTTGCTTTACTGTAATCACACGATGAGAGATTTTTTTATTACTTTTTCTTTAACCTCTAAAATGCTACTTTTGAATATCATATATTGGACCTTCAAACTTATGGTATGTTTCACTCCATCTGTTTTTCTTTTAGGAAAGTTGTAAATAATATTTTTCTGTAGCTTTTTTTCCATGTGAATGAGTTATTTGATATATGTATAAGCATATTGAGTACTTTGAAGGATTATATGGCCAACATACAATGCGTAACGGAAAACTTTTTACATAATTCTTTTTTAGAACTAATATCCATATGTTTTATTGAATACACTTTTAATACGGAATCAGTCAAGAGATGCGCAGACTCATCTGATGTTCACAAAATCGTTAATTCAGGGAAAACTGTTTATTTGTTACCAATGACCTTGACAGAGTATCCTCCAAAAAGACAGTCTTAATGGGAACTAAAATGAATTTATCACAATTCGCCGTCTTTTTTTGGCGAGTTTCAACCGTTTTTTTTACAATCAAGTTACTAGTTTTGATCGAGTTCCCTGGGCAACCACTTTTGTTCAAAAATATTTTCTAAGAACATGTTTTATATCCTTTATTAAGGGCACGCAGATTTGGAACATTTTCATAAGTTTTATTGGATTTTTTCTCAAAAAATCACAGAAAAATTGAAAATTCTTTGAAAGTAGGTAAGTATGTTTCTCTTAATTAAATTATTCACTGGAATTGGGATTTTTATCGTGTATAGTAAAAATAATTATAAAATAAATTATAGTTTAAAAACAAATTAAAAAAACACGCTTTTATAGTGAATCGAACTAAAAAGTAAAAAAAAAATATATATAAATAAAAATTACTTAAAAGTAACATATACAAAATTTAATACTTGTTAATTCGTACAGTTTATAATTATGATCGTATTGTAGATTTAGCACCCCCCACAAATGCATTATTATTATTTCATTCAATACAGTATTATTTGGGGGGGGGGCGATAAAAATTATGATTGAAAATTGCGTCACCAGTAGTTAAAGTTTGAGAACCACTGACATATGGAATAACTGCACAACCATATTCTGACTTACACTTGAGTCTTCGCTCGCTATACACTTATCAGGATCAGCTACCCTGAAATGAGAACCTCTTTAAATTTTGTGAAGAAACAAACATCTATAGTCTATACAAAAATTCATTCATTTTTACATAAAATTTTCATATACATCAATTAAAGCTTCTGGCTCCTTAACATTCCCATTCCATGCATGCTGCGCTTGTTAGTATTAAATGTTAGCCTTTCCTAATTACGCCGCGTCCCAAGTCACCAGATGTGAGACAAAAAATACACATACATATACATACAATTTAAAACATTTTTCAAAAAACAATAAAACAAACAACCAAAGGAATTGTCGCAGTGAAGTCATACATAGAAGTAAACAAATGCATTCTTACAAATGTTTTCTCCATTATTATACAAAAAAATTAAAACAAAAGCTGATTTTTCTCATCAAGAAAAAACACACTCATTGTAGTGTCCACATTTGCTTGGCTTCTTAAATTAAAAATCTGCCTGTGACTTGCTTCATTGCAATAATTCTTCCGACCACTTGTTCGAAAGGAGAAAAAAAGAAACGATACAACCTGATTTTTTCTTTGTCCTCTATTCGCTCCTATCCACCGGATCTCCGTCTAAGGCTTCTATGCTGAGGCTCCTTCTCCTGATGTTGTTCTGCGGGATACTGTCGATTCCGTTGCACCTCCGCTCCTCAGGTATTCCTTCGGGCTGTTTTACTCGGCTCCGTGGGTAGTAAGGACAACGTCTCACTGCTGTCACCTGTTTAGATCGGACTGGTCTCCTCTTGCGCTGCCCTGTTGGTTCCGCTAGTAGTTGTCCTTCTCTCCCGAACCTTGTCATATTGTCCACTCCTTTCTTGCTTGCTCCCTTCTGTAGGTGGCTTGCCCTGCCTGGTATCTATTTGATGTGAGGGACCTGCAATGGACTGTGATCCATGGGAAGGGTTATTAGGTCTTCTATATTTATAATTTCGAGATGAAACCGAGGACGGAATTGCTCTCTTTATCCCCTGTGTCGGTTCACGGGTTGGTCTTTTCCGGTCCTTATGTTCGGACCCCTGCAGAGATCTTTTTCTGCATATTTTGGACCGCTTTATATCCTTCCTGTCCACTGACCCATTTAACCCTACTGCACGTTTCAATCTCGGATCCTCCCATCCGGCATTACCCTTATTTGATTTACGACCCTTACTCAACTCATCGAGGTTTTCCTGGATCCTTTGAAATTTCCTGGATGTGATCTACTGGACCCATTACTAGACCTCTGTCCTTCATATAGTGTCTCAAGATGACTATCCGAACTAATCGTACCGGATTGTCTTGGACGGTACACACGCACCTGGTCGATATTAACTGTGACCCTTTTACCCTTTTTCCAAATGATTAAATTGTTATTCCGATCCTGCAACACTCTATATGGCCCTTCAAACTTAGGCATAAACTTTCCGACCACTCTTCTACCCGCAGCACTTATAAAAGGAGTTCGTACCAACTCCAAATCATTTACTTTGATGTTAACTTCTCTCCTTTTATGATTATAATATTTCTCCAAGTTTTATGTGGTTTCCGCATATTCTGCCTTGCCTCAACGAATAATTGCTCAATGTTTCTTCCTACATTTTCAGCACCCTCTGTGACATTTATTAATTTACAAAAAGGTGTTATAATCTTTCTACCTAAGAATAACTCAGCCGGAGTTTTATTTGTTGTCTCATTAACTGATGTGCGCAGTGCGAAAGCGAACTCATGAAGAAATCGGTCCCAGTTTTCGTGATTTTCTTCTAAAAAACAGGCTATCATCTGGACTAAATTTCGATTAACTCTTTCCGTTAAATTCGTCTGAGGAAAGTATGTTAACGTTTTCATATGTTTTATGTCCAACCTGTGACTTAGATATTCAAATACCTCGGATATAAATTGGGGGCCGTTATCACTAATTAAAGAAATCGGAGCTCCGTAAAATGAAATATAATTTTCAAAAAGGGCGTTAGCAATGGCCTGGGCCGAAGCTTTTCGTAAAGGAATAAGCCCACTCCACTTAGTGAAGTGATCAGTTATTACTAATAAAAATCTATATCTTTCAGGTCGGGATGCTAAGTAGGGCCTAATAGGTCTAACGTTACGATTTAATTGCAGTAATTCGATACTACCCGAATCAAACGACCAGCTGGTAGCGCGTTTTTGTAATTAAATTTTTTACACCGGTCACAGGTTAATACATATTCAAATATACATTTCCTCATATATGGAAAATAACATGTGTCGCGTAATTTTAAATAGGTCTTCCTCTGTCCTAGATGGCCTGCTAATGGCAGATCATGAAATTCTAGCATTATTGCTTCGCGAAGAGATCTAGGAATGCACACTATCACTTCTCCAAGAGTTGTAGAATATTTCGCGCAAAAAAGATAAGTTTCAAATCCTGGGACGGATTCTCGCAAATAGTTGCATTAACGGAACCGTCATTTGGGTTTTCTAAATAACGATAGATGTGTCCTAACTCAGGATCTTCCCTTTGCTCTCGAATGAGTTGTTCTCGGGAATGCCCATATCACCGCCAAACAGTCGCGTTTAGTAGCAGTATAGTTTCTTTCAGCCTTATTCAGTGTTCTAGATGCGAGTGCAATAGGTCTGTGATTTTGATTAAGCACAGCGCCAATTCCGACCCCACTAGCATCTGTAAATAGGTTAAACGGTTCTTGAAAATTCAGCAACTGCAAAACTGGTGCCTCCGTTAATGCTCGTTTTATTTTATCAAAAGCATCCTGTACTTCAATTGACCAATTAAATTTAGCCCCCTTTTTCTGTAACCAATATAATGGTTCACATATATCTGCATAATGTGGTATAAACTTCTGATACCACCCCACCATCCCAAAAAACTTCGACACTTTCCTTATTATTTTTAGGAGGTTTCGTTTTTGCTATCACCTTGACTTAACTATTGTCGGTTTCAATCCCTTCCTTACTATTTATGAGACCTTTGTCACGTGCGAAGTGACATTTTTCTTTGTTAAGAGTTAGTCCTGCGTCTCACAACCATTGAAATACCTAATTCAAATGATCTATGTAATCATTGAACGATAGAGATATTATTAAAACATCATCCATGAAAACCATCACGAAACGCCCAATAACAGGATTTAATATAATATTAATGGCCTTTTTGAAATTTGGCGCCGCCCTGAAAGGCCGAAAGGCCTTCTGAGGAATGCAAAGGTGCCATTGCGAGTTATAAACGCGGTTTTCTCGATATCTTTAGGACTAATCGCCAATTGAAAATAACAACTTTTTAAATTCAATGACGACATGATGCCAGTATGTGGAATGTTTCTGATTAGATCATCAATCACCGGTAATGGATATCGGGGGTATTTAGTTATGGCGTTAAGTTTGCGATAATCAATCGTGAATCCATAAGCCTCAGGAGAATCAAAAGGAAAGCCATTATTCTTGCGCGTTTAAACTACCGGTGACGCGTATGGGGATTGAATAGGACGGATCGAACCCTCTTGCAACATTTTCTCAATGTGATAATCGATTATTCCTTGTTTGACCCTGTCATATCTGTAGGGTCTCGACACTACCGGTCCCTTGTCCCCAGTATCGATTTCGTGGTATAAAACGGGAGTTAACCCCGGCTGATCTGAAAATAGCCCTTTAAAGCCATTAAATAAATTCCTTTATTTTTGCTTTTGCCTTCCATCGAGCTTTGTATCTGCTAGATCAATCTCGACCGGTTTTCTACTTTTGGCAACTGCTTAATTTTGTCATCTGGAATGATCAGAGATTTCTGATCGAAATCTAAAGTCAATTTGAACTCCTTCATAAAATCAGTGCCTAAAATGCATTGGTACTGCATATTGTTAAGAATGTGAAATTCCCAGGTTTTCTGGAATCCTCGGATCCGAATCTGTAATTCTACCCGACCTAAGTGACAACACGGGGCTCCTTGGGCCATCACTACTCTATCTTTCGTCTTTTGACGAGGTCGATACGAAAAATATTTGCGATAGACCTCCTCTGATATGAAAGATTTCTCCGCTCCCGTGTCCCAAAGGACTGTAATGAATGTCTCATTTAAAAGAATGGGGACATACGGTAAATCTACTGGAGTCATTCGTAATGAGAATATTCTAATAGTTCGGTGTTCCGTATCTGGAGGATTTTCTGTACATCGCGATCGATCAACCCATACTTGTATCAATCGCTTAAAAGTTTAAATATCTGTTTTGATCATTCTGACCCCGAAAGAACTGTTCCTCGAATCACCTTGTCGACCGTCGTGATTGTGGAATCTAATATCAGATTGACCTCCTTGGCGTAGACCATTGAATCTCTGATTATCCGCAAAACTTTAACTCTCAAATCTATTGAACTCTCTCCGTGGTCTGCTATTGTCCGAGTATCTATTGTTACCCCTCGTTTCCCAGCAATTTTCCGGCCGATTCCTGTTAGGGAAACGATTGTTCTCGCTTGGGTTTGAATCTAGGAATTTCCAACTCGAATCTCTGATCTTTTTATTTAGAAACCTTTCCTCATACTTATCAATTATTTGTAGAAGGTTAAATGTGGTTTGCGGATGCCTAACCTCTATATAATCTAAAATCTGAGGTTCTAACCTAGTAATAATATGATCGATCAATTTTTCCTCTGTCATTTCAAGTTTTAAAATTTTGTGGATCATCAACAAATCATACACAAAATCTGACGATTTTTGGTTATGCTTTTGAGATGATGCGAAAAAATGAGTTTCGACCTATTTCTAACCACGGGGAACTGCTCTGTCAACGCTTGCTTTAATTGCGCGTAATCTGTCGCCTTGTCTTCAACAACCCTATAACCTATAACGTCAAACCCATCTAGTGCCCGTCCAGTGAGATGACCCTTTAAATATGCACAAGCTAGTTGTGTGGGTATCTCGTAATATGTTAAGTTATTATCTATATTTTCCAAAAATTAATTCACATTCTCCACCCCCGAAAAATACTGCTCAGGGATGATTCGAAAATTAGATCCGACTGTAAACTCGGGGTTTACTCGTTGGGCGCCACTGTGGAGACCCCCCTGGGTCTCACCCTGGACACCAAGATTAATTTGAGACAAAGATTCACCAAGAGTTATTTTGTATAATAATAATAATTATTTATTTTTTCACTTCTCAAAAAAAACTCAGATAACACATAATACTTTTATGTTGGGTCAAATAAAGGGATTTACCTTTATACTAAATTAAATTATGAATTATGCAACTAATTAATAATTAAGCTCAAGATCAAGTAAGGTCTACCGAAATAGGATATCCGAGAAATACACGTACTCGAATTCTTAACTTTCATTAACTTTAACTAACTCGACTAAACTAACGCTTATTTTAAGCTTACGTAAATTATATTTACCGTTGGCTATATCAGCTTTCTGGCACTTCCGTCGAATAGCAGCACGACTTTTTCACTATCCTAATATCCTGGAATCCTATAAGATTGCGGTTAAAGTTGCCGGCTCAATAGCCTTCCATCATCTACATTTCTAACTTACAACGCTCGACTTAAATACCGTATCTATTTTGCATATCCCGTTCATCTTTTTGGAGTTGATTGGAAGTAAACGTCAATTTATATTCTCCAAAAAGACGCATAAGAAGATTAGTGGAAAGGTTCCGTACAGATTCGTCACGGAGGTTTGTTCATATACCATTAGAAAATAATACTCGAAAGTTTGAAATATCTTAAGTTCGAAAAAATTGAAAGTCTTTTAGTGTAGCACATTTTTAATTATGCGTCTTGATGCCAGTATTTTACAAGTTGACCCTATCAATTAATTAAACATTTTTCATAGAAATTGGTGAAATAAATATTTCTATATAGCGAAAGGAATTTTCAATTATATATATATATATATATATATATATATATATATAGATAGATATATAGATATAATTAATTTATTTTTAAAAAAATATTTTTTAACTTTCTTAAATGACATAGAAATGTTTCCTTTTCGATACAGATAACACGGAAAACATTGTTTTTATGAAATATGAATCTTCTTTCCTTTCGTTTCAACACTTAATTTTCGTTTGTGAATACTCACTGTATGCTTACCATAATGAATTGTAATCACTTATAGTTTTCTTTAGATGAATCTTTTTAGTTCAAGTGACAGTCAGAAAAGGAATACAATAGAAGTCTTTTAGAAAACAATTTATTATGAAATTTAAACACTTTTGTTACACTTTTATTTTTTGATTTACACATATAACAAAGCTAAAGAATGGAAATTAGTTCTGATGAATAACATGTTAGGTTTATTGTTCTAACAGAAGGAAAAATGAATACAGATTTTAAGTTCTTTTTAAACAACATAATCGAATTCCAAAGGTATCTTGAAATATATGAAGCGATTGACTGAAAATTTATTCCCTACAAAATGATTCAATATGCAAGAAAAGGCGATTCACAACGGTAGTTTCCTTGAGCATCGACATCTTTTGGCTAGAGCAGATTGATTGGAGTTTTGGTTTTTATGCTATTCACTCTCTTTAATAGTTTAAAGATAAATTTCAGGGGGAAAACTTTGAATATACCTTTTAAATTCATCTGAAATTTGCAAAAGACTCAAAAATATAAGCCCCAAATGCAATATTCTACTGTTTCTCGACAAAAACTACTTAAGTGTAAGCTTGTTATTTTTAAAAATAATCACGAATACTGTAAATGAAATCAAGTAAAAGGGCCTGCTTATAGATTATGACGATTTACGAAACAGATTTCATGAGACTTCTCAACTCTTCTGGACTTCGGTTTATTTCACTTGAGGCAGAGCCTTAACTTTTATTTCCATTTAAAATATTCAAGCAAAATCCTCAAAATACTTTGATTTGGATTGATAACCAGTGGTAAATTTTTTTTGAATTTCTTTTCAAAATCAAAGCATCATCTTGTGTCCGAAAGTAAATCTCTGGAAATTTTCCATTTATTTGGAATTAAATGTTATGTTTGCACAATTGGTAGTTTTTCCTTTGTGTTCGGTAATGTTAAGGTAAGGTAACTTTGTAGAGTTTGAAGGTCTTCTGAAGTTATTGTTTCATACGCAACTGCGTTCACTTTCTTTGTGAGTTATTAAAAAAGAAGAAAATATTTACTGTATACAGCAAGGAATATAAAAGAAGAAACACTTTACATTTTTTCACTGAATTTTAGAAAAAACTAAAATTCAATAGATTGATCAAAACAGATGATATTTATAGAAGGTCTAGATATTAATAAAGATCACACCATGGAATTTAAAATATGGATTAAAGTAACAAACTGGCAAACGAATGCAGAACTTTTCACCCAGCAAAATTGAGAGCCAAAGGGAATAGCACGGTGTTGAGTGTTATTCAAGTCTGAGTTTGAAAGTATTCATAGTGTTATGCAATCTATGTGTTCACACACATAGATTGCAGGGAAAAATAGGCATTAATTTATATAATTATTATAAATCACTGAAAGCATTCGAATCGAAGCACTGTAAGAACAGTGAGAAGAAAGTTCTCTCAGTGGGATAAATGTTAAAATACGGCCATTCAAAAAACTCATGAGTAGAAATGCGAGAAAATACTGTTAAAATAAACATTCAAACATATTTCCTAGTTTTGTGCACTTAAGGAAGACTAAGAAAGTAATCCCGATCTAAAAATTATTTTCACAACTCTTCTTCGAGCTCTTCTCGTTTCTACGACAGATCATTTGAAAAAATCGGGTAGAATGATATTTTTTTCTGAGTTGAAAGTATATTCAATTGAATTCGTTGGAATGAGTGGAATGGAATTGGAGAAAATGAGTGAGTATTTATTAAACGTCCCACATTGATGGTAATCTATGAACTTCGTACTCTCAAAACTTGACCTAAACACCCCCCTTTCCAAACTTCCGCATCAAGTGAACGTAGGAACTTCCAACCTTTTCAGATTTTTTGTGTGTCAGACTCTCTACACGGTGGATCTTCAGTAGCTACAAGACTCCAACTCACGACTCGACAAAATTTAGTTTGGAAATAATTGAAAATTCAGCTAAGAGAAAAGATTGTTCCAACATTATGTCACAGTAAGGGCCTGTTTGTTAAATGCAGCTACTAGAAAATTTGATTGATCCAACAGCGGACAAGCATATCTACTTGAATATCTTTAAACATAATCTTTAATAAAATTCCCGCAAGCTTCATTGATCTAAGAACTTGTATTTCTAATGGAATGATGATCCCAACCACACGGCACGTGTGGCTGTTGTATGGTCTGTGTAGGCTGAATTGTATGGCCCACACTCTTAAATATTACTTATGTCCTGTCACCCATTTACCCATTGGAAATATGGCATAAAGAACGTTTGATTTCCTAGAAGAATGAATCAAAATTCCTTATCAAACAATTCCATGGTGAATAGACTCACGAGGCTGTTATCAGAAGCAGAAGATTAGACACGACACGTAAGTAATGACTCCGTTTTATTCTGATGTTTCAGTCAATGTGCATTCACTTCGGTTCTTTATTTGGATGAGTTGTTCTTTTTATATGTTTATTTATTTGAATTTATTATTTTACAGTTATATTTCCTAATATTATAAAGATTTCACAAATAATATCTGTTTGGATAACAATAAGATAATGTACATACTCTTTTCCTAAATTTTTGAGAGAATATGTGTTTCTTTATCTGTATCCATTTATGAATGCACACTTGATGCATATTTTTCCTTTGCTTTTATTCACACACACACACACATTTACTAGAAGTTTCTTCGAAAAAAAAATCGACACAAAGATGCTATACATTACATCATATCTAACAGCAGTACATCTTAGTCTTGACATGGCTGTTTTCAAGGGGCGAAGGTCTCATTGAGGATTCATCCTCCTTATATGACCATGGTATAAAACTATGAGAAATGCCTCATATAATTTATTATGTAGCTGTAAAGTGACTGTATTTAAAAAAAAGAGGGAATATGCTATAGAATGAGCATTTCAAACTTTGTGGTTGGCATGCTGCACACAACGAAGGTCTTTCGCAACATAACAGTACGTAACAACAATTTTACTGTAAATATTTGTTTAATGTTTTTTTTTTATTTCCTGAATCTACATACTTAATGAAAACAAATCCTACTATTCACCAATGACTAGACGAGTAGAATTGAAGCATTCCTCCCTCCCTCTCCCACCATTAACAGTAATTATTTAGCAATAAATAACAAAATACTGACCATCCCTTTAGTTGTCCGCTTTGCTTGGAGATTAAGATTAAGTACTCCGTTTTCAGATTATGAAAAAAAAAACTTATATATCTTGCATTTATTAATTAGTGTAGTTATTATGTGTTTGATAACTTAAGTTTCAAGAAAAAATATATGGATTTTATTAACAAATTAATTGAAATACTCATATATATTGGCCCTTTCATATCTTCACTGAAAGAAGAACTAAACGAAAAACTCCTGTCTAACATCAGTATTTCACGAAAACTGGAGTATTTTTTGTGTAATATTAAAGATAAATAATATCTCCTTGGTATGAAACAAAACTGAAATAAAGTTGTATACACTCATATGAATAACGGTAGAATAGTACTCCTGCTAATTAAGAAACGAAAAACCACCACTATAACTTTTATGAAATAATACTAGCGGGGTATGCATGATCTTTTACACAACTCTGATGCAATATACCCTGAGAGCAAACGAAAAAAATACAACAAACGAGAAGCGAAAAAGTATTTAGTTAAAATTCCTTGAACCTCTAAGTGAAATACTGATAATTTTTAAATAGATATAAGATTATAAATAAAGTTCTGGATATAGATCTACTGAGTCAAAATATCGTTATTTTTGTAACATATGCTCATTTCTTTTAATTATAACTCTTATTTCTCTTTTATTGCACTAGGACCCTTCGGATTCTGGAAACATTTATTAACAGAGAGCCCTTTCATTCATTTCATTGCAACTGATTTTCTTCTCTAGATTTCTTTTCAATCCCTTGTTTTTCATGAAGGTATCTTCTTAAAATATCCGTAGTGTATTTTTTAAAAGGGATTCGTTTCTCTACAGCAGAAATTTAAATAAACATTCGTTAAGTTGAGAGAAATTTCAAAATATCTCTGGAACAAAAAAATGCCTCTGCTGTATATTATTTTATATTTCATTAAATAATGGATTGGAATAGAAGCTAGGCATCCCCTAACCAAGCAAAAGACAAAAAGAAACTAGTAATTAATTCGTATTGTAATCCTATGTGTTTATTTTTTAAAGTAATAAAATTATATATAAGCTTTAGCTTTTTTTTTGACAAGCTGTATTGTTTTAATTATGCCAAACAGTAATAGTTTTAGTCAAAATTTGAAGAAAACGCTTTCATTACAAACCAGATAATTTCTCATTCATATTATTTTCAAGACATTACGAAATTCTTCATTACGTTGTATAAAGTGCATCCTAGTATATTTTATGGCAAGTGAATACGTCATGTTATTCCTCTACTCAATTGATCATGAAAAAATTCACATTTCAAAAAGCAAAATGAGTTGAGCCCATGGTTTAGCATTGCTGCAAGGCATGGCAAGTTTTCAGGTTGCTTTCTCATGAATTGATCAGCCTAGATACTCAAGTCTGCATCTGCAACTTTATGTAATTCTGGTAACTAGCAATCTACTATTACATACTTGGTGATTAGTCAATGGGAGCCACCCTAATCTATATCAAGTCATTTGAAGGTGTTCAAAAACCTGAGCATCTGAAAAAGAATTTTTATCCTTGGGAAGAAGAGCTTTTACTGAGGTTCAAGAAAGAACATTTCTGAAATTTATCATAAATGTGGGGAGTTGTTTCTCTAATATATCATTTCATTGAATATATAGCATCTTGTGATTTCTAATATATAGTATAAACGAAAGTGAGACGAACAAGTTGAGTTTAATTTGGGATTTGTTAGTATGCACAGTGATTGAGAAATATTATTTATTTGTATACAGAGAAAAGTAATGCAAAAGGTTTGTTCTTGTTGAAAAAAGCCGATTTTGGTAGTTGGAATAGTGCTAGAGGAGTCCATTGCAATTCGAAGTCACTGTATGAACTTTCAATAGTGAACAGATATTTTTTTGAAAAAAGGGCAATAGGATGTAGAAGTAAAAGAAACACTACTTGACAGAATTCAAATAAATATATTTCATTGTATGATGTTATTCAAATCATGTGAATACAATAAAATCTAAGAGTAAAAGGATCCTTAAGTTATATATATGACTATTAGTTTCATAGCTAATTCATTTCTAATTTAACAATATTGCTTTCTAAGCCTTCAAGCTAAACATTTTATATCAGTACCATACATAATTTCTTATAGGGAAGGCAGTCATTGAGAAAAAAATGTTGCTGTGTTCCAATACTGTTTTTGAAGCATTTACCTACACTCGACCCGCTTCCATATCAGGGAATATATAAGAAAATAAACATTCATATTAATGTTTCACTGAATATGTTAATTAATAAAGTAGATGGGCTAGCAATGACGACAGAAATATTTTAACTTAACCATAATACATTACAATGAAGATATTGCTACAAGATTTAATACCCTGAGCCAAGATGGTTGGATTCTAAATCTTTCCGGTGAAATATTTCAATATTTTTTCTTACATCCATGAAATACGAACATTCCATCTGTAATTCGAACCTAAGCTAAAAGTTTGAATATTGCGTCGAAAAATTAAGATGGTTTCAAAACGTTTCCATTTCATTAATCATGTAAATTGACATCAATTATTGATGGAAGTTAGAAAATAACCGCTGGTAATGGTTTTTGCTTCTTAATCTGAATCTAAAGAAAACAATTATTGATCTTCATGAAGAAATTTGACGCTATCACAATGCAAAGAGATATCCAATTCATTACAACATTCAACTTCCTGTTTCCAGACATATCTAAAACGAGAAATAAAAGAATAATATTTAAATTTTTTTATTTGCTTATACCAGGAACATATTCAGTTGTTTATCAAAATAACTATCATCACTAAATATAATTATCATTCATAGAAATATAATTTATACCATATATGATTATCAATATACGTTGTGTTTGTAAAGGAATTTCGTATTAATGATACAGAAGTGTAACAACAAATCATCTCAGTACACATGAAAACAAAAAATATAGGTATTCTAAATTTAATTACCTGTTACGAAACTGTATGTACAGTGGATTTTTTATTTATTATAAAAAAATGCCCGAGCTCTCTGACTTTCATAAAGGACCAACCTTTTGTTGATTATTAACATTTCAATTGCAAGCAAAGGCTACTGGCAACAGAGTTTGACATTTTTAACTCTGTACAGGTAACGAGGATGACTCCTGAGCTGGCAAACTTTTCTATAAGGCTCCACACCATTTCGCAGGAATATTTTGACAGAATTCACGTGCAGTAGTCTCTCTACAGAGGGAAGTCTTTTATTAATTCATAAGGAGCCATCAACAATTGCATCATAAATCTTTGGAGTGTGTTTAATTGGACCATTTGTAACAACTGATGTTTTTTGAGTCATAAGCTGATTGAAAGCATAGACCATCGAGTACAACTACCGAAGGCAATGAAAATTGACTGAAAGAGAGATCAAAAAGTGTTGAAGTGGCGTATGAAAAAGAAAACTACCAAAGAAAATTCAAAGCTCAACCAATCTCTGCTGTTTCCTTGAAAAGGGAACTCTAAAAACAACAAATCTTCGTCAAAGTACCAATTCCGAAGCAACCTTTGAATGATATTAATTTTAATAGCCTTCTTAAGTAGATTCACGACTTGGAAGCTTAGTTTAAGGACACATGAAATAAAAGGTTTGATGAATCGTCATTCTCACTGGGACACTTTTCTACCGTTCACATTAGATACAGAGTACAACTTCATAGACGCATAACCAGATTTCCAGTTATGAAGTGCAGAGATAGTTCTATCATGATTTGGATAACAATTTTCTGGTTTTCTATAAGTCATGTGATGTTGTCTCGGAAACTCGAGAAGGGATTATGTGAACATTTTACCTACTAGAGTTACTTACCATAAATTCATTTTTAGTAGTTAATTTGAGCCTCTCACTCATAAAAAAGGAAATTACATATGTGCAATATTTATAAATGCACACAAACTCGGAAATTTTACAAACATTCCTAAATGTCTCGATGTAAGGCATTGAAAGTGGTCAAAAGAGCATAGGTTCACTATTAATCCAGATAAAACTAATTTTTTCATCTTCTCAACTGATAAAAAGTAGAAGCTTCTTCCATCCTATCATCAAGTTCTTCGACTCGTAAATAAATCAAACTTCTAACCCAAGATACCTTAATTTCATTCTTGACGCAGAGGTAAGATTCTCGCAACACCTCGATCATATTTCAAATGAAACACTAAAAAAGGCTTAGCACTCTTAAGAGACTTTGAGGTGTTTCTTGGGGTTCAAATTCAAAAACGTTTCTTAATACATATGCATACATCATTAGGCTCATTCTTGAGTACGCTGCACCCATTTGGGTACCAGCCAAGCCAACTACAGGGCCTCGAAAATCATCACCGAAGCTGTCTCATCAACAAACATCAAAGCTAAAAAGTAATGCGCTCTCACCACATTAGAGAGCAGTAGAAGATTATCTACATTTAAATTTACAAATAATACACAAAGCCTACCAAATAACCATATTTCCAGCAGAGATTTCAAGGTGTGGAACGATAAATCCAGGCTTAAAAGATCCTCAACTCTTCAACATGATCAAGAGATCAGAAAAGACATTAACTTTCAGCACGAGTCACTTGATATTCCTAAGGAACATTCACACACTCTGCATCTTCACCCGCAGACAAAGGTAAATCTAAACCTCCTACGACCCTGCACTAAAAAAGAACCTGCCTCGGTAATCAAAGAAAAAGGCGACCATACCATCGAATAACTTACCACCCAAACTCAATACTGGCAATCACCTACACTGATGGTTCATTCGACTCAAATTTTGATAATGGAGGTGCAGGTGTGTTTTCTTTATTTATCCAAACAGAGATCATCAGTGGCATAAAATTCAAGTAGGGAAAATCGCATCATGGCTGTGAACTCATTGCTATTAAGAGTGCACTGGAGCTTTTCCTTTCTAAAAGCTTCCAAGAATCCAGTGGCAGTATCATCTTCACAGACTCAAGATGTGCGCTTCCAGAAGTATAAGTGCTAAATCAGCCTTGACACCATCCAATCCATTGCCAAAATCATCACAGAAAAGAAATTTTGCATGCTACAATGGACTTCATTCTGATGGAATATAATGCATGACCTCACCAAGCTGTAATTGTTGAGGAATATCTTGAGGGTCTTGGTTTGAGCGAATGGAATGGCCAGCTTGGTCTCCAGATTTAAATCCGATAAAGCGTCTTTAGGACTATCTTGGTAGACAAGTTGCTGCTTTAAGTCCTCCTCCAAGGTCTTAAAGGTCTTAGGAGAACTGTAATAAAGCTTACCCCGTGTCTGATCTTCGCTTCCCATTTAGGTAACCGACTATTTAATTTACAGCATGGAAATTCAATGCCGCCAATGCATTCAAGCTAGGGGTGGACATATTCCTTATTAAAGCCCATTTTTATTATGTTTCTATGACATTTTACCACATAAAACTGTGATTATTATTTTTTCCAAGAAACGACTTTTCCAGCGAGATTGCCTTTTTTTGTTGTAAATTAGTCAGTCAATGCATAACTGTTCTGTGCACATGTCATCCAAATTTCGTATTTCTACATTAATTCATTTGCAAATAAGACGCAAAAAACCGGTTGCTCCTTAACTTTTGGAGACCAGTGTACAATGTTTCAAGAGCAATTAATGCCCAACACATTCATATTATTATATTGTCCGACAATATCCTTAGCATTATATGGATATAACTCATAATAAGAAAATTTCTGAAATCTAATGATATTAAAAATTAAGAGGAACAAGAAATTCTGAGTTAACAATTTAAAATATCAACATACTGCAAAACGGCTTAGCATTAAGTGGCCAGCTTAGAGAATCCGGTGACCACAAACCATTCTTGCAAATTAGTGTTTCCGGACCTCTTAATATTTTGGAACCATTACAATTGTAGTGAACCACAACACCTTCTCGGGGTCGATTCCAACAAGACTTTTCTTCTGTCATATTATAGATTCCTGGACCCGGAAGTGGAGGAATGGGATCACAACCATAATCTAAAAAAAAGGTGATTTTTTTAATTAAATAATTATTCAGTTGATACAGAAGTACAAATTTAAATACAGAAAATAATATTTTTAATAAAAAATTAACACGATGTAAAAAATTGAGAGAGATTTTGCAAAAAAAAAAATAAAAAATGTACAAATTTGGTTTTTATGCTTTTTTATGAACAGATATTTAAAACAACGAAATCCAGCACACGAACATAACATTTAGAAAACTACGTATGCATGCGAATTTTGTACTAAAATGTGATTAAACCCCATGCAAAGTGAAGTAATCTGCTTCCCTGTGATACGGCGTTATATACTTAATTGAAAGCAACATTGACACGCATACACGCAGTTCAGAGCCATCTGATTTAGAAAGAAAAATGTATCGGTTAACACAGAAATGGTCGCAGCATGCATGATATTGCCAGCAAGGTGAAGTACCCTAGATCGACAATGGCCTACGTCATTCGTAAGTGGAAGATGAGCGATGATTGTCAGCCCACCAGGTTCAAAATGAAACGGATTAAAAGTATCGTACTGATGACCCACAAAGAGGTTTAAACGGAACTGTTGATTTGATGAATGCCATCCGTAAGGAAGCCCCTCTACTTCGTTATCATGGTAATGCCACCACTTATAAGACGAAGTTATGGAGTGGGGCTCAAATAACGTGATGCAAAGAACAGAGACTGTAGAACAGTAGAAACAAGTTCTCTGGAATGACGATCTTCCAATCGGATGGCAGCATCTGGGTTGCTTGTACCTGGAGGTTGCCTCTAGCTTCAATATTCTAGTTCGGTGGAGCTGGTGTTATGTCATAGTGGTGCTCACAATACTCAATGACGAGATCTAATGAACAATTTTGGATTACCATATTCTTTGACCGTTGTGGTTATTTTAAGGGATGGAGATCATTGTTACTTCCTGGACGCCAAAGCTGGTTGTCACCTCTGGTAGAACCCCCTCAGTATAGAGGGCGCTGTTTGTAATAACATGTGTTGTTGACACCAGAGATCTTCTGTACGTGACCGAGTGCAGACGCACTCCATATTCCATTAAACTTATTATTTAATCTTACACTTGTATTCGATGATTTATTGAATTTAATTGAGTCTAACGGATTGTGATGATATGAAAGTTGATTGATATAAAAGCATTCTACCACTGATTAATTGAACCATCGATGATAGTAACATTGGTGCAACGGCCTGAAATTAATGAAAATTGATGAAATTGATGAAAGAATCATTTTTGATACCCTCGACCAAGAGGTTGGAATATCATCGTCGACAGTGAATTCAGGTAAGCCGAATTTTTATTGAAAAACTGAATTATACCTGAATAGAAGATTAAAATGTCAGAAGATCTCTCAAAATTTAAAAAGAAGCGTACTGCGGTACGTTCTTCGTTGACAAAATTGATAAATAAAATTGAAGGAAAGATCAACAATGAAAATGAACCTGTTGATCAATTTGAAGCTTTTATAGAGCAATTAAATGACAAAGAAAGTAACTTAAGTTTATTAAATACACTAATTGAAGATCGTTTGTCTGTTGACACTATTACTGAAGATATGGAAGCTTCGGAAGAAATTAAAGAGAAGATTATATTTTGGAAAACGAAGCTTTCTTCTAAAATTAGAGAATAAATTCTGACTCTATCCAGGTTGATACAGTTTCTCGAAATATCCAAGTTATTGATTCCAATAGTTTTGAATGTATGAACATAAATTTACCTAAATTGCATATAAATAAGTATTCTGGAAATTATTCTGAATGGTTAGATTTTTTATAATTTATTTGAAAGCTCTATTCATAATAACAATAGACTAAGCAAAGTTGATAAATTTAATTATTTAAAATCATATTTGTGTGGTAATGCGCTTGCTTGCATTAATGGATTTCCAATTTCTGATGATAATTATGATAGAGCTCTTGATTTATTAAAAGATAGATTTGGAAATAAAAACATGTTAATTAACGCTCATTTGAGCAATTTATTAAATTTAACACCTGTTAGAAACCCTACTGATATTGTGGGCTTAAGAAATTTGTACGATAGAGCAGAAACGCAAATAAGGAGTCTTGCAAGTTTAGGAGTTAAAGGAGAATCCTACTCAAACTTATTAACACCCATCCTGTTGAAACAGATACCCTCGGAACTCGTTTTGGAATTCAATCGTTCTCAAAAGGACGAAGGGTTTGACCTGAGCGCTCTGTTGCGGTTCCTACACTTTGAAATACGTTGTAGGAACGAGCTTCTCAAATAAACAGTCATAAAGTATGTCATTATTCCCCTCCACCGCAAGACAGAACAAAAAATAAAGGCTCCTATTTCCCCGGACAACGCATGAAGCCAACCCCGAATAGAGTACATTTCCGACCCCATTCATTTCCCACCCCTTTGGAGAAAGTAGAACTTAGAAGCCGAAAATGCTTATACTGCAACAAAGGTCATGAACTCGACACTTGCCGTTCCTTTGGTGCTCACGAAAAGCGAGAAAGTTTAAGGAAGAAGGGCTGTTGTTTTTTATGTTTGTCGCCCGGTCATAGAGCAATGGAATGTGTTAAGAGGGAGTCGTGTCCTACTTGTAATGGATCTCACCATTTCTCAATATGTTTTCGGAATCGACATGATTACGACTTGTCTCCGAAAAGGGACACTGATAATGTAATTTCAACAGTAATTAAAACAGAAGTAAATAGTGTATAATATAACAAACATGCGCCGCATTAATAGATGTCAAAAATGAACAAGAAGTTAGATTATTTTTAGATAATGGTTCACAGAGAAGTTTTGTTTTAAAGAGTACTTCTGAGAAATTTAACTTTCCAATTCTTATAAAAGAAAACCTTTCCATTTGCACATTTGGTGCTAAAGAAACTGAAACAAAAACTTTAAATATAGTTAAAATAAAATTGAAAAACAGGGATGATCCAAATTTGTGCATTGAAATAGAGGCGGTAGAGACAGAACATATTTCTATCTCGAATTTACCGACTCCTGATAGAAATATTGATAAAAAATTTAGATATTTAAAAAATGTACAATTAGCCGATTCTTATGAATTTAACGATAAAGAAATATCAATTCTTATTGGTGCGGACTATTATTATCAAGTAGTTACAGGTAGAATTACGCGTGTAAACAAAAATCTTGTGACAGTAGAAACATTATTCGGGTGGTCTTTACAAGGGCAGAGTACAGATTCTGAGGACCTTTTAACAATGAGTGTTATTGTTAATGAATCCAATATTTCTAAACAGCTTAGTGAATTTTGGAATTTAGAGAACTTAGGAATAGAAGCAGAGGTGTCCGATGAGGAAAATATTGATAATGATATAATGTCTGAATTTGAAGCGGGAATTTCATACCAAAATAAGCGATGTAAAGTTAAATTCCCCTTGAAACCTAACATGAAAACATTATTAGAAAATAATGAAGAAGTTGCTAGGAAAAGATTTCTAAAAGTTAAGATCACGTTTTAAAAATGACAGTTCCTTATTTGAGGATTACAAATTAGTTGTAAATAATTATCTTTCTGAGAAAATCATAGAACGTGTTCCATTTGAAGAAGAAAATCTAAAGCATAATATTTTTTATCTACCACATAGAGCAGTAATACGTACTGATAAAACTACAAGCAAATTGCGAATCGTATTTGATGCGTCATCACATGCGAAATCACAGCTATCTTTGAACGATTGTTTACACACAGGGCTAAATTTTATACCTAACCTATTTTTTCTATTAATCAAATTTAGAGTGAATCCAATTGCATTTGTAGCTGACATAAAAATGGCATTTTTGATGATTGAGATAGACGAAAGTGAAAGGGATTTTACAAGATTTTTCTGGGATGAAAATCCAGGAATTGATTTAGAAAACAAACGGCTTGATATTTTCCGTATGACTAGGGTTTTATTTGGAGTAAAATCAAGTCTATTTCTTCTTGCAGCTACGATAAAGCATCATCTTAAAAAATATGTGGATATTTTTCCTGATACATTTAACCATCTTAACCAGTCATTGTATGTTGATGATTTTCTGTGTGGAAATGTCAGTGTCCAAGCAGCCTTGACGACCTGCATAGAAAGTAAACAAATTTTGGAAGATGCTAGTATGGATCTTCGGAAATGGAGAACCAACTCTTCCGAGCTAAATCAAAAGTTAAAAAATTTAAATTTTGAAGTAGATGAACATAAAGAGTCATTGAACACGTTGATAGCTTCAAAGGTCTTAGGATTTGGTTGGAATGTAAAATCTGATACATTCTATTTTGATTCCAGCGATTTAGGAACATTTCTTTCTAAAAGAATTAATACAAAAAGATATTTGTTACAAGCCGCAGGTCGATTATTTGACCCAGGAGGTAGATTGAAACATTCGACCCTATCTGAATTCCAAAAACATCAAATGATGTTGCCAAAGGCAACGAACTTCAAGGGAGCAAGAAACATTCTTAATGAATGGAACGAAATTTGCAAGTCCAACAGAATTCAACTATTCAGCGCGGAAGAGGGGGAATCGAATGGAACTTCATTCCACCCGCTTCTCCCTATTTCGGTGGATTGTGGGAAGCAAACATTAAGTCCATGAAACGCATTTTATTGAGGGTAGCGAAATCAGCTATCATGAACTTCGAAGAGTTAACTACGTTGATGGCACAAATCGAAGCAGTTCTGAATTCACGTCCCTTGTCTCCACTTTCTTCGGACCCCAATGATCTTAACCCTTTGACCCCGGGGCATTTCTTGACGAACTGTGCAATTTCATCCTTTCCTGAACCTTATACTGCTTCGGATTCTTTGTCCTATCATTCCAGGTGGAAACTCGTTCAATCTCTGAGAGACAAATTTTGGAACCGTTGGAGCACCGAATATCTGACCCATCTGCAGACCCGTGCTAAAGGGAGTGAACAGAACCCTAACATGATGGAGAATCAGCTCGTTCTTTTAAAGGATCCCAACACCAAGCCCCTGGACTGGCCTATGGGGCGTATTCTTGAAGTATTTCCCGGTAGTGATGGTCTTGTAAGAGTAGTTAATGTGATAACCTCAACAGGTATTTTAAAAAGAGCCATCACAAAGGTAGTGCCTTTACCTATTCCAGTTGATCCTGCAACTGTAGAGAAGAACAATTGAACACATTTTACAATTTCTTGAACTTTAACCTTTATATTATTCTATGTACATAATTGCTAATTTGATTTTCAGTATTATTGATAACTCATGTGATTTAAGAATTGCTAATTTTATTTCAGAATTATTGATATGCATGTGGTTTAAGAATTGCTAATTTTATTTCAGAATTATTGATGATGAATATGATTTGAGAATTGAATTCATAGGATTTTATTTTTATTATTTCACATTGCATGAATTTTATTTGTATTATTTCAGACTGCATGAATTTTATTTTATTATTTCACATTGCATGAATTTTATTTGTATTATTTCACATTGCATGAATTTTATTTGTATTATTTCATTTTGCATGAATTTTACTTGAATTACCTTAGAATTTGAATTATCTTAATGTAAACTCAGCAGGAGTTTAAGTGGGGAGTAATGGTAGAACCCCCTCAGTATAGAGGGCGCTGCTTGTAATAACATGTGTTGTTGACACCAGAGATCTTCTGTACGTGACCGAGTGCAGACGCACTCCATATTCCATTAAACTTATTATTTAATCTTACACTTGTATTCGATGATTTATTGAAATTAATTGAGTCTAACGGATTGTGATGATATGAAAGTTGATTGATATAAAAGCATTCTACCACTGATTAACTGAACCATCGATGATAGTAACATTGGTGCAACGGCCTGTGAATCGGAAATTGATGATCGAAACAAACAACCTCCAATTCGGTATAGTGGTTAGTGACGCTGACTGTGGTGCCGTAGGGTCAGGGTTCGAATCCCGGGTAAGACATGGATGTTTGTGCTGTAATCCTTCCTGTGTGCTTCACGCATAACCCTTTGATGGTTATGAACGAGTTCAGCTCGCAACTGAATCGTGCTTCATAATGCGAGCAAACGAGTTCCGCTTGGGAGCAAGATTTCGACCAAAATGGTTAGAAACAAGCACTACACGCGTTGTGAAATTTTTCCCCAATGCGCGCTGACGAGCTGAGCTCGTTTGCCAATATTATTCTGCATTGATTATGTTACAAACGAATGCTGCTTGCGAAATTTAGTCAGTTTTACTGTCTACAGATGGTAGTGCAGGTTCCATGAATTTCTTTTCATAATGAAGGGGGATTTTTTTTACCTTGTTCTTCTTATGCGTATTTTGGCACGTTTTTCAGGGTGTTTGTTAAGTAAAATGGCTCAAAAGCGAAAGTTAGCTAAGTATTATGATGATTATGATTGTGATACAGAAAGTTTATCAAGTTTTGAGTCTCTATATCATACACAAAAAGGTTTTTAGGTAATTACTGTATTTAAATGCTTCATAACGTTTTACAATAGTTGTATTTATTTAGTCAATGTAATATTTGTCTTATATTTATAATTAACTATTTTTATATAATTTATTATAATCATGTATAATTCACTAGTTAATGATTATCATTTATTAATTTCTTTAAAGTACGTAAAAACTGTTATTTATGCACTACAAATACTTTAAGAAATTTTTAAAACGCTTGAGGCGAGCTACCTACGGTGCCACCAGAGAAGGGTGATGTTTTTGGAAGAATGGAGGGGGAAAACAGCTACCACTTTCAACCAATGCTGACCTGTAATACTGCGTGAATTAAACGAACAGTCTGCTCATCTCCCTAACCGTCAAAGGTTTAATAATCATGTGTGTGTCGCGCTTACTTCTATGTAAGCCCCCGTGTGATACTTTGTTGGGTAATAAAAATTTTCAATAAAAAAAAGTTAGTTGCCATGTATCGGAGTCCACTGTAACTAGGTAGGATGACGATGGAGATCAGTAATTGAAATAGTCAGCCCAGAGTCTCTCTGGATCTTAGCTCTATTGAGCACCTATGGAACTAGTTTCGATGTCGGCTAATAGAGTTCTTTTGCCATGCGAAATCGGTTAATAAACTGACATTTTTTTCCCCAGTACGAATGAAATAATTGCCCCTTTTTAAAGCAGTTGGGGATAAGTATATTCGGGAGGGGGTTCGTTGAAATATTTGAAACTTATTGAGACTCAACCAACTATTGATGCTAAGTAAGCATCATTATATTTTCCATCTTTGGCCAAGTGTCCACTTTTTTTTCTAGTACATATATATCTGTGTGTTTGTGAGTGTGTTTATGTGTGTGTATAGATATTTTGTTGTCCAAAGTTTAAAAATAAGGGTTAGTTTTTTAAGTAAGGTGGGGAATAAGTTGCAGACTCGAATGAAATTTGGTTTACTGAGAAAAGTAATGCTAAGGGAAAAGTTGAAGACCACATGAAAATAAATGCATTGCTTTTTATGTACAAATGATAGAATTTGGAGAGAAATCAAATCTGTGTTTCGTTACAAGAAAGGAAACCAGACCATACAGTTGATTACTAAGAATTGTGATGACTTGTGATGGCTGACAGTTTGAAATCTTTAATCCAAGTCCGTCTCAAAGAGGTTCAATCCCATTGAAGTCTAGAAGTGTTGATGGTCAATACATAGGCTTGATATCTTCACTTTAAGTATATTCCTCTATTAGTTGAGAATGCGTGATGTAGCATAGTAGCCCCTGAATAAAAAAAGGGAACCCGTAGCACTTCAACAACAACTGAAATTGAAATTTATTTATCAAAACCTCATCGCTGTATTTTACTCCGTCAACAGTAACTCCGCCTAAAATGTAACTATCCATACTTTTCTCAAACAAACTCTCACAAGCTCACATCTAAACGCTATCACAACTATGTCGATCGCATTTTCTGATCTCATGAAAGGGAGTAAACGGGCTCACTATTCTGTCCAGATTATTCTGCAACAAGAATCTCTTCGTGAAATTTATCGAAATATATGACAGAATATACTCATGGACAAAAAAATTAGTGCACCAAGAAATAATTGAGGGATCGTAACGAAACTTGGCATATCGAGGAGATATGCAAATGATTAGAAATGCAGCGTGATTGCGCATTACGTACAGCCGGTAGAGGGCGTTTAATGTCGATCTTATTGGAGTATAAAACAGGTAACCAAAGCTTGTTTGAGTGAGCTGAATCGTTTATAAAGGAAGAGCTGAGGTAGACATGTCATTACACCGTTTTCGAAAAAAAATATGAGCAGCTGTCGCAGTTTGAGAGGGGGAGAATCATCGGCATGATGGAAGCTGGTTGGGACCATTGGATCCTAGAGATGTCATTTACACGAAGACCAGGCTCAGGATGCCCTCGACAGACCACTCATCGAGAAGACCGCCCCATCGGAAGAAATACAAGCTCACAACCAACTGCTTCATCGGCCTCCATCCAGGAACAGGTAGCTCCTTCAGTAGGGGGCCCTGTCTCTTCTCGAACCATACCAAGACACCTGTCTGAAGGACATTTGGAAGCACGGAGCCCATTACGTTTGCTGTCATTGACGCCCACCCAATCGACGCCTCCGTTTGGAGTGGTGCCACGCACGAGAAAACTGGACTGCTGCGGAATGGAACCAGGTCGTCTTTAGGGACGAACCCAGATTCAATCTCAGCAGTGATGACAATCATGTTCGTGGGTGGAGATTCGTGGTGAACGCCTCAATTCTGCCTTTGCTTTACAGTGACACACCGCTCCCACAGCTGGCGGGATGGTATGGGGTGCCATTGCCTAAAATACACGGTCACCCCTAATATTGATCCGTGGCACCATGACAACAAAGTGGTATGTCCATGGCATCCTGCAACCACATGTGTCGCCACTCATACAACAGCTCCCAGAAGCCATTTTTCAATAAGGCAATGCTCGGCCTCACACGGAAAGGGTGTCATAAGACTGTCTCCACGCTGTTACGTTGTGACTTTAAAAACAAATAAAGGCACCTACTAACGCCCAGTCATTAAATTAGTAAAATTGCTTATCTATGAATAACGATATATATATATTATTGTATTGCATAACTGTATTTGTGTATTATATTCATTAGCCTATATTTCATTTGCGTATTGCATTATATTAATTATTGAAACTGTTTATCAATATATTTTATCAGTATTTTGTGTATATTTTATGTATAAGTATGTAAGAATGTATGTAGTTTTGCAATTAAACATTGCAACGGGGCCCAGGATGTTAGCGCCTTCGAACGTAATTGGCGACTTCAGGGTTGCCAGAATAAAGATATGTAACGCGCCTTATAGAGAAGGAGAACGCGGATGCAATGGATTGAATAACCATGAAAGACATGATGCTTTGGGCAGAGCGCTTTAAAGCGATATTCTTCTTAAACCCTGTAAATAGTTCTTAAATATTTGTGTGTGTGAGAGCAGTGCTGTGAAGTTATGTTTTCTCATCAATAAACTTATTCGTATACCCAGGGCTCTTCATTTATCAGATAGAACATTAAAATCAACGTTACAGTTCTCTTGCTCTCCATTGAATTCTCGACGACAACTGTTGTACACTGCTGGACAATTGCTAAGGACGGATCACAAATTGCTATGTAGCATAACATTAAGCGAGACATGAGGCCTAGTAGGATACAATATTGTTGCCACACTGTTCAGACATTAGAATAAAGAATATTTATTGTTCTGGAAAGTACAAAAGCTGTGAAACATCTGAAAGAAAAAAAATGTTCATTTGATCTACGTACGGAGAAATGGAACAACGCATCTAAAAGTCAGCAGGTACCTTAAAGAAAGGTATCAGTACGGGATATGTCCACCGTGGAGTGTGTTGCAACATTCCACATGTCGTACCATACTTTGCACAACATTATCCAGCAGCTGTTGAGGCAATTTATCCCATTTTTCTGTGAGTGCACGGATGAGGGTGTTCTTGTTTGTCGGAGGATAGTTTCGACCAGCAACTTGCCTCCCCAAAGCATCCCACACATTTTCAATGGGGTTTAGATCTGGAGAACGCGCTGGCCATATGAGACGTTGAATACCCTCGCTGTCTAGACAATCTTGAACAGCGAGTGTTCGATGACATGTTGCGTTGCCGTCCATAAAAACAAATTTATCCCCGACAGCACCACGGAAAAGACGAACATGAGGAAGTAGAACTTCATCAATATATCGTTGGGACGCTTTTTTTCAATTTGAAAGATTTTTATGATATATGGATAATAATATTGATCACTTTGAAGGTTTATTTGGCCAAGAATTTTTATGAGTATTCTGAAACATATAATACGTAATGAAATATTTTTACATAATTCTTTTTTGAATTTTTTTCCATTTTTTATATTGAATACACTATAAACACGGAAGCGATGCGCATAGTCATCCCAGAATCACGAGATTGTTAATTGTGGGAAAACTGTTTATTTGTTACCAATGATCTTGACAGAGTATCCTTCAACAGGGAACTAAAATGAATTGATCACATATCTTCTTTTTTGGGATTGGCAAACATTTTTTTTTTAGAATCTTAAGGCACTTGTTTCGACCGAGATTCCTGCGCGAACACTTTTGTTTAAAAATATTTTCTTGAACATGCTGCATTTTCTCTTATGAATAAATTAGTGGTTTTAATTGTGATGTATGAATTATTATGGTTTATAAATGTAAATGAGTAGAATATAAAAAAAGAAATGGGCCTCTGTGATCTCTCTGAAAGGAAATTGAAACTGTCAAACAAGGGAAACACTTGCTGAAATACATATTAATCATAATAGCGAAAGTAAATTTGAGAAAAGCAATGAACATAAAACGATTTATTATATCAAGAATAATGTATTATTATTATTTAAAAAATAAACTCGTGTGAAGAGTGGGTTCTTCAGCCAGTATAAGAGCAAATTTAATAATTATTAGTGACTTCCATGGGGTTATCTTGCAAAGCAAAGTTTTTCAAAGAAAGGCTAAAAATTAGAAATTGACTGAGTTACTTTTCGATATTTAGCTGAGATCTATATTTTGTTCTCAAAGCAGCCATCGCAGAAAATCCGGATTCACAAAGGTATGATGTTGAAAATGGTAATAGTATACGAAATTCTTTTGTTTTCAGTGCAGAAAAATTCATCATCCACTTTTACCCAGAATTTCAAGGAGAGATTTATTTCTAAATTGCCTTTTAATTTCGTTACTGGATGTGGAATCTATGAAGATCTTTTTTTCGGCAGTTGAGAGCCCTTCTGAAGTATTTTGAAATAGATCTGTAACCCATTCGTAACTTGCTATCAATTTGCCTTCGTCGGTGTACTTGTTGATGCTTTATTATCATCGAATGCTCGCTGTGATTTAAAAATATATCTATGATTTTGTTTTAATCCACTTCCATAAATACTTAATACCGTGAATTACAACTAACGTGTGAATTATGAAATGTACATTCAAGATAGATTCGGTAGCTAATCGACTCGACCAAGACTGACTGGAATTGTACGAGGTACAGCATTTTTTTTTACATGTTTTGCGCAGACGTCCGTTACGTTATGGAGATAAATCTTTAATTAAATATCACTTATGAATCTGTTTCAACTTAAAAATTAGAGAGAGAAAAATAACGTAATTTACCTATTACTTAAAAGTAACTTACTTAAAATATATATTACTTAAAAGTAACTTACTTAAAATATATATTACTTAAAAGTAACATACATATAAAAAATTTAATACTTATCTTATTAATTTGTACGCGGTTTATAATTAAGATCATACTATAGCTTTAGCGTCAAAGTACATTATTATTGCATTTAATATATTATTATATAAGGGGGGGGATAAAAATTATGATTGAAAATTGGGTCGCCAGTATTGAAGTTTGAGAAGAACTGATATACAGGCAAAATATTATTATTATAGAAACATTTTCTATATAAGGAGAATATTTTGAAAATAGGTAATTTCTATGTTCATTTTTTGCCAAGATATTGCATTTAAATAGTTTTTTACCGTAATAATATTCTTAAAACAATTTTATACATGTATTCTAATCTAAGTGACCATTTATACACTTTTGCAAAACAACCCTTAATCTCTATATAAACGACCTATTTGCTGAATTAGAGAAATTTGTTGGATTCAATGTCTGCTCTATGCAGACGACCAAGTTTTTTGGACAGACAAGCCTCAATATCACGTTAAATAGAAATGTGAGGCCATCTTGAATAAAGGTTTGGATCTCCTTGATCATTGGTGTCAAGATAATAACATGAAAGTTAATCTGGATCAGACTTTCTCTCTCACCCATCAGCCTCATACCAAGGAAAGAATGTTCTCCAAACCAATTGTTTCTCATACTTGAGCATTAACTTAGATCGAAAATTAACATACAGACAACGCATTGAAATGATCTTGGAACACACAACTAAGAGGTTAAGTCTTTTAAAAAGAATTGCTGGCTCGAAAAGAGGTTATCCTAAAACAACTCTAGAATTAACATATGAGTCACTTTTTTGATATTTTCTGATTCTTGTATAAATTTGGATGAAATACATAATTTTCTTCTTAGTTATTAAACGATTTACTCGTTGCTTCCCTTTTTTTCTCTCTCTCTAGAAGAATACTTTTAATAAGTCTAATATTCTTCTAAGTTCTAATAAGAAGAATATTATTTATTTCATCCAAATTTACAAGAATCAGAAAATATCAAAAATGGACGTTGGCTTCTGAGTGACTCATATAGCATTTGCATTCTGCAGATCATTACCTACTGCTGCGAGCCGTTGGATGGGGCATCTGTTAGTAATTGTTAGAGAAAATTAAATACTCTGAATTACGCAAATTTTATTTCTGTAGGTGATTTAATCCCCTGGTTAAACCAGTCCAAGGTCATTGATCACCGTAAAATGTTTTAAAAAAGAATCATTTGAAATGTCCAGAAATAATTTCAAAATCAGAGGGGGGATCGAATCGTAAGAGAAGAAGTTCATTAAATAAAAAACGCGTTTCTCGCGCTATTTGGAAGTTACTTAACAAGTAACATTTTTCTTCGTTCCAGGAAAAAGTTCGCAAAATGGTGGTTTAAAATGGATCTATTTTCAATATCATATTTTCTTAATGTATTCTACTTATTATTTTATCATTCTTTCTTTGTTTAATTCTGTTTTAAAGCATATTTACTTTTTAATGTATTTTTAAATCTTGAGTAATTTGTGTGTGGATTGTTTTACTAATTTTTTACATCCATTATCTTTGTAAAACTAACTAAACTAATTTTTTTGGTTTGTTTAATAGCCATTATAGATTCATTAAGAGCAAGGTTATCATTTTTAAATTAATAGTGCACATTTTGGGGGTCCTTTTTCTCCACTGCTGCTCCACAAAAGCTGTTATTACCATTCATTTATATATAATGGTGTTTCTATCTTCCAAGTTCACTTGCAAAATTGGAAACTCTACAAAACCAAGTTTTATTTTTTTTATCTAATTGTTGTTTGGTTGTTGATTTTTAATTCAGATTGTTGCAAATATGGATTTTACTATTTTGAAAATGAAGATAAACTTGAAAGAAGTATTCATAAGTTATGGAAAAAAAGACTGATGTGATTTACTCTTCTTCAGAATTATATTGAAATGCTTTTAGTGTGTACTAATTGAAATACGTTTATCAGTTGAACATTATTTTTTTCTAAAAATTGTAAACACTTGGACATTTTAAATTAGTTTATTAATTTTGAGATTGCAATCCTTAAAATGTATTAATAAATAGGAATGAAGTACAAACAATTGGTATAAAGCAATAAAAATGAATTTAAAAAAATGAGATGTAATTTTTAAAAAAAAAGCATTTTTATGGTCATGCTATAGAATTTTCTGAATTAAATTAAATCACAATACATTAAAGTTTACTGCTGTATCACCTAAATATTCTGTTAATATCATCATGATCAACTTGATTTTTTTCCTATTGCATGTTTTAATATGGAGCTCTGTCGCCCATCCGGTATAGTGCTTAGAGACGCTGACTGCTGTGCCGTAGGGTTCGAATCCCGGAGAAGACATGGATGTTTGTAAATGTATAGTGCCTTCGCGGCATGGGGGTAGTCTAATTAGCCGTCGAGCTGCAAGTCCTCTCGTGTGGTTGGTGGAAGGGGAAGAGAGATGGGAGGCCTCTGACCACCCCCCAGGTGTCCTCCTTCAAAATTGTGGTGGAAATCAGCCAAATAGTACTGTCACCTACATGGCGCTCAAAGCAACGGCTAACGACAGGCGTCACTTAGCCTTTAGCCATGATAAATTTCATGGGCCTCGATCTGGCCTTTGATGATCAGGTGGCATCAGTAACAACAGCAAACAGGGGATTGATATCCTGGAAGTGTTCCATAACCAAGCGTTACGGCTAATTACGGGAGCTGTGAATTCAACACCAATCGTTGCTCTGTTGCTATCAACCCATCAAATGCCTATTAAATCTATTATAGAAGAGCTGGTTTTATTATTATGGGAGAGAATTAATAATATCCCAGAATGCCTTTGGAAGGATTCTCTATCTTATACCGACATAAATCTTAAATCACAGTGATGTTTCCTTCAGAAAGTCTTTGCTCTTAAAGAGCTTCATAGTTTTAATTTCGAACCAGGAGGTCTAATAAAATGTTCCCGTCCAACTGAAAGGTAGACTTTGGGCTTTCAACAGAGCTGCTCCATGAGATCTAAAAGAAAGAAACATCCTAAAGATCTTTTCTTTAGAGACTCTATATCCTGAGGATGAATGACTATTACAAGGAGGATTCCAAGTAGACAGATAACAGTATGCCGGTGCTGGAGTTGGCTGGAACCTATTCTCCTTCTATACACCAGAACACTGTTTTGATGCCAAAATTGCAGCTTTATCTCAACTTGTTGGCCACACAGATTGTCTTTGAAAAGTGTGTATTTTTTGTGTGATTCAGGGGTGGCCCTCCAACCAATATCTTCCATCGAGGCACCAACAACAGTGGATCTTCTCAAATGTCGACTGTTAATTAGAGATTTACTTCAATGTCATATAGACTCCATTGCACTGTGGGATTGATGGGAATGAAAATGCTGATTGCTTGCCGAAGAAGGGGACAAAAATCTTTCTAACCTTAAACAATACAGTTCCTTTTATAGTGCCAAAAGAATCATAAAGAAATACTACAGATAACACTTCTGGCCTAAATTCAACAAAAAGAGTTATCAAAATAGGTGATTTAGCAAACTCCTTCGTATTCTAAAATGGCCACGAGATAGAGCTGTGACCAATTATCGAGTCACCACTGGCCACGACTGTCTGTCCCAGCATCTAAACATGATAGGCATTGCTCAGAGTTCACTCTGTAAACTGTGCGACTACAATGGAGAAATGGACACCCTTCATTAGGCTCGCTGCCGTGCACTCGCCTCTGGATCCTTGTGGAGCAAATATTGGGACTAAAAATGTGTGATTTATAGACTATACTGTGCACTTGTTTTTCTTTATTATTATTATTTTATTATTTTTTTCTTATTTTTTTCTTGTCTTATTTTTTAAGTAATTTTATCTAAAATTAAAATATGGAGGCAACTATATCTAACTAAAATTAAAATGATAAGTTTATAGTAATAAACTATTAATTTTTTAAAGAATTTTAATCCTTAATATTTAGAACATATGTATATATATATATACATATATATATAGTATAATAAAATAAAAGTGAAGAAGTACTAGAACCTACGGTGATAAATACATATAATATAATATATAAATGCCAATTTATAAATATATTGGTCAGACATCTAATAAAAATTAATATTAGAATTAATCAACATAGGTCATGTACTAAATATTTTAACAGTAATAAAAATTCAAATAAAATAGAAAAAAGATACTTAAGTACACATGGTTTTGAACATGTTTCACGCAATATTATTTAAGTTGTTCGTAATATTAAAGAAAGATTATGGTGGGAAATTTACTATATTAAATATTACAATGCAGTTCATCATTATGGACTAAATGTATTATACCAAGGAAAAAATATTCTAAATGCAATTAAACAAAATTCTCAAGACTATCATTACAATAATGGGATTAATATATCTAATAATGAAAAACTAGAGGGGCTAGAACTAAAAGATTAAGTAGAGACAAAAAAGTCCTTACAGATAGTATTATAGATATTTGTTATAGCTATGATAATAAATTTAACATAAGACACATTAAATATTTTATGTTTGAACTCAGTAAGACAGAATTATGTACAACAGAAGATGTACTAATTTCACAGAAAATTAAAGATTGCCATGCTTTACATATTATAAAGGACATTCACAAATATTTGAAACATAAACATAATATAAAAGTTAATGTAAATAAAGATTTTCAAATAGAATAATGTACACTTTTATATATGAATAAATCACATGATAATATTAATTTTTCTGGCATTTTTGAAAAACACATGTCATCTTTCTGTATACAAAATATTACTATTAAAAAGCCTTTAAATACAATAAAAAAAAAGGTAAGTCAATTTGTAACTATAATGTGCCTATAGAGCTAGATAACTTAATATGTAAATATAATGAATTTAAAGAATTCATTGATAAACATCACAAACATGTTGTTAAAGGTGACCTGAATATTGTAATAGACAATAATCTTAGAAACATAATAAATAAAGGTACTGGTTTAGAATAATGATTTCGAATAATAATAAAATTATCAAATAATCAGTTATATAATGATATTGAGCGTTTTATATACAAAATAGCCATTAAATATAGTATGACTATAGATGCATTCACAGAATTCAAAGGTAATAATTCTAAATATTTTATTTATCGTTATATAGATGGCATAATCATTTTTGGCAAGCAAATCACTTTTATACCTAACACTAATTTTTATCCACAATGTCTTAATTTAATACAGACAAATAGTAACAACAATGAAGCAAACTCTTTTGAAATACATATCAAATTACATGATAATGTAATAGTTTCTAATATTTATGATAAAAAAGGAGAATTTAATTTCAATATTATAAAAGTTCCTCATTGGAAGAGTTATGAACATGTTTCTATATTCAGAAATATTGTTATCAATTATATACAACGCAATAAATTTCTGGTGTCAAAAAATAATAAATAATAAATAACTATAAACATTTTACTAAATATTGCTTAAATCAGAAATGCCCAATTAATTTTATTAATATTTTTTTGAATAAAGCTATTCAAAATAGTAAGGATTAAAAATTCTGAGATTAATAATAGTTTATTACTATAAATTACATAATTCATAGTTATAGCTATCTCCATATTCTAATATTAGATAAACTAACTTATTATTATTTAATTCATATATACTCTAGTGTCACTAAAATTATGGTACAGGTTAGTAGTATTAGCATGATCATAACTGTATCAGACTCATTGATTTGATTAAACCTTTCGATGTTAAGGTTATTATAAGAAAAAAAAATGACTGTTGAGCGAGAGATTAAATGTTATTTTAAAAGTAACTTGCTAGGGAGTCGATAGTCTAGAGGTAAATAAATACGGGAAAATTTCTAGACCATCGATTCTTTTTCTGACAGCCAATGAGGTTCGAGCCTAGTAGACAATGAAAAACGTAAAAATGCGGTGGATATTTTTTCTTTTCCTTTTTGCGGTTATATAAGTAAGTTCCACTAGGATTAAAATGGAAGAGATAGGCCGTGCTTGGGGACTCATTTAGTCGAGCTGGCTAAAATAGCGACTATAAACGAAGAGTTATTTTCGGAAATTTCGAAATCTCTTTTCTATGATGATATGACTATAGTAAAAATAGGTTTTCTGTTATCATTTTCGCAACAACTTCTGAATAGAGACGCAAAGAAGAAAGAATTTATTTACGAACAAGTATTCAAAATATTGTGCAAACATTTATCTTTAAAAAAGGCATAATCGAATGAAACATAACTATTTTCATTATGTATTAATGTTTATCGTTATAATAATTCAAATCATATTACTTATAAGTTATTCATATTTAGAAGAAAAAAAGAAGTAAATAAAGTTAATATAACTAATACATCGTGTGTTGTATCCAAACACATTGGTCGAAAAATATTTCTACATGTATGCTATAAAGATGAGAAAAACGTTTATGATATACGATACTTTTGGTCAAATGAAAGTGAATACTTAAAACCGGAAACTATCGGTGTCCAATTAACAGAAACCGAATTTCAAAGAATTTGGGAAGTGTGCTATAAATACAAACATTTGAAATTATCGACATAGAAAACTTTTGGGATAAAAATGTTAAAATTAAGACATCCTTCTACTTGTATGATTACGGGACCCTCGCAAAGCGGGAAAACAGAACTCGCTCGGAAAATGATTTCTGAACAAGTATATGAGGTTCCTGCTAAAAAAATCTTATGGTGCTATACAATCTGGCAATCTTGGTTTCCGAATGAAAAAAAACTTTAAGTTTGTTTCAAGGCTACCATCATCAGAAGAAAATTATGATTTAATTGTACTGGAAAATATGATGAATAACGTAACAAACGAAATCTCTCAAATGTTTACAGCGGGTTCTCACCATAAAAAATATAGTATAATTCTCTTAACACAAAACATTTTTCCAAGAGTAAAATAATTGAGAGATATTAGCTTGAACACGCATTATATAATTTTGTTTCGCAACAATCGAGACATGTTACAAGCATCGTGATTCGCCAGACAAGCATTTCCAGGACAGAAAAAGTATTTCATGGATGCATATAAAAGGGCAACGGAAGAACCTTTTAATTATTTGCTAGTAGACGTTCATCCAAGAACGCTGGAAGAACAAAGGTTCCGTCTGTCTTTATTTCCCGATCATGGAATGATTAATTGGGTTTTTGTTCCAGAGTAGAAAAATGAACCGAACCAGACGAGACGTACATTTGCTACATGTGTTGGCTGCAGCAAGCCCAGCTCAGCGAAAAGCTATATTAAAAAGTGCTTCAGATGAGCAAATAAAAACTCTGTGCGAAATCTGTCAAAATTTACTCTCTGGAAATATATCGACGAATAAAATCAAAAAATTGAGTTGTTACGAAAGAGTGATACGATTATTGGCTAATAGAAGCATTCCTATTTCTCGCAAACGTAAACTATTCACTATTGGTGGGTTTCTTCCCCTTGTTCTGCCAGGTGTCATAAGTCTTATAGGTGGATTAGTCGGTAAAGCAATAGGATAAAGAGTATAAAAAGTATGGCGAAGAAGATGGCTTTAGTACCACCGGAGCTGGTTTCAGAGTATTACCAATTAAGTAAACCCGAAATCCGATTAGAAGATAACATATCGAATATGTTAAAGGAAAAGGAAACGCCTGATGACGTGAAAGCGAAACTGCTATCAGATTTAATTCCAAAATATCAAAGAGCGATGAAACCTATCCAATCTACAACCCCATTTGAGATCCCTTCAGAATTGCTAGCGGAATCAGAATTGCCGGGCGAAAAACCGCTTGAAATATCATCGAAACTTAATATGATGGCAAAATATATTGGATATGCCATACCAAAAACACAGCGGAAATTTATTTTACCTCTTCTAGAAAAACTGAGAACTGCTAATTATGCATTCAATGACCAGAGTGAATTAGAAGTCAATGGTAAACCGGAATATAGGAGCAATGTAAAAGATCTTTTCAGTTACATAATGAAAAACGAGCGAATCAATGTAACTCCTCCTAAAGGATTTACTAAATTTTTTGAAGCCATTCTCGAGAACAACATACCGTTACAATGGATTGGACTTCGTGAACAATTGGTTTTATCAGATGCCAATCCTGAATTTGTAAAGCCCAGTCCTTCATCTTCTAAAATGCTAAAATGGGAACCCTGGAAAGATTAAAAAAAGTATACTTTAACCCGAAAGAGTCAAGTTCTTTTGGAGGCGATTGTCGAAGGCAAGTGGAGCGCGCAAGCATGTTGTTCAAAAATGGCTTTCACAGCAGGATGTGCACACACTACACAAACCTGTTCGTTAGAAGTTTCAGAGACGCAAGACTATTGCTTATGGAGTAAATGAATTATGGCAGAGGGATTTATTGGATATGCAAAAACTGTCTCGTCACAACAAAGGATACCGTTATATTTTAACCATTATCGATGTGTTGTCCAGATATTTGAGAGCTTTACCGATCAAAGATAAAAAGGCAAAAACAATAGCACAAGTATTTGCAAAATTATTTAAAAAAGTAAAACCTACAAATCTTCAGACTGATAAGGGAACAGAGTTTTATAATAAGGAGGTGCACAATTTGTTAAAGAAACATAAAATTCATCACTATTCTACGAAAAGTGAAACTAAGTGTGCAATTTTAGAACGTGTACACAGAACTCTTCGAGAACGATTATACAGAGCTTTTACTCATCGTAATTCTTATAAATATTACGAAATATTACCGGCTCTAGGGGATTCATATAATCATTCCATTCATAGCGCACATGGTTTTGAACCTGCCAAAGTGACAACAGCTGATGAACCTGAGCTATATAAACGCTTGTATCATTCGAGTTCAAATCCACAATTTCGCTTTGCAGTCAATGATACTGTCAGGATAACAAGAGCTCGTGATATTTTTCGCAAAGGCTATATGCCGGGGTGGACTGAAGAAACATTTCGCATTTACAAAAGATATCCGACAATTCCACCGACTTATGTCTTACAGGATTTTAAGAGAACAGGGACATCATATACTTTCAAATAATCGATTTTTCAATTTTAGTTCTAAAAAATAGTGCTTATTTTTCTGAATCTAAAAATGTATAATACTTATATGTTTGCTGATAAAATAGCCCTAAAATATGAAAAATAAAAATGTAAATAAATGACCACGCCCCTTTTGACACGCCCCTTTGAACTTTAAATATGTAGTTTCCCCTGTGTTTTATCTATATTAACTTTTTGATTGTTTTTTTCGTTTGAATGTTAACCCCGCTACTTTTTAGCCACGCTTTTGCGTGAGCTATTGTTCCAAGCTGTGTGACAAAATTTCTTACTTTAAATTTCGGTTTATGGCAATGTTTTGAACCGAGTTCGTCTATTCCGAAGTTTCTTGTGGCATACAACTACTTAATTTTACATTAATATTCGTAAGAAATATTTATTTTTTACTTATAATTATTAATATTCATAAGATTTTAAAAGTATCTTAACTTTTTTAAACGAGTAATTATGCCAAGAATAAAAAATTTGGCAGAAGGAAGTATAGTAGCAATCAACATAAAAAGTCTAAATCGACTGAAGAATTGCTTTTGAATTCCGTGGAAAGTGCTTCTAGGAGAAAAAAATTAAAATACCGGATTTACTAAAAGAACAAGATTCTCAAAATGTAAACATAATCGTTGAACTGGATTTATTATCTTCCCTTATGAAAATCTCTTATGTTGTAAATATTGCTGTTCTTCAGAGAAAATTGAGCTGAGAGAAGATTTAAAAGTCGTAGAGGTTTAGCTGTGAGTTTGGAAATAATTTGTCACAACTGTGGAGAATCGTCGAGTACAATGTCATCAAAAATATCAAATAAATGTTATGATGTTAACCTAAGATTGACATATGGAATGAGAGCTATTGGAAAAGGTGGAGCTGCTGCTCGAATATTCTGTGGGCTTATGAATTTGCCTCCACCACCTGCAAAGTTTGAACGCCATAATTCTTTGTTTTTAAATGTTTTAAAAACAATTAGTGAAGACTCGATGAATGCAGCTGTTCACGAAGCAGTCATAGCGAATGATAATAATTCAAATATAGCTGTGGCCGTGGATGGCACATGGCATAAAAGAGGCTATTCTTCATTGAACGGAGTTGTATGTGCTACGTCTGTTGAGAACGGAAAGGTTATCGACTTTGAAGCTCTCACAAAATATTGTTCTTCATGTAAGGGTAAAAAAACCATGTGAAAATTGTGCTAAAAATTACGAAGGATTCAGTGGGGGAATGGAATGTCGGGGGGTATTAAGTATATTTCAGCGATCTGAAACATCACGAAAAGCATGTTATACGCAGTATCTTGGTGATGGGGACTCAAAAGGATTTCTTACTATAAAAGAAGCAAAAGTATATGGCGACACAGAAGTTGAAAAATTAGAATGTGTTGGCCATGTGCAAAAGCGTATGGGCACAAGGCTGAGAAACATTCTAAAAATGAGCAAAGGCATTAAGCTATCAGATGGGAAAAATATTTCGGGACGTGGACGGCTAACGCTTAAAGAAGTGGACTCAATCCAACATTATTATGGGCTAGCAATCCGTAAAAATTTGTCATCTGTGGAGGACATGAAAAGAGCCATATGGGCTATTTATTTTCATAAACTAAGTACTGAGGATAATCCTCAACACGCTTTGTGTCCTCTTGGTGAGGATAGCTGGTGCGGTTATAACCGTAGCATTGTTACGGGGAATTTTATATTCACAAGCATTCTTTACCTGAGTCAATTTTATTGAAAGTGAAAAAGTGTTTCGGGATCTCACAGAGAAGGACTTATTGAAAAAAGTGCCTTCATGGAAGAACACAAAAATCCCAATGAAAGTTTTAACAAATGTATTTGGGAGCGAATTCCTAAAACAGTTTTTGTTGGCATTGAAACTTTGAAATTTGGAGTTATGGATGCTGTAATTTGTTTTAACGATGGATATGTAAGTAGGATAAAAGTCTTTGAAGCTCTGGGCATTAAACCAGGATACAACACGGAACGTGCCTTACTTATAATTGATAACAAACGAATTTTTGAGGCTGAACGTATAGTAAATAAAGTGTCATTGGAAGCCAGAAATAAAAGAAGGTCTTTAAAAAGGAAAATGGATAAACAGAATTTAGATGAAGAAAATGAATACCAAGCAGGGAAATAATCAAATCTATAATGTAAGGAGAAATTTTTTGTTAAGTTTTATTATATTTTTCTCGAATGTTTAATATTTTTAAATTTAGGTACACTTTAAAAACGATTGTAGCATATTGTTTGAAACCTTTTATATATCTAAACAGGATACATGTGCATACAGTGAACAAAATATCTTTTAGTATGTGTCTAATTTTTTGAAAATTGATTTTATATGTAAAAAAAGAAAATTAAGGTTTTCATAATTTTAAGGTTTTATGATTATTTTTAAGAAATTATGCAATTATATAAATATAATTAGTTAAAAAACAGATTCATTATGTTTAATATGTTACTTTATATATATTTGTATTTTTTTTTTTGTATATTCAAAGAATATTTTTGTAAGAAATGGTACCTATACATGAAAATATGTATTACAAGATCTCGAAAATTATGTTCATGTTAACTAAAACAAAGGGAAGAAAAACATATGAATTTAAAATTACTTTTGTAACTCTAGAAAATGGTTAAGGATTATTATTAGTCATATAAAAATAGGCAAGGAAATAGTAATTAAGTGTATAATATGTGAAAATATTGTTTTTTTAGTTTTTTTCACTTTTTCTCAAAAGCATATTTTTTGCATTTAGGTACATTTTTAAAAAAAACTATTGCACTGTATGATTCCTGATTTTTTATACTTCTATACAAGGTGCATATGCATATAGTGAACCTAATTTTTTTTTTTTTCTATTAAAATAGTGCCTAATTTTTTAAAAAATTGTTTTATGCATAAAAAAAGCAGAAAAAAAAAAAATTTCAAATTTCAAAGTTTCATAATTTTTTTAAAGAAACTATACTAAAATTTTACTAAAAAGGGTTTCACTGTATTTTATGTATTGTTTTATATATGTGTAAAAAATATTTTGCATAAAAAAAGGATACTTTTTAAAAAATGGTACCTAAACATAAGTATATATTACGAGTTCTCAAAAATTATGTATTACTTAAATTAAGTAGTAAAAATAAACTTTTGGAGTAAAAAGTTATTTTTGTAGTTCTACAGAATAACTAAATTATCTTTATTATAGACATAAAAAAATCTAAGCTCTATTGGAAATTTTAAATGATATATGTCTCATAAACAAAGGGTCTTAATTTTGGCATTTTACTCTTTCGAGCATGTCCTGGTTCCCTTAATTCAAGGGAAATTGAAGGTCGTTTTTATAATGAGGAGTTACAAAAAATAGATAAGTCAGCCGATTCTTATTGGGCAATCGAAAAAGTTATTCGAAGTAAAGGTAGAGGTTCATCTCGTCAGTTGTTCATAAAGTGGGTTGGACTTCCAGATTCTCTAAATTCCTGGATAAGAGCTGATCAGATCATACAAAGTCATCAAAATGAATCAGAACGTGAATGACTTTCATATTTTGCTACCTTCTAATGCAAGTATGAACTATTTCCCTCAAAACACTCCAGATCACTTTCAAACGAAACTGACATATCCAATAACTTTAAATGGAGAATGGAAATGTTGTTTGACCAAAGTAACAATTCCAGGAAAATATTTTACCATTCACCCTGATTACAACGATTATTATTCAATTGAAACAATCGAAAATGTAGAAGGTACAACACTGTTACCTGAATTTAGTATCCCTTTATACAAAGAAAACTACACGGATTTTGTTGAAGGGGTAAACGCTAATGTTAAAAAACTCGTGAAGGATCCTCCTACTGAATTTTCGTTAACAGAAAATAAAAATAAGTCTGAAACCTTTTTGGGAATTGACTATAACAGCGAAAAAAGGAAATAATTTTCTTCGCCTTTTAAAATTAAATCCATACAAAGAGGATGTATAACACCCGGTTTTTCGGGGGGAGCGTCTGTTACGCGTAATTATATTGCTGCTCCGAACGTTGAATTCTTCAAAGATCAGGAAATTAAAATTAGGCTTAAGTGTCCAATACCTAAGAACACATATGAAATCTCACTCCACGACATGGAAAATAGAGATATATTTGATCAAATTACTGAAAAAAATAATTTATAAAACAGGGGACGTGTTAGCCTTTTTTAAAAAGCAGAAGAATAAAGTGATCATCACTCTAAAGTCTAATATAGAAATTAGAATGAATCGCCAGTTCTGTCCCAAACTGATGGATGCATTAAACATAAAAAGTGAATCATATATCATTCGAGATGAAAACTTTCCCGTTAGATTTTGATTATTCAGAAGTAGCAGATAAAACAGAGGATGAAAAATTTGAACTTATCGAATATGAAAATTTTCCTGTTATTCGAAAAGTACAAAAAACTTACCACTTAAAAATAAGAAGTAGCATGTATCAACTGGCGGAAAATTTCTTTAAAGAATTTGAGTACATTCTTTTGCGAGAGCTCGCAGATTCTAAAGTTGAAATGATTGTACCGCATAATATCAAAGTAACCTTCGGAGAAAAGCTTTCGAATATGCTGGGATTTCGAACAAATATTTTCGCAGAAGGAAACTATAAATCCGACTATATTTTAGAATTACGAGCTGGAATTACGGAGGTATACGTATATTGTGACATCATATCTCCATCGCTGGTGGGAGACGTATCCGCCCCGATATTAAAAATCATACCAATTGCTAACGAATATAAAGAACAAATCGTGAAACAGTTTACAGTTCCTCTGTATTTTCCTGTAAAAAAGAATTACTTTGATGTAATTGAAATTCAATTAGTAACAAGTAGTGGTACACACACCTATTAAATTTATATCAGGCAAAACAAATCTTGTATTGTCATTTCGAAGGAAAACTGTATAAAACAGCTTGCAAAGAGTTTTTAGTTTACATACAAAACTGTTAGCCATGGATAAACACGGGATAAAATTGGATCCGGGTGAATGTATTTCTTACTATTGTAATCCACAAGAAGGAAGTGGTTCTTATTTTGCTTTAAATTATCCGATACAAAGAGGTTATGGACAATTTAGTAATTTAAGGAGATATGCAATGCCAATCATGTTAAAAGCTTGTAAATACTTTGGAAGACACTTGCTGAATACGGGTCAAAATGTATTGGAAGAGAGAGATATGTCACGAAGAAAATCATTTGGTGAAGCTTCACGAAACCAAATACGACAAGTGAGGGAAGAGATTAAGCAGGATATACTTCGCAAATTGAGAGGTGGTGGAAGTGTTAAAAGGAAGAAACAAAGTTCAAAAAGACAGACTAAGAGAAAGAAATCGTGTGCGAAAGACGTGTTTACGGATCTGTGAAAATGGAAAAGTGTTACTGCACCAAAAGCAAATTAGATTTGTTTACAACTTCCCCAATACAATTGGCAATAGACAGATCATCATTTGTAGAAATTCATCCGGTTGCATCAATTTCTGACAACAATAGCATTGAATTCTTCATATCAGGTTTAGGAGAGTCTTATTTTGATCTATCACATCTTTTTCGTCATGTCCAAGCCAGATTTTTGAAAGCAAATGGGGAAGCATTTCAGAATGATGATAGATGTGGACCTATAAATTATCTGTTAAACACAATGTTTTCAGAATGTTACATTTCGCTCAACGATCGTCAAATTTCATCAAAAAACAATTATGCCTACAAAGCATATTATTTCATTCTGAATCATCTCAAAAAAATTTATTGAGTGCAGGACTATTTTTAAAAGACAATGCTGGAAAATTTGAGGATGTCAACCTTACAGATGTGGGACAAAATAAAGGTTTGAAAAAGAGATGGGAGCGTGTTAAAAATGGTAAAATTTTTGATATGTGCGGGACTCTTCATACCGATATAGGAACTCAATCTAAACTGTTAATAAATGGCACGTCAATCAGAATTCGATTGTTAAAGGCCAAAAATGAATTTGCCTTATTAGCCGCCACAGGAGATTATCGATTATAAATTGGAAATAAAAGTCTATATGTCAGAAAGTGCGAAATTTCGAGTTCTATTCTGGTCGCACACGAAAAGACGCTCGAGCAGTCACTCATACAGATGCCTTTTACACGCGTTGAAATAAAGACATTCACTCTGAGTTCGGGACTGAAGAGTGTTACCATTGCTAATGCTGTCAATGGCGCATTGCCGAGTCGAATCATCTTCGGCTTGGTGTCAAATTCAGCATTTAATGGTGATATAAAAAAGAACCCATTCAATTTTATAAACTGCAATTTAAATTATATTTCACTCAGTGAAAATGGTACACAAATACCCACTACAGCATATACACCCAACTATGGGAAAGATTTATATGCCAGAAATTATTTAAGTTTATTTACTGATTTAGCACAACACAAAACAAATGTAACATTTGAGGATTACAAAGAAAATACATGACTTTATGTGTTTGACCTCACACAGGATTTTTCGGCAAGTGACTCGTTTGCAAATGTAACACGCAGTGGGGATATTTCGATTCACTTAAAATTTGATGCAGATCTTCCCGAAACAGTTACATTAATTGTTTATATAGAAATGCAGTCGCTTGTAGAAATTGATAAAAGTCGAAACGTTTTCACAGATTATTAACTAAAATATGGACACGGTCACTTTGACTAGACTAGCCCTGAGCGATCATAAAATCAAATATAAGTTCGGAGGTGTGTTTGCCAGCGATATGCTTCCTCAACAAAAGAAACATTATCGCTCTTTTATTGTAAATACGGACCTTGCTCAGTGCAAGGGTCAGCATATGCAAGCTATGTATTTTGATGATAATGGAAATTGTTTTTTTTTTCTGTTCTTATGGAACACCACCTAAGCATGATATTAAAAAATTTATAAATGAAAATTCAACACATTTCGAATGGAACATGAATACATTACAGCATTCGCTCACTACAACATGTGGTCTTTTCTGTCTGTATTTTCTATGGCATATTAGCCGGGAGCTATCAATCGAACGATTAAAGCCAACAAATGAATGTGAGAACGAACGAATAGTTCAATATTTTTCACAGCGATATTTGAAGCTAGTTAATATTCCGCGACCATTGTACATTCAATACTGTCAATCTCTGCAGTCAAATATATAAAAGCAGAGCTGTGCCCCGTACAAGTTCAGAAGAAGACAGACCATGGAGAAATTTGGTTACATAATTTGCGATTACTGTTCAACGGGAGAATATTTTTATATTCATCATTCCTTGTTTAACGACATTGTTGAATGTGTACAAAATGTTGTTCAACAACAAAACCTTGAGGATTAAAAAAAAAAAAGAATAGTCTATTTCAAAATTTAGAACAACTGTCAAGTAGTTCAATATATTCATAAAAATTCAAGTGAAGATATTTTTGGTTTTTGTCAGTTGCATCGAACTAATCCAAGTGACAAATTTAGAGTATTTTCTCCAAGCAAGAATCTATTCGCAAATCTACTTCACTGTGTTCTAGAAGCGAGAAGAATTGATTCCGATGAAGCAGATTTCCAGATTTACCTTACAAATTGGGTATTTCATATTATTAACTTATGAAGAGCTTGTTCGACTTCTGCATATTCTGTAAAGCGCAATTTATTGTAATATAAATGTTTTTTTTGCATCTATGCTGTGTATAACATTATTTTGTAGTCTAATGATAAAAAATAATTTTTTTTTGCTCAAATGATTCTGTGTCTGTTATTGTTTAGTACTATTAACTTGTGCCTCGAGTATAGAAATATATTAGTTTAATCATCATTTTCTGCTCAATATTACAGAATACAAGTTCAAAAAAAAGAGTACATAATTATATTCTTATTTTCAAACATGGAAATTATTTGCAAGGGAGACAGCTATGAAGAGGTTAATAGCTTAAGGTTATTTACCTCTAAGCTTGAAAATATTTTGTGGGTGTTTTTTTCGTGGGATGAGACGATCCCGGAATTTAAAAATTACCTCAGTAATACTATCATTTCGCGTCACCGTTCATATCAACCCACTCATCAAACCTACTTGTTATTCCTTATAAGCACGTCAATATATGTAAACTAATGAGGTTATTCGCGGTTAGAAACACCTTAAAGGAGACCTTAAAAGGTATAGTCTGGATATTTTTAATTGAAAAGATGCGTATAAATAGCTTTTGCTCCTTAGTATCAACACTTAAGCTGTTGTGCTGTTGTATAAGCTATTGTACACATCTGCTAGAAGATGAATTCTGGTGAGTAAGTTTTCTTTTATTTGGATATTTCCCTAAAGTTTTGCGATGTATTTAAAAATTTTAGTCTTATAATTCAAAAGTACTCTTTAAAAATACTTTTTCAAGTAAGCCTTTACAGATTTAAATAAAAAATTTAACAATATTGGTATAATTTCACAATACATTTGCCAGTGTAAAGAGTGTTTTATTTGATTTTTTAAAAATGTAATACGACTTAATACTCTTTAATTGTAACATTGTATATGCAATATTATGCATAATCTTTAAGCATCCGTTTTTTGTTTCATAGACAGAAAACGATTTATAGACGATCTCGAGGATGATGACTTTCCTCCCATGACCGGCAAAACACCTGCTAAAGCCACAAACAGTAAAAAAAAAGCAAAGAAAATTTAACCTTAACCTAGCGGAAAGCGAAAATGACAAAAAATACCAGCCCTATAGCATTAATCTAGGCCGTGGGCTTGTTATGGAACTCAAAGAGTTCCGAAATGCCCATTACTTAGGCTTTGTGAAATTTGGAGATGGAAATGAAGTTCGCGCAACCGCTTCAATATACCCATAGACCAACTTACCGTTTTGAAAAAGCAATTGAAGCTATAGAAAATCACATCGATTCCCACTAAATAAGTGGTGCAACGTTAAAAAAAAGCTATGTATATATATATATATATATATATATATATATATATATATATATATGCATATGTTTGTGCTGAATTTTTGTGCTCTCTAACAAATAGATTTAAAGTTAAGAGACTAATGTGTGAATACATGTGTGGATTATGTTTACTAAGCAATGATTTTCATCATTTGTATCTCGATACATACTTAAGAATTGTGTCTTTTTCAATGTTGATGTTTTTGATTGTTTTAACTTTGTTATTTGTTTCAAACAAAGTTTCTAGTTAAGAGCTAGATCTAGTTGAAATATCATCCAAAACAAAACACATCCAAAGGCATTAGTCTTTATTTTAGTTCAAACGTATTTTATTCATTACAATGCTACATTTCTTTGAACACCGGTCCTCTTTTAGAGGCTTTGCGAGAACACTTCGAGCTTGTATGAATTATATAGATCCTAATGTTCTTTATCACGACTTAAGACCGCAATTGAATGATATTTTTAGTTCATATCATATTTTAAGAATAAGACTCATAATTTGTTTAAATATTATATTTTGGAAAATAAACAATGAAGAAGAAGAATTGATTCAAGCTTTTTACTTCTGTAGCAATTCTGAACGAATATTATCCCATTATTAAATATTTCCTGCTATAGATTCAGCTTTTAAAAAATTCTTTAAATCTATTGATTCGTTCATGAGAAATGTCAGTGGTTGGTCAATTAAAGTAATTGAATTTGTTGCATATAGGTAACTATAGAGAAATGAGAGGAGGGCGTAGACATGCAACACATTACCAATAAAACTTAGGAACAAAAAGGCTTTATTAAATATTAAATGCAACGATGGAATGTGTTTCGTGTATTGCATTTTGGCAAAGTGTTTCCCATTAAAATAAATTTAAACAGAGCCCAAAAATATAAAAAATATCTGAAATACTTAAAAATTTGTAATTTGTGTTTCCCAATTAAATTTTCAAAAATAAAACAATTTGTAATACTAAATACGCTAAAAATAAATGTATTTGGATATGCAGAGGAAGAAATTTTTCCTATATGCATCAGTTTATAGTTTTATTGCACTATAAGCAATTAAACGCGTCGAAATCGATTTATTTTTTTATGATGGCCATTTTTTTCTAATTAAAAATTTCAATCTTTTAATGAATAGTAAAAATGGCATTCACCACTTTTGTAAACATTGCTTAAGTGGTTTTCAACGATTAGATACCTTGGAACAGCACAAAATTTTCTGTATTCAAAATAAACCACAAAAAGTTTCAATGCCACGAAAACTTAGCCTAAAGTTTACCAATTTAAGTAAAATGCTCTATCATCCTTTTTGTATTTTTGCTGATTTTGAATCTTTAACTGAAAAAGTCAATGGCCCTTTACCATCTGAAACCACAAGTTTTACTGTGAACCTTGAACGACACAAAGCTGTTAGTTATTCGATAATAGCAACCGATGCAGATGATAAATTAATATTTCATGAATTCTACGTAGGAGAAAATGCTATATCGAGAACTTTTTTAAAACATTAAAATATCTTTCAGATAGGCTCATGAAAAAAATGCATTGCATAATGCCTCTCATCCCCCGTCCAGATGATTGCTATGATCCTCTGGTTTGTCATATTTGTAAAAAAAAAATACCTGGAGAAATACGCGTTCGAGGTCATGCTCATTGGGGTACAGGTCGAATAAATGGTCTTGCGCATCAGGTATGTAATCTAAACTATCGAGCTACTTACTTCATTCCCGTAATAATCCACAATTCCCGAAATTATGACAATCATTTAATATTAAAGAACATTCCCCCAAATATCGCTAAATGTATTGAAATAATTCCAGTAAACATGGAAAAATTTACTATGTTTCCATTGGATTACCTAAAGTTCCTAGATTCCAATCAATTTTTAGATGCCTCTATTGAAACTCTAGTTCAAAATTTAAAAAACTCAAACCCCCTCTTTAAAATTTTTAACAGCTTTTTTAAAAATAAAAAAACCGATATTTAATACTGAGAAAAGGCGTATTTCCTTACTCTTATTTTGATCGGATAGAAAAGCTGAATGATGAATGCCTACCTAATAAAAAATGTTTCATAACCTTATAACAAATTCTTCTATCTCAGATAATGATTATAAACATGCTTTAACTGTATTTGATGCTTTTGAATGTCAGACGTTTAGTGACTATTTGGAAATTTATCAAAATGTTGATGTTATAATGTTAGCAGAAATATTCTTATCGTTTAGACGAACTTCTATGCAGTCTTATCATTTAGATCCCGTTCATTTTATAACAAGTGCTCAATTAACACGGAATGCAGGTTTAAAAATTAGCAAAGTAGAATTACAGTTACTAGGAGATGTAAATGAGTATTTGTGGTTTGAAAAGAGCATGAGAGGAGGTGTTTGCTTGTTAAGACGAAGACATGCGATAGCAAACAATCCTTACATAACGGAAAACTACAATAAAAAATTACCGTCCAATTACATTCTTGCACTTGATGCTAACAACTTATACGGCTTTGCAACGAGCCAGTTTCTTCCCGTTGGAAATATCCGCTGGCTCGCTTCTGAGCAGCTATCCAAATTTAATGTTTTGGATCTTGACGAAGACTGATATTGGCTACATATTAGAAGTAGATCTTCTATACCTGAAACATCTTCATAACAAGCATAATGATCTACCTTTGGCCCCTGACCATGTTCTAATAACATATGATATGTTATCTAATTATTCTAAAGAGCTCTGTGATGAATTTGGTTTAAAAAGTACCCTTCCAAGAAAAAAATTAACTCCTAATTTTTTCTCCAAAAAAATTATGTAACTCATTATTTGAACTTAAAATTTTATATTAAACAAGGCATGATTTTAAATAAAATACACAGAATTCTAGCATTCAGGCAAAGACCTTGGCTGAAATGTTATATAGATTTCAATAATCAAATAAGAATTAAAGCCGATAATGATTTTCAAAAATCATTTTTTAAAAAAATGAACAATTCCTTTTTTGGTCGAACTATGATCAATGTTCGTCGCAAAATCTCTATCAAGGGCAGTTTAACATCTGAAGGGTGTAAAAAAATCTTTCCAGTCCTCTACTAGATTATTTCGAACCTATCAATGATAATTTAACTATTTTTAAAATGAAGAAACCAAACTTGGTTTTAGATAAACCAATTTTTATCGGTTTTTGTGTTTTAACTTTCAAAACTACAGATGTATAAGCTGTACTATTCACACTTCAATTCTTATTATGGTTCGAAATGTGAACTTTTATACACTGACATTGATTCTTTATACATGAATATTCAAACAGAAGATGTTTACAAAGATTTAAGAAGGAATTTTAAAAGCATTTTAGATTTTTAAGCAATTTTGAAAGAAACAGCCCTATGTTGGATAATTCAAACAAGGGAAAGTTAGGACTTGTGAAGAGCGAAACTATTCAGCCTATTAAAGAATTTATAGGGTTAAAATGCAAAATGCATGCATTCAGTTACGGTAACAACATAAAAAAAACCGCTAAAGGTATTAAAAAAAGTGATGTATCTCATTTCAACCTTGAAATGTATAGAAATGTATTATTCGAAAAACTTTGTTTGAGACAAAAACAAGCAACTATAATTTCAAAAAAACATGAATTAAAAGCTGTTGTACAAAATAAAATTGGATTATCAGCCTATTATGATAAAAAAAAAAAAAAATATGTTCAAACCATTGGTATAAGCTCCTTAGCCTACGGGCACTTTTTAATAGATGACAATGAAAACATAAGTGAATAGCTTTTTTCCATTCTTTATGTATGTTATTGGTTTTTGTATGTTTACATATAATATATATATGAATGTACATGTTTATATATTGTTTTATGAATGTTATTGCTTTTAATATATGCTATTTCTACTTATGGAATATTGTCTGCGCATTCATTTCAATGTCTGCAAATGATTTCTCTGTACAACTGTTCAATTTCAGTGTAACTTGTGATGGACAATAAAACACAGGGCCACTAGGCCTACAGAATTTTCTACAGTAAGTTTCGTAAATATATAACAGAAACTTTCTGAAGAAATTTCTACAGGTTATTGACGGAGTGATGGAGAACTTGATACAGATATCTTCGTTTTCTCGCTTTGATGCCACAAGTGAGAGTTCTCAATAAACAACCTTCATGTGCTAAAATGTTTCCTCGCTATGATGTCACAAGTGAGAGTTCTCAATAAACAACCTACCTGTGCTAAAATGTTTTCTCGCTTTGATGCCACAAGTGAGAGTTCTCAATGAATAACATACCTGTGCTAAAATGTTTTCCTCGCTTTTATGTCACAAGTGAGAGTTCTCAATGAACGACATACCTATACTAAAATGCTATCACGCTTTGATGTGAGAGTTCTCACTGAACAACATAATTGTATATCAAAATATTTTCACCTAGATATTTGAAAGTTTTTAATCGACAAATAGTGAAATCAATGAGTCTGATACAGTTATGATCATGCTAATACTACTCAGGGTGGACATAAAACATATGAAAACGGTAACATACTGGTTGCAGGCGAATTTAACGGAACGAGTTAATCACAATTTAGTCCAGATAATAGCCTGTTTTGTAGAAGAAAATCACGAAAACTGGGACCAATTTATTCATGAGTTCGCTTTCGTGCTGCGCACATCAGTTAATGAGACAACAAATAAAACTCCGTCTGAGTTATTTTTAGGGAGAAAGGTTATAACACCTTTTAGTAAATTAATAAATGTCACAGAGGGTGCTGAATATGCAGGAAGGCACAATGAGAAATTATTCGTTGAGGCAAGGCAGAATATGCGGAAACAAAATAAAACTTGGGGAAAATTTTATAATCGGAAAGGGAAGGAAGTTAACATCAAAGTAAATGATTTGGTGTTGATACAAACTCATTTTATAAGTGCTGCGGGCAGGAGAGTGGTCGGAAAATTTATGCCTAAGTTTGAAGGGCCATATAGAGTGTTGGAGGTTCGGATTTACAATTTAATCATTTGGAAAAAAGGTAAAAGGGTCACAGTTAATATCGACCAGGTACGAGTGTACATCCAAGACAATCCGACATGATTAGTTTGGATAGTCATGTTGAGGCACTATGTGAAGGACAGAGGTCTAGTAATGGGTCAAGTAGATCGCACCCAGGAAATTTCAAAGGATCTAGGAAAACCTCGAGTGAGGAGTGTAAGGGTCGTAAATCAAATAAGAGTAATGCCGAATAGCAGGATCCGAGATTGAAGCGTACAGTAGGGTCATATGGGTCAGTTTACAGGAAGGATATAAAGTGGTCCAAAATATGCAGAAAAAGATCTCTGCAATGTCCGAACAAAGGGACCAGAAAAGACCAACCCCTGAACAAACACAGGAGATAAAGAGAGCAATTCCGTTCTCGGTTTCATCTCGTAATTATAAATATAGCAGACCTAATAACCCTTCCCAGGGATCGCAGTCCATTGCAGGTCCCTCACATCAAATAGATACCAGGCAGGGCAATCCACCTACAGAAGGGAGCAAGCAAGAAAGGAGTGGACAATATGACAAGGCCCGGGAGACAAGGACAACTACTAGCGGAACCAACAGGGCAGCGCAAGAGGAGACCAGTCCGATCTAAACAGGTGACAGCAGTGAGACGTTGTCCTTACTACCCACGGAGCCGAGTAAAACAGCCCGAAGGAATACCTGAGGAGCGGAGGTGCAACGGAATCGACAGTATCCCGCAGAACAACATCAGGAGAAGGAGCCTCAGCATGGAAGCCTTAGACGGAGATCCGGTGGATAGGAGCGAATAGAGGACAAAGAAAAAAATCAGGTTGTATCGTTTCTTTTTTTTCTCTTTTCGAACAAGTGGTCGGAAGAATTATTGCAATGAAGCAAGTCACGGGCGGATTTTTAATTTAAGAAGAAAAGCAAAAGTGGACACTACAATGAGTGTTTTTTTCTTGATGAGAAAAATCAGCTTTTCTCTTAATTTTTTGGTATAAATATGGAGAAAACATTTGTAAGAATGCATTTGTTTACTTCTATGTATGACTTCGCTAAGATGCGACAATTATTTTGGTTGTTTATTTTATTGTTTTTTTTAAAAAGTTTGAAATTGTATGTATATTTATGTGTATATTTTGTCTCACATCTGGTGACTTGGGACGTGGCGTAATGAGGTAATACTAACAAGCGCAGCATGCATGGAATGGGAATGTTAAGGAGCCCTAAGCTTTAATTGATGTATATGAAAATCTTATGTATAAAATGAATGATTTTTTGTATATACTGTTGTGTTTTGTATATACTGTATATATTTGTTATGTTTTTTTCTTCAAAAGATTTAAAGAGGTTCTCATTTCAGGTAACTGACCCTGAGCAGTGTGCAGCAAGCGAAGACTCAAATATAAGTCAGAATATGGTTGTATAGTTATTCCATAAGTAGTTAAGGAAACCACATAGGCAGGTGTTTTACCATTTCGGTTGTTTTTTCTCTCGCCTCTTTGCCAAAGGGATGTGGTGTAGGGAAATCTAATCCTGCACATGTTACGTCTTGTAAAGGGAAGTTTTAGGTCGTAATTTTTTTTTCTTTCGCTTAAGGAAGGAGAATTTGTAAAATATCCGATTGTTAGATATATATATATTAAAGTCGTCGGGACTGTAAATCAAGTTTAGGAATTGGTTACGTAATTTATTTTCAGGCCGTTTGTGACCTTCGAATAAATCCTCTTTTCTTTTTGGAGGGGATTGTGAGGAATCTGTACGGAATCTTTCCTCTAATCTTAGGCGTCTTTTGGGGGAATATAAATTCGCGTTTATTTCCAATCAACTCCAAAAAGATGAACGGGATATGCAAAATAGATAAGGTATTTAAGTCGAGCGTTGTAAGCTAGCAAGGTAGATGATGGAAGGCTATTGAGCCAGCAACTTTAACCTCAATCTTAGAGGATTCCAAGACATTAGGATAGTGAAGAAGTATTGCTGCGATTCTACGGAAGTATACCAGAAAGCTGATATAGCCAGCGGTAAATATAATTTATGTACGCTTAAAATAAGCGTTAGTTTAGTCGAATTTGTTAAAGTTAATGAAAGTTAAGAAATCGAGTACGTGTATTTCTCGGATCTCCTATTTCGGAAACTTTACCTGATCTTGAGCGTAATTATTAATTAGTTGCAAAATTCATAATTTAATTTAGTATAAAGGTAAATCCCTTTATTTGACGTAACATAAAAGTATTATATGTTTTTAGTTTTTTTGAGAAATTGAAATAATAAATAATTATTATTATTATACAAAATGGCTCTTGGTGATTCTTTGCCTCAAATTAATCTTGGTGTCCAGGGTGAGACCCAAGGGGGTCTCCACAACAATATATATATTATATATAATGTATATACATTTACTATATATATATGTATATATATATATATATATTGTTATTTGTTTTATGTGATATATATATATATCACATAAAACAAATTGCATAATGAACGTTGTTTCCTGGTGAAAAGTTGTTGTGATGCCTCGAGTAAAAACCTGAAATGCGTACCAGCGCACTTAGGACTGATGGTTGAATTGTAGAGTACCGGGATTGCGGTTTAAAGTATCGCAGTATCGCTGCTCGCGTCGGTTGAGATCCATCGACTGTTAGCAGAATATGGAATCGATAGTTGCAGGAGGGTAATACGGAGCCCCATGCTGGATCTGAACGGCCTCTAATCAGTAGCAGCCTTGAAGACCAGCATGATACCTGAAAGGCTTTAATGGATCGTATAGCGACGTCACAATCTCTGAGTCAAGAATTTGGGTCGTTTTCAAGACAACAAATGTCTGCACGAACAGTTCGACGACGTTTGCTGTAGTATAGACTCTCAGCTCGGAGACCATGGCTGTGGCTACTCATGGCACTGCATCACTAACAGGAGTGTCTTCAATGGTGTAATCAATGATGAACCTGGGTGCATGAATGGTGAGACGTCATTTTTTACAGATTAATCCAGGTTCTGTTTACAGCATCAAGATGGTCGCATCCGTGTTTGGCGGCATCGTTGTGAAAGCAAATTGGCAGAGTGCATTCGTCTTCGTCATAATTGCCCATCACCTGGCATGATGGTATGGAGTGCTGTTGGACGCACGTCTCGGTCACCTCTTGTTCACATTGACGGTACTTTGAACAGTGCTGGTTATATTTTTGTGTGTTACGACCCGTGCCTGTATATTTTATTCGAGCCCTATGAAACCCTACATTTCAGAAAGATAATGCACGACCGCATATTATCGGTGTTGTGCCGATCTTCCTTTATACTGAAAATGTTCGACTGTTTCTCTTTCCTGCACGTTCACCTGATCTCTCACCAACAGAAAACGTCTGACCCATGGTTGCTGAACGACTGATTCTTTACCATGTGGCAGTTACTAAGGGTGATGAGCTGTGACATCGTGTTGAAGCTACATGGGCATCTGTACCTGTACATGCCATCCACTCTATGTTTGACTCAATTCCCAGGCGTATACTAAGTTCTGTCATTATTGCCAGAGGTGGTTATTCTGAGTATTAATTCCTCAGGAGCTATGCCCCCAAATTTCTTGACAGTGTAATCACTTGTTATTCCCAGTATAATATATTTTTCCAACAAATATTATTTTGTTATCTGCATTTCTTTTTGATGAAGCGATTTTAACCGCCTCTAGTATATATATATCTATATATAAACTATTGTATCCTCGAAAGAATATTCTAATACTCATCACAATACTTTTAATAGAAATTTCCAGTATGACTCTATTCACCCTCTCACTTAATAAATTAGTATACAATTTAAAGAAAAAATGGAGGCTTTTTATTAAAAAAATATTTTCATACGTTTTCATATTTGAATCGCTATTGTCAGGAGAGACATACTGAAAAAAAGAGAAATCTTATTTTTTTATCAAAGCAAAAGCCAACTTCCAATATTGTGATTAAACAACTGATTATCAGTATATGTTTGAGAACTAAAACAAAATATATTTACAACCTTATACTACATTACATCTTATAATAATATTTATTTAAGTCAAAAGAGTTTATTTGTAATTTTCAAAGAACTTGCAAATCTTTCAAAGTCATCCCTTATAAATGAACAGCATAGCGTGGAGTTTTGACTAGGAAAAAGAGTTTGCACTCTACATCAATAGGAGGGCTATTACCGACGTCAATTTGAGCCTCAATCGAGAACGATACTTGTGAGTGTTTACCTGAGAAAGGCTATAGATATATCAAAAGAACACATTATACAAAAGACTAGGTAAAAAGATCCTTTTCAGATTAAGTGAATATATGAATTAAGTAAATTGTACAATGAATTGAGTCTTTTATAATGACGGGAATATGTGTTTGCGCTATCATTTGATTTTATAATACAAAAATCAAAAAGGATGCCAAATTAAATTATTATAATAAGATGTAATGATAGTACTTTTTTGACATGTATAGAATTTTTGGTGGATATATTTAAACAAAGCAAAGAAAATTAGTCGTATTCCATGCATTTCTTCACCCTCGTAAAATGTAATATTTTTCTTAAAAGGGGTCATAGGACTCTTAACTTCATCGAGGAATGCAAGAAAAACATTTTTTTTCGCGCGAATCCATATAATTTTCTATAAAAACAACATGGAAACTTGAAACTTTCTCCACTTCATAATCATACTTATATACATATTTAATCAAAATTTCAGATTGTTTCTTAAAAAATTTTAAAAATTATAAGGAATTTTAAATTGGACAATTTTCAGAAATTTTAAAAACTAGTATGTTACTGCGCGTAAAAATCTGAAGTTAAAAATTGACCGAACTTAACAAAATTAGATTTAAATTGTAGAAAAATGCTGAGTTCTGAAGTTATACACACTTGTTTTAGATTTTTAAGTAATTAATAATTTTTAAAATTTAAAAAAAATAATATTTTAAAAAAACTCTTGGAAAAATTTTATTTAAGTAAACATGAATTTTTTTTTCAGTTATATGTCTCAACCTTTGTGTATAAGTTGTAGAAAAGCTTAATTTGAGATTGTATAAGAAATTTTATAAGAATAGGGCAAGTAGTTTCTTTAAATTTACACGCGCAAGCTTAATTTTTATGTTTTGAGAAAAATGAGTTTAAAGTTGCAAAAGGCAAAAAAATATAATTGTTAATAATTTTTTCAAAAACGTAGTATACACATTCATAGAAAAAATTATTTTTAAATTGTACATAAAATTTCTAATAAAAAGGACAAGGAATTTTACAGAAATTGGCCATGGAAACTCAATTTGTAAGTTGAATGAAAAATAAGTTAAAAAACTAAATAATGACCAAAAACACTTAGATAAGTAATTTCTTTAAAAAGTTCCAAAAAACTCACATAGATATATACTCTAAAGTTGTATGCGGAATTCTACATAAATAAGAAGAGTAGTTTCTAAGAAATAAGGTGTCGAAGCTTAATTTTTAAGTTCAGCTAAAAATTAATTAAAAGATAAACAGTGGCAAAAAAATAATAAGGTCAGTAATTTGCTTAAAAAAATGTATATAAATTGTATAGAATTGTATTTTAAAGATGTAAATGAAATTTTAAATAAATATAATTATTATATTTTAAGAAATTAGGTGTGCAAACTTAATTTAAACTTACTCTAGCTCTGCGAAAAAGGAATTTAAAGTTGAAACATGGCAAAAACCAGTCAGTAATTTATTTGAAAAAACACATATAAATCATATAAAAATGTACTAGAAAACTTGCATGTAATTTCAAATAAATAAAACAAGTAGGCTTTAAGTGGGGAAAGGTTAATTTTATTAAAAATAAGTCGTAAAAAACATGAAAAAAATAATATGGTTAACTTATTTATACTAATATGCTCCTGGATCATATGCACACCTCTCAGACTGCTTAAATTTCATATTTTCTTTGGCCAGTTTCAGCCTTTTGTTTTTTCGTGATTCCAAGGAGGCTGCTGTTACGCGCTTAAAAGCTGTCGATAAGCGTTTTTTATCAACATCTTTAGCAGCAATAACATTATTTTTGTTATATTTCAAACCCATTGCATTCATTATATCATTTTGTCTCTTATGCCCATCATTGTAGTCACATACAGCTAAAAAGGCAGCTATTCTCGTTATCGTAATGCTAGATCCAATAGTTTTTGGGCTGTATTTCCAGATTAATGAATTCAAAGATTCATTGGGGTTTTCAGTTTTACCTCCAAGACACCTTCGCAACAGTTTTAAATGTGACAGATCTTTGAAAATGGGTTTTATTGCTTTAGAAACTGCTTCAGGCAAGTTATTTTTGTGTTTAAAACCCTGCACTTTATTGTTTTGGACACAAACATTATATTTGCCCCCACTATTGTTGCCTTTAGGGCAAAACCAGTGTTTGGGTTGCTCGTCTGTACTAGCTGTATGAGCCCATACAGCCCAGATTGCCTGCCTCATTTCGTGTACATTTTTGGGATTACCACGAATTGCATTCCCATAAAAAGTTGTCAATCTGTTAATGACAACATCTGTGAGGCGGCCTTTCCCACCAATTGTTTTGCCATCGGACAATTTTTTCTTGCCAAGAGATGATTTAAGCTTTCTCAAGTGACTACCCATTCGCTTTTGAACGTGGCCAACACGCTCTATTTTTTCAATTTCGATACTATCACCATAGGGCTTTTTCTCAACAAGAGACATATATGTCTTTGTATCTCCATTTACTATATACTGTTTATATATGAGCACATGCTTATGTTCAGAACGGAAAAATTTTTTATTCATCCCACTCACTTCCCTTTGTCCAGCAGACCCATTATGATTTTTTTTGCAAAAGGGCTGGTGTTTCGCTAAAAAAACACTGTATTCGCGCGGGTCCAAACTTTGTGCCTTTAAATGAGTCGCACACCTTACAGAATGATGACATAATCTCGATATCGAGCACCTTCCCACACTCTGCTCCAATTAACGTACACACACCAACAAGTGATGTATGTCCACGAGTTTTCCATGTGCCATCCCCACTGACAGCAATGCAGTTACGTGTTCCATCGAGAATTTTTTCTTCCAAAGCAGCATCACTCATTGATGCATTTGCCAAAATCTCGCACTCATCTGCAATTCTTATGTTGATACTATCATATGCCTTTTGAGATACAGGTTTTGGCAATGACATAATAGTACAAAATGTACTTAACGCTGATAAACCTTGTCCTATACATCTCATGGCTAAGACAGATCTTCTATTTATTTCTGGAATGTTCTTTTTTGCTCCAATGAGATCACATGAATTCAGTTTTTTTTTGCATTTTGCAATTTGAGCACATCAATAAAAAAGATGACGAAAGTCCTACACTAGATTTTTCGTTTATTTTTATTTTGCCATGACATTCCAAACAACAAACATATTTTTCTAATTGCCCGAGAAAAAGACTGATATCTATGAGCCGATAACTTTTAAAATGCTGTGAAATATCAGCTTCACATGAATCCAAAAGATATTTTTCACTCGGCAACTTCCTATAGGAGGCACTATCGTTTGGTGGTTTCCTTAGAAAATTTGTTTTTTTCTTCTTACTTTCACCAGATATTGTTTTCTTCAGGAACTTATTCCCTTGGAACCTTTTCTTTTTTGGTCTTTGACCAGACGATCGCTTTTTCTCAAAATTTTCCATTTCGCGAAAGATCACACAAAAGTTGAAATCAGCAGAAAAATCTAACAGTTTTGGAAAAAATCTAACGGCTTTGGAAGTAAACAATACGGCAAAATAGAGAGTTGAGTTGCAGCTATGCTACCTATTTCAAAAGTAAGAGAATTAAATTACTTATTTCAAAAGTAAAAATATTAAATGTGGCTCTTCTAAAAGCTAAGTTTGGATACCATCAAACAGCTGTTAAAAAAATGGGCGTGGCAGTTTTGTTTACTCCTGGAATGCTTCAAGTTTTTATTAATAACTCAAGAAGTTTTGATCGTATCATTAAAAGTTTCGTTGCAAGACATTTAGAAAAGATAGGGCTATAACATATATTTTTTTTGAAATTTTAGAGTCCTGAGACTTGTTAATAATTCAAAACAGATCAAGTTTCTAAGCAGATACATGTCTGCACCCTAATGATACCTCACCCTAATAAAAATCTTATTATTTTTTTCTCTAATATGACAGGTCTAGTAAATTGAAATATTCTTGTGCTCCTATGGTTTTGTATTTTGATATTTTTGCAAAATCTTACAAATTAATTCCTGAATCAAAACAATGAAATTAAAAATTAACAAGATGGAATCCAATCCTTAATTTATTAAACTATTGTAAACAAAATTAATAGTAAACTAATATATATTTTAATACTATTTTAAGCTAATTTCTTCCTAATTTAACTAAATCATAGGTCTAACGTAGTATTTATTGAATTCAACTCAATCCATGAATTCTATTGGGTATAAGGCAAAGTTATATAAGTTTTGAATCCTTTGATGCGGTGTCGATACTCAGCAAGGATTCGGATAAAACTAAAACTAGTTGAAGGAGTTCGATTGGTACGTACACATTATTAGTATATTGGTATTGATACACATTTTTTCGTAGTTAACTCACTTTTTTTTAAACTTGTAAAACTGTCAACATGAGGGAATAAAAAATTATTGAAGACGCATGAGTATGAGTTCTAAAAAGGGAATAATGCGATGGAGGCAAGAAAAAAAACTTGTGCTACATGTTTGGAGAAAACGCAATAACATCTCGAACATGCCAAAGATGGTTTCCGAAATTTCGTTTGGGTGAATATTCTTTGGTAGATGAACTCAGATTAAGAAGGCCAGCAGACGTCAGTGATCAAGTTCTACGCATTAGGACCAAGAGAGATCCCATATTAACTTCCCCAGATGTGGGGTGCAAGCTAAGAATTAATCAGACATTATTAAAATGCATCATTGGATCACATTAAAAGGCTTGGTTTTTTTGTCTAAACTTAGCGTTTGAGTGCCATATGAATTAAGTGAAAACTTTTAATGGAAAGGATTTCGATATGTTCTTACTTGTTTCAAAAGGGAACTGTCTTTGGAAGACTTGGTGACTGGAAATAAAAAGGGGATAGTGAATAAACGCGGGGTTAGAAAAAGAACACATGTTTACAAAGGAGAGACACAACAATCCACATGCAAAGCTGGTGTTCATCAGAAGAAAGTTGTGTTGTGTTGGTTGGAACACAAGGATAATGTGCGCTGTGAGTTGCTGAAAGAAAAAGAAATGGCCGATGCTGATTGTTACTGTTCGCAACTTGATGTTTTGAATAAAGAAATCAGATATGAACGCCTATCTTTGGCCAACAGAAAGGGTGTAATTCTTCTTCGCGACAAAGCTAGACCACGCATAACAAAAAAAACACCAAAATAAATTGTAGGGTTGGGTTGAAAACTTTACCTTATCCAGCATATTTTCTTGATGTTGTACCATCTGACTATCGTCTGTCCATGTCTCTGCAAAACTTTCTGCATCGAAAAGAACATACAATTTATAAGGGTACCGAAATGGCAGTTGAAGAACATTTTGCCTCCAAAATAGATGACTTCTTTTCCAAGGGATTAGATAAGCTGCCAGAAAGCTGGCTAACAGTTGTAACTAATATAGCACATTATATTTCAGATTAAATTTTAAATAAAAAAGGGAATTTTTTTTCTTTAGAAAAAAATGGCAGAACTTTCCCTTCCACCAAATAATAGCAAGACATTAGAAAACATTTGAAGCGAAAACATGTTAAGTACGCGTATCACACAAGGAAGACACAACAAGTATAGGAAACTTAACCTGAGATCAAATGCGTTGCTCTCTCTAACATTAAAGTTTTATTTCAATATTCAGAAATTTGGGATACAATGTTCTTGTTCCTTTAAATATTTAATTGCGTTATGAAAATTACTATGATTCTATCCCATGGATACACATGATTACTATGTTGAGGCACTTTGATATGGATTAGAATTTGCAAAGTAATAAAATTACTGTATTTATTTTTCTGACTTTTTAGATACCTCGATACATGTAACAAAATGACTTCAAAAATAACTATGCTCTTTGATATTTCTTTGTTATATAACATTTTCTGTAGAAGGAAAATAATCCAAATGAAATTTTGATGGTTGGGTTTAAATGTGTTTTGAAAAGGCCAAAAAGTGGCATAAAAAGTAAATTGTTCAAGTGCTTAATTTTGCGCAGTTTGAAAGGCACTTTAGACCAGAATGGGAGCACACCAAAGCGATTGGTGACAAAGACCCATAAACATAAAGAACTACTTGACATTTTTCATGCTCCTTTATTCCAACGCGGTGAAACTTTTTCTGCGTATACCATAATTTGTCAAACACTTTTTAACGAGACACAAGACAACTTCCGAAAAATCACGTTTCTATCCTTCTTTAAAAAGGTTTTAAAAGGATAAGGGGGAGGCACTTGTATTGTTTACGGGAACGTTGTTGTACCCCTTTTGTTAAAAACAATAGAGCAAAGATTTGTCGATTTCTTTCTTTCTTCGAATTTTTTGGTTGGTGCAGGTCGAGTAAACTGCCGTTATTAAACGAAAACAGTATGGGTTGGAGTAGAAAATTGTTTGTTGTTCACGAGAACTCTTGTCTCCAAGAGTTAGTCAATCGGAAATGGCATTATTACTTCGGGTAACACTGAAATTATTTCTGCCAGCGAAAAATTTCGGGTACCATTAAAACTTTTTTCATTGAAACTTGGAATGAAATTATGTTTTCGGCGATAGTACTTTTTTTTATCACAGATTAAACTATAACAAATAATTCACTCTTATTCGCTTAATCCAAAAATGTGCAAAAGAGTTAATACGCATATTTATTCATTTGATACAGAAAAGTTGTCAAATTACTGCTACTCTATACTTCATTTGACGCGTAAAGATCATTTCACTTACTTTTTAAAATATCTAACTTGAAAAAATTATTACTTTTGTAGATAAATAAAGAGTTTTAAGAAACGACTGTAACCGGTAAAAAATGCATAAACAGCACCACTGATAGAATAATGGAAGTGTTGTTTCATATAGAACGCTTCGTAAAGTTTTTTAATCTAATATTTATACATTTATTTTGAGATTTATGTTCAATATTTCATAATTTGAGAGTAGTGCAGCTTAAAAAATTTAAGTTACATTATAGTTGTAAAAGTCTTATGAATTCTAACAAGAAAATACAATAAATTCATTAATAATCCAGCATTTTACATTTTACTGAGAACCTTGACTTTGAACTGCTTTCAGAATGTAATTGAAATAAAGGCATATCGAAAATGAAAATTTTATTTTATCAAAAATGTCGATATTATTAAAAATCTGAAACGATATGCTTTCGTCTCTCAGTTTTATTATTAATGTCATTAAAAATTATGGGTGGAAAATGTCAACAAATCTCGATGCTTGGGTTAAAACCCATTTATTTTGCAACCAATAAAAAGTTTGCATAAAGTGTTGACATTGTCACGTAATCATAAACTTTTGTTTCAAATCACACTTGAAAGCAACTCGAGGGACGTCCTTTTGAACCTTGGTCTTGAAATATTTCTCACACATCAGAACTGGTCTCACAAAATCAGACCAATAAAAATAAGAAGGAAATTCAAGTTCCATTCATCCAATACAGCAGTGAATCTTGAAAAAAAACTAAGATACCAAAGGAAATGAAAAATAAACTTTTTATTTCATCTAGATTTATGTCTACTCGAAAAGCAATGATATGTATTTCTTGTTTTTGTACACTAAGCATTACTCAGTTACAGAAAAACACGAATTTCTTTTACATATTTTGTTAAAGTGAAAAATGTATGCATAGTCCGTTTTTCGTGCAAATAGACGAGTCTTATAATTGACAAAGGACCAGAGCTTTCATCTTTGATTTGAACCTAATCATAGAATTAAATCTCAGACCTATTCTAGAAAAGTCACAAAAATCATTAAGAAAACAGGGACACATCATATAGTTTGAAAAAATAGATTTTTCAATTTTAGTTCTAAAAAATAGTGCTTATTTTTCTGAATCTAAAAAATGCATAATACTTGTATGTTTGTTGATAAAATAGCTCTAAAATATGAAAAATAAAAAGTAAACAAATGACCACGCCCCTTTTGACACGCCCCCTTGAACTTTAAATATGTAGTTTCCTTTGTGTTTGATCTATATAAACTTTTGATTATTTTTTTCGTTTGAATGTATAGCCCCGCTACTCTTTAGCCACGTTTATTCGTGAGCTATTGTTCCAAGCTGTGTGATAAAATTTCTTACTTTAAATTTCAGTTTATGGCAATGTTTTGAACCAAGTTCGTCTATTCCGAAGTTTCTTGTAGCATACGACTACTTAATTTTACATTAATTTTTGTAAGAAATATTTATTTTTTACTTATATTTAATAATACTCATAAGATTTTAAAAGTATATAACTTTTTTTTAACAAGTAATTATGCCAAGAATAAAAAAAATTGGCAGAAGGAAGTACGCTAGCAATCAACATAAAAAGTCTAAATCGACTGAAAAATTGCTTTCGAATTTCGTGGAAAGTGCTTCTAGGAGAAAAATTAAAATACTGATTTTACCAAAAGAATAAGATTTTCAAAATGTAAATATAGTCGTTGAACTGGATTTATTATCTTCCATTGTGAAAAATCTCTTATGTTGTAAATATTGTTGTTCTTCAGAGAAAATTGAACTGAGAGAAGATTTAAAAGTCGTAGAGGTTTAGCTATGAATTTGGAAATAATTTGGAGAATCAACGAGCACAATGTCATCAAAAATATCAAATAAATGTTATGATATTAACTTAAGATTGACATATGAAATGAGAGCTATTGGAAAAGGTGGAGCCGCTGCTCGAATATTCTGTGGGCTCATGAATTTGGCTCCACCTCCTTCAAAATTTGAACGCCATAATTCTGTGTTTTTAAATGTTTTAAAAACAATTAGTGCAGCTGTTCACGAAGAAGTCATAGCAAATGATAATAATTCACATATAGCTGTGGCTGTGGATGGCACATGGCACAAAAGAGGCTATTCGTCATTGAATGGAGTTGTATGTGCTACGTCTCTCTGTTGAGAACGGAAAGGTTATCGACTTTGAAGCTCTCACAAAATATTGTTCTTCATGTAAGGGTAAAAAAACCCATGTGAAAATTGTGCTAAACATTACGAAGGATTTAGTGGTTAATGGAATGCTGGGGGGGGGAGAGTATTAAGTATATTTCAGCGATCTGAAACATCACGAAAAGCATGTTATACGCAGTATTTTGGTGATGGGGACTCAAAAGGATTTTTTACTACAAAAGAGAAGCAAAAGTATATGGCAACACAGAAGTTGAAAAATTAAAATGTGTTGGCCATGTGCAAACGCGTATGGGCACAAGGCTGAGAAACATTCTAAAAACGAGCAAAGGCATTAAGCTTTCTGATGGAGAAAATATTTCGGGACGTGGACGGCTAACTCTTAAAGAAGTGGACTCAATCCAACATTATTATGGGCTAGCAATTCGTAAAAATTTGTCATCTGTGGAGAACATGAAAAGAGTCATAAGGGCTATTTATTTTCATAAACTATGTACCGAGGATAATCCTCAATACGCTTTGTGTCCTCTTGGTGAGGATAGCTGGTGCGGTTATAACCGTAGTATTGTTACGGGGGAATTTTATATTCACAAGCATTCTTTACCTGAGTCAATTTTATTGAAAGTGAAAAAAGTGCTTCGAGATCTCACAGAGAAGGACTTATTGAAAAAGTGCCTTCATGAAAGAACACAAAATCCCAATGAAAGTTTTAACAAATGTATTTGGGAGCGAATTCCGGGCAACGTCGGGGGAAAATAAACATGTCTGACAAAGAAAAGAAGCGAAAAAATTTTGAAACAGGGAATTTAAATTTATAAACTCGGTAAAAGTCCGAGCAACGCCGGGTTAAGCGGAGGAGGGGTGGGGGTGGAAGTCATTTTGAAAAAGAGTATTAGAAGTGCTGATTTTGTAAAGGAAAGGAAACATTTTTATAAAAGTAGAGAAAGCCCGTGCAACGCTGGGCCATGCAGCTAGTTAACGATTTTAAATTGTTCAATTATAGCGAAAAAGTTCATTTTTAAAAAAAAAAAAAATTGGGAGCATTATTCGTAAGATTCAAATCAAAACAAAAACATGTGAGGTCAGAAGAAACAGGTTTTTAAAATTATAATGGGTTGAAGCTGCAAAAGTTATCGGTAAAAAGCATGTTAAGTGGTCAACTTTCAGTTTTGATTTCACCGCTGTAATAATATTTTGAACACCTGTAACTTTTTTCTAATTATCGCACAGACAAAACAAAGAAAGATTTTAAAAGATAATTGTTTGAATTTTAAAAATATAAAATAAAAAGAAAATGTAATTTTTGACTGAAAATGACGTTGTGAGGTATTTGCCTTCGGATGATACCTTACTCCCAAATTATCTTCGTGACCTAGAGGTGTGGGAGAGAATGAAGAACCAGGCGTTGCCATGATCTTAAAATGCCTTTACTAAGATCTTAACTTAAACACTAACAATGATAATATTTATATTATAACTTAGCGGATCTGAGATGAGAAACACACAATACGTATTACCAAATAAGCGCGACTTTGATCACTATCTCCCCACCTATTCCTACTCTCAGCTTATACACAGTCCTAATAGATAACATAATTATCCTACCTTAATTTCTTGTTTAACCACAATCCTCTCGAATCCTAAATATCTTTTGTTTATATCTCGGGGAATAGTATCCACCTTGGCTTAATCGCTTTGTCACGGATAACTTCACACTCAATGACGGCTTTCTTCTCTTCCTTCAGTTAACAGGCTTAAACTCAGACTTCTCAATAGGTCATACGCTTACGTTAATCTTTTGCTATTTAAAAGGTTTCTAATTTGCATATTCACGTTTCGCTTCTGGATTTAGTTGGAAAGAATTTGCCTTTTTCGGACCCAAAGAACCCAAGAGGAGTTTTTAGTAAAAAACGCAATGAGCCCGTCACAACGTTTTCAACGTATTCGGATAACTTAAAAAAGAAGTATTGCTCATGCATGATTATGTGTCGATTATGTAAAGCTGAATGCTATCATAAAATTGGATGCGGAACTAATTCCCTAAATTGATGCAGTTTTAGACAAATTAACACATACAAAATTTTTCTCAACGATCGACCTTGTAGTGGCTATTGGCATATTAAATTAGATAATAATTAATCTGAAAAACTTGCATATACATCAAATTATGGTATTTTTCAATTCGATAGTCTTTTGGGTATAAAAACTATCTAGTTATATTTCATAGAGCTATTAGACAAAGTTTAAAGAAATACCAAATAAAATTTGAATTAAATTTATTTGACGATATAATAGTATTTTCGGAATCAATTGAAGAGCATGCAAAATATTTAGAGGAAATTTTTAAAATTTGTGTAATAGAAAATATTACGTTAAAATTCTCAAAATGCAAATTTGGTAAAGATACAATTTATTTGTTAGGATATGAAATAAAACAAGAACATTAAGTCACCCTTATTCAGGACCTTATGCAGTTTCAAGAAAGTATTTCGATCTATTGTTTGAAATAGATAGACCCAATGCCGTTAATAAAACTGAGACTGAATTGGTTCATTCAGTCCACATAAGACATCATCCATATGAAAAGTTTCAGTTGAATTACATTCAACGAAATACCCATAATAAAGAGAAAAATAAAACAACTAAAGAAAATGTATTACGTAATACAGAAGTGACTGAGTTTTGTTTAACAAGACTTTTCGAAGAAGAGTAATGTAATATATGATATTAAGCTTTTATACTATATATTTCATGTTAAAGGATATTGTTTACATTTTAAAAGAGAAAATAAATTGTGTTTGTTTCATTATAGAGAATTCGAGAAATTTTATTGTACTTCCCATTCTTTTATTTTAAAATGTTAAATGAGTGAACAGTTATGATACATATTGGTGTTTTAAAGTTGAAAGATATAAGTTCAGTTATTAGACTCTAATGATTCAAATGATATTGATTTTGATGAGAAACAAAAATAGTCGCATTGTATTCTTTTTTGTCTTTATTATTTTATTCATCACTAACTTTATTGCATGTCATTGAATTTCTTTTTCATTTTCAAATTGTGTGATTGACATTCTGGTCACATATCAGGATTCACTGTTTCTTGCTTATCTAAATTTAAATTAATTTAACAAGTTGAAGCTTATTTCTAGATATTATACAGTGGATGTGGAAGAGAGTTCAATCATTATAATTTTTTTGTGTATGTCTTGAAACATTAAGAGGACAAATTTGTTTAGTTTGATTTGTACACCTTTTATTGTTTTCATATTAGCATCCCTGAGCATCTGTGAATTGATCCCGCAGATTTCTCAGAGACATGCGTTTAAAAAAGAAATAGTATGAGGCAATTTATATTAGTGAATGTGAGATGTAAGAGAAAGAGAAGAATTTGCCTTTGAAATGAATACACTTAAAAAGTTACGGAAAGATTCAAAATATCTTATGTGATATTGTTAAGCAAAAGTGAATGTTGTGAAAATTTTATTTCATCAAATTGTAGCCTTCGTTATAAAGTAAATACTACAAGTGATGATAGACTTATTCCTAGAAGTGAGTCCGCTTATCTGGGTCAAAAATAATAAAAGAGCTTTTATAGTCTTATATTCTTATATTTATATAACGCGTATAAAATAGAATATTGTTTATTGTATTGAATAGTGTACATAAGTTGTACACCGTTTTAATATTATTAATCATTTCGTTTTATTAGTGTCTATATTTTAATGTTTATAAGAGAGATTTTTTTATTATGGTTTCTTTTCAAAACAAAATGAGAAAAAACAAAACCCAGAACCATAATGAAAAAAAAAAAAAAGGAAGATAAAAAAGTCATCACTGTTATATTATTGTTATCAGCTGTAGGCAGCAGAATGTATTTGCTGCGGTTTGACCTTCGAACTTACTTGTACGGTTAGTTACGTCCCTGCTCTTATGTATTTGTTTTTTCATTTAGGGAAGTTGTAAATTATTTCTGCTGCGATTTTTTCCTTGTAAAATATTTTTATGATTTTTGGAAAAGCACAAAGAGCACTTTGAAGGATTACTTGGCCAAGATTTATTTCTAAGAGTTATTCCCAAATATATATAAAGCATAATGGAAAACGCTTTACATAATTTTTAGAACATCCATATTGCAATGAATACACTTTTAATCCGGAACTGTCACGCCGAGCACAGAGTGCACGAAATCGGTAATTCTGGCAAAACTGTTTAATTGTTACCAATGGCTCTGACACACTATTGTTCTGTTTGACAGTCTTAACGTGTGAACTAAAATATATTTGTCACATATATCCCCCTCTTTTTTGGGAGTGACAAACGTTTTTTTACAATCTTAAGGTACTTGTTTTGACTGAGTTCCCGGTGTGATAACTTTATTTCCGAAATATTTTCTGTGTCCTTGAAAGTAGGTGAGTATATTTTCTCTTAATTAAATTATTCGCTGAAATTACGATTTTTATTGTGTACTATAAAGATAATTATAAAAAAAAGATTGGGGTGACTCAAATAACTCCACTCAACCATTAGTATCGAGTGCGTGCCTGCTCCAGGGTTAAAATATGTTGATGTCTTTTCACTTTAAATATTAAAAATAATACAATTATTTTTCATCGGAATTTTATATTATTGTTTATTATTCAACATCAATTCTAAATGCTAATTCTGTGAGGCTTAAAATTACAGTTCGCTTAAAACTAATTATAATTTGAGCAATGATTTAAAAAAATCATTTTACATTTTTGTAAACATTGTTGCGCACTTGGCTTTACTCGCCTTAAAATTCAGCGATTATATCAATGTTTTATTTTCTTATAAATGAACTCGTGCAAATAGAGGGTACTTCAGCCGGTATACTTTTAATGTATCAGTACTGCTCAGAATATTTTATAACAAATTAATTAATGCTAAATTAAGAACAAGTTTAATAAGTATTAGCGACTTCCATGGGCTTGTCTTACACAGCAAAGTTTTCAAAGAAATGCTTATGATTAGAAATTGACCCACTGGGTTCTTTCTAAAAAAAAGCTGATATCTATATGTTGTCTTCTAAGCAGCCACCGCATTTTGCAATATGTTCCAATTTAAAAATTAGAGAGAGGAAAAATAACATAATAATTATCCTATTACTTATTTTTTTTTGCTTAAAGCAACATATACAAAATTTAATACTTACGTCATGAATTTGTACGGTTTATAATTAAGATTATTGCTTTAGCGTAAAAAAAAAAGTGCATTATTATGGCATCCAGTACATTATTAATGTACAAGGGGGGCGCGATAAAAATTGTGATTGAAAAGGGGGCGCCAGTGTCGAAACTTTGAGAAGCACTGCCATACAGCAGAGATTTTCGACGTAATATAAAAAAAACAGAGCCGTGTTGAAACGTTAAGCCTATTTCTAACACACGTGGATGATAAACCAGACAGTAAAGTAAAATGAAGTTATTAAAAGAGAAAAATAACTTTTATCTCATAGAAAGGAGTATTAAGAAAAAAATCTATACAAAAAATTAGGATAAAATCTTTCACGTAAAAATGAAACCCATAAAAATGTACAAGCATGCAACTTATGCAAAAGTCCAACGCAAATCGATGTAAAAATGCAAATGTTTACACTAGAAGCAAAAAAGCAGCGGCGCCACATAGATAGTTTCTTTGCAATTAAACTAAGCACAAAAGATATTTTAAAATTAAACTAATCATAAGATATTTGAAATAAATTAACAATCTATATAAAATTAACGTTAATACAACATAGAAATATATTTAAAGATAAATTTACTTGAATAATTATATATATGCAATAATTCTCTCTAGCATCCTTTTAATTAACTCTTTTCGTATTCTTAATCGTAATCAACCAGTATTATTACATCAGATATCTCTTTTCCGTCCATTTTAACCAATCAGAGCTCTTTTTACAAAGGAGTCAGGCAATCTTCACTGCCGGTCTAAAAAAGCGAAAGTCTTCTTGTGCTCTTCCCTTTTTGTGTTTGTGTTCGTTCTGTAAAATGTCACAGTTGCTTGTTGTTTCTGTTTATATGTGTAGTGTCGTACACCCCCTGTTTAGTATGTAGGTTGAATGCTTGAATGTCTCACCATGTATAATAAACTAGATTTCCAGCCGCAAAGGACTGTCTCAGCAATCCCATCAATATAGAACATCAACCATCATAAATAGCCAACGACAAATCTACATAGAAGTACTCAAAACTCGGCTAACGCTGCACACACACATATGTACACGCATATATATATATATAATGATCACATTGTTAATGAATCTTACATGCTTTATCGTTATATACAGTGGTACAAACAATTAGGGTTAGGGATACACCTTACTTTTACTTGATAAATCCAACTATCAATCGAAATAACACATTAACTAGAAGTGCAAACGTGTTTTTATTTTCACACGTAACAAAAGGGTTAATTTACAGTAAAAATAACGAAAATCAACAAACATATCTAAAATTAAAAATTTCACGAGTATTTGAAATAAACATAGGCAGATCAATATGTGATTGCAAACAATACGCAAATTTGATTTGATTGTGACATGTTGCTCCCAACTATAATGTTGCATTAAAGTGTCTGATACGCTTTGAATGTCGGCAGTCACCTTAATTATTTTGTGATACATTGCATTGCTATTTTCTGTGTGCGTGTGTGTATGTGTGAGGGAGATAGAGATAGAGAGCTGTGTCTTTTACGATAGTGTCGGTTATATGGGAGTATAGTTTATTTTTTGATCGTTCTTCATTTGACATTTTAATTGTTTTTCTTATTTCTCAGTGTAATTGGCGAAAATTGTGTCACGTCAATTAATTTTCATTTAAATTCAAAATATGTATAGTGAAATTAACCTCTTTGGAGTGATTTGTTTAAATCAAATGAGATGTTATGTTTCCCATTGCGTCAGAATTGAGCGGTGATGATTGATTTATGTTTGAAATTAAGTATTTTAGTAGTATTTCTACTACCCCCTTTTTAATGTCTTGCAATTTTATGTTTTTTAAATTTAACCTTCTTATTTTAGATCAATCAGCTTCCAGTGTCAGTTACATTTTGAAAATAGGCAGTCACCTTAATTATACTTCGCCACAGCATCGCATGGCAGAGTACAGCTAGTTTATATATATATATACTAGCTGGTGTACCTGTTCTTCACACGGGTGAACTGAAAAATTAAACAACACACAATGAAGGATAAAAAAGTTTTTAATGAATTAATTTTACGTGAATTGCAAATTAAGTAAAAAAAGGTTTTTGCATATCTCAGATAAACAAAAAAAAAAGAAAGAAAAAAAAACATCTTTGTTAAATTTTAAGTATGTAGATCTAATAGCTGATAAAAAATATCTTTTTATTTATAACTCCCCGTAACACTCTTGAGGGTCGATTTTTGAAAATACCTCCCTAAACTGATCTCTGCTTAGCAAAAGTAACACATTGTTAAAAGTTTTGTGTAATGAATGCTTAAAATAGTGTAAATAATTTATATCTGAAAGTGTAATACATTTTTGTTGTATTTATTTTATGTTAAAATTTTAATATGCGCAAGCAACTCTGTTTCATAATTTATAATGGAGATTCAATAAAAAGCATAGCGAAATGTTAACTACAGAGTCAAGTTGACAAATGTCTAGCTACTTTCATAGCTCGAGTTTTGTTAGAGCTTTGTAAGACCCGCCGAGTAGGGGAACGATGCACGTTAATATTTTATCCACCGCATTATGATTTACTGCAGTTTTTTTCATACAATATATTTTTTTTGGTTCACTACATTGAAAATTAAGGGATATACATAAACAAAATACTCCACTTTGGGAAATTTAATCCGTTAGAGCCAATAAATTAATTAAAGATATTCCACTGTAACACTAATTATTTCACCGTTCACTTAAAATAAGTAGTCAAATCGTTTTCTAAGGTCTTCATTAACATACAAAAGCATAACACACTTAAATTTTGACATAAACTATTTTTTCGGGACAAAAATAATAATTTTTGCAATCCGCTGAAAACGCAATAGCTGCTGCAAAACTCTTCGCCTTCCCCGCTAAAACACTCATCATAGAACACGTGCTGCCATATATCTTGGAAGAGTGGAGCCTGGTGTAGCTGAACAGTGCGACGTTAATATTCACTCACTCCAAAAAATACAGTACAATAGTTATAATTATTTTTATACTTAAAAATGCAATATCCGCCTATTCGATTAAAATTATAGCGTTATAATTAACTACTAACCACAAACAAACTATGCAAATATGTCCAAATGATGTAGTGTGGAAGACAAAGTTTATCTACTGTAAGTACCAGAACCGATAAAAACATTTATTTTGAAAAAAAGATCAATTTCTTACTACCAAATGCTCATAATAAAATCATAAAAAAACCATTCAAATAAAGTTTTATTCTGAAATAAAAAAAATTAGGCATTATGCTGATCACAGGAATTAATTAGAAGCGAGCGCCTTGCGTAGCCAAAACAAAAAAGTGTTCTTTCACAAACAAAAGATAGATATATGCTGACGTGGGCTTTTTTGCAGCGAACGCAGAATTGCTTGCAGGTGGCAGAATTTTTCCTACTTACTTGGCAAATATCGTTATATTTTGGACACTTCAAACAATATATTTATAAATTATAGCCTATGAGTTATTCTGATTTATAAGCTATATTACTGTAAAGTTTCATTGAAATCCATTCAGTTGTTTTTGCGTGAAAGACGGCCAAACATCCTCACAAACTTTCACATGTATAATATATATATATATATATATATATATATATATATATATATATATATATATATATATATATATTTATATATGAAGGAAATTTATGTAATCTATTAAAAACAAGAACAAATATATAATGGGAATAAAGAACATAAAAGCAATTTAAAATAATAAATATATAACAGAAATAAAGGAAAATCAAAAGAATTAACTAAATGCAAAAAGGAAAGTAGCGAGTCAACGGTGTCGAGCTCAGGTGTCGTCCACGTTACTTGATCATGGTTCAAAATTACGTTGTCCGTCGTCGAAAGCCCTCGTGTAGCTGAACAGTGCGACGTTAATATTCACTTACTCACTCACTCGAGGTAAATTTTTCATTTTGAGAAAAACGGCTTTTTTTAAAGGGGAGGGGGGAAGCTGATTTAAAGATGAAATAAATTTGAAATTGAAAAACACTAATATCATATAAATATAAGATAAATACAGAATATAGATACGTGCTAGAAAAGGTCTGCCGTTCACAAACTATTGCTTACATAAGCAACGGGAAAAAAAAATTAAGAACTGTAATTTTTGAATTTTTTTTTAAATGCTATTTTATTCAGTTCATTATAATGCTAATTTCGGTCTCAGATACAGTTAAACCAAAATATTATCATCCTGAACTTGATAAATTAACATTTAAAAATAAAAATTAGTGACGCTTTGTCTACTGTAAATAAAATTCTTACTGTCAAAGTACAGGACAGCATGAAATAAGAATGTAAAGTAAGAGTTGTAGTGATGGATAACTAAATCGAAACAACCCCATTACTCAGTTAAAAATGCATGAAACCAAAAATAAAATGCGTTTGTTAGACTAGTTAATAAAATATTAAAATAAGTCAAAAAATTTGTTTCCATACACTGCTGGACAATTGCTAAGGACGGATCACAAATTGCCATGTATCATAACATTAAGCGAGACAAGAGGCCTAGTAGGATAAAATATAGTTGCCACACTGTTCAGACATTAGAATAAAGAATATTTATTGTTCTGGAAAGTACAAAAGCTGTGAAACATCTGAAAGAAAAAAAAATGTTCATTTGATCTGCGTACGGAGAAATGGAACAATGCATCTAAAAGTCAGCAGGCACCTTAAAGAAAGGTATCAGTACGGGATATGTCCCCCGTGGAGTGTGATGCAACATTCCACATGTCGTACCATACTTTGCACAACATTATCCAGCAGCTGTTGAGGCAATTTATCCCATTCCTCTGTGAGTTCACGGATGAGGGTGTTCTTGTTTGTCGGATGATAGTTTCGACCAGCAACTTGCTTCCCCAAAGCATCCCACACATGTTCAATGGGGTTTAGATCTGGAGAACGCGCTGGCCATACGAGACGTTGAATACCCTCGCTGTCTAGACAATCCTGAAAAGCGAGTGCTCGATGACATGTTGCGTTGTCGTCCATAAAAACAAATTTATAACCGACATCACCACGGAAAAGACGAACATGAGGAAGTAGAACTTCATCAATGTATCGTTGGCCCGTCATAGTCCCATTCGCAACCACATGTAGGCGCGTGCGGCCATTGATCATGATGCCGGCCCACACCATGATACTGCACGTCGGATATCGGTCCTTTTCCTGGATATTTTTTGGACGATAAGCAGTACCACTCTCGCGCCAGATCAGTTGGCGTCTACAATCCGATGACAGACTGAACCTACTCTCATCTGAGAATAGTACGCATGCACAGTCCTGTTCAGTCCAATTGTGATGCTCACGACACCATTGCAAACGGGCAGTACGGTGCTGTCTGGTCAATGGGACACACATAACAGGTCTGCGTGCGTATAGTCCTCCTCCCCTCAAACGTCTGGTAACAGTTTTTCGGGAGATCTGCTTTCCTGAGGCAGCAAGAAACTGATTTGCCACCTGCTGAGCTGTGGTGCGCCTGTTTCTTTTTGCTGATAGGACGATATATCTGTCTTCTGTAGGCGTCGTAATTCTAACACGACCTCCCCGTGCCGTCTACTACACATTCCAGTAGTTTTAAATGACTTCCACAGCCGTGAAACAACGCTGTGAGCGATGTCGAACTCCCTGGCAACATCTGTTATTTTTCGCCCTTCTTCGATCTTTCCAATAATTCGGCCACGCATAAAATCATGTATGTGATGTCGGGAAGACATGCCAAAAATTTTAAGTTCGTCTATTAAATCTTTCCTGTAAAACTTTGACTCGAAACAACAACTGTCCACATGCGTGAAAACCTTTAAAGCTCTTATGAATGCTATCACGTGATGAACAGACGTGGAAAAAAATTTGCATATTCATACTTCTTCTTACTAATATCCCGCACTTATTCTAATTTTCCACATTTTGATTCCTTTCATTTTGTGGTTGCTATGGATGATAGTGTTATCCGTCCTTAGCAATTGACCAGCAGTGTATTTTGGTCAATTTTTTACATTTTAACTGTCCACTGTTGCTTTTTTCCCGCATGCCAAGATAGCTGCCAATAGAGATGTCAATCAAATTTGGTAGGCTATTATTTGGTTGGTCATAAGAAACGTAGAAATTTTTAAATGTGTAAGATGTTTGCAAGATGTGTATGGAAAAATGTAAGCTGTGAGAAGAAAACTTTAAATTCATTTCTTCATTTTATATTTCTATTATGTTAATGGTTATGTGCTTTATACTTATTATTTATTTGTTCTTGCTTTTGATATATTGTATAAATTTCGTTCATATATATATATTTCCGAAATATAACAATTTTAATGCAAAGAAAAATAACTTCGAAATTTATGGGTGCATTTTATACCCCTAATATAAAAAGGATGGATTTAAAAATAAGGACAATATAAAAAAACTAGATTTCTATATTTATCTAAATGGTATTTATGTAAAAGAAATGGCATACCGTATTATAGCTTAAAAATTTCGCTATTCTGCTTTTTTCCATAGAAATAAATTACTCCATGCCACAACACTTTTTTTCTAAAATTGACCATTTCTTTACTTTACGGAAAACAAATTTATACTTTAGAATAATAATTATTGTGATTTCACACTTTTCTTTCACCCACGTTTAGAGCTTTCATCAACGCCTTGCTGCTGCATGATTTCTATTTTCTTTCACAAGTTAAATGACTGCACTTGTAACTAGCTTTGTGGTTTTTGTTTGGGGCTCAGAGCTCATATTTATACTAAAAGGTACCCTGTAAATATTATATAGAATGAACCAAAAATCTTGCCCTAATTAATATTTATTGTACTTAAAGTATTATAATTAGACATATGTTTTCTTGGATATATTTTAAGTACTAATATGAATTTTGTATAAGACCACTTACCTCAGTAAATTTCAACGTGTGCCCTTTTGCTAGCTCGGAGAATGTCTCTCTCTCTCTCTATATATAAGCGGTATTCCAGCTCCCACCAAGTCTTCTTTAACTTGTTTTTTTACACTTTATAAGCATGCGACCTTTTCTTAAGAATTCTTTCCGAACTATTTGTGATATTTGGAGTTGAAGAGATATTTCGATTGGCGAATGTGTTCGACAGATGCTTCTTTCCCATTTATAGAAAGATCCTTAACGCTGCAACATTTCCTACCAATGTTGGATTGATTTTGCACCAGGAAGTTTGTTTCCATAACAATGTTGAAATTCACTCTGAGCATTAACGAACGATTTCATTTCGTGAAACTAAAGCACATGTTAGATTTTATCTTGAATCGACGTGTTGAAAGGACACGTTAGGTTTTCTTTTGAATTTTGCCATTTCAGCAAAAAATGACGTCTTCCTTACATATGTCCCCTTGAGCCTCTCTTGAAGGAACATTCGTGCCATTTACTGCTAAAAATAACTACTTCAACTTACCTATCCAATAGTATACAAGTTACTTTATTATGTTGAACAGTTATTTTGTAATCAATTTTTATATTCAGTGCAAGACCTTTGGTTCACCCCCTTTATTTCAAATTAAATTAGGGTGCTTTACTAAAGTTTCCAATGTTCGCTTCAAATGAATGGAGACAACATCCAATTTAATTCCGCGAATTCATTTGTTCTTACCTCATATTGTGTCTCCGTATTCTTGAAAATATAGAACAACATTCCCATACACATATACATACATTGTTCGAGAGAACTTATGTATATTAAGGTTCGTCGTAAAGAAAAGAGTGAGAGAATGTATCGAAAGAGAGACGAGGAGAGATAGAGACTGTGTATGTGGAGAACAGACTTAAAAATTAAAAATTGCAGCTTGAAATTATAGGTGCACGTTATAAGCCGAAATGCACGGTGCAAACACACTTCCTGCAAAATAAAGTGTATTAAGTAGTTGATATTAAAATATTTTTTTATTCTAACATACAATCCAAACTAAAACTTTTCAACGCACAACTTTAATATTTGATTATTTGCATTTGAAATATCAAAATTCATTTGCTCATCTGTAGCAAATTTTTTCTAGTATCTGAAATAAATCGTAAAAAAATTACAAAGTGGGAGTCTACAACATTTAAGAGCTTTCATTTAATATATTTGAAACAAAAAACGTTTAACTGAAGGAAAACTAGTGTTGTGAAAATATAAGGAAAGCTTGAAAGAAAAATGTATTTTTCTTTTGCAATTACTAATAGTTTGAATTCTCCGAATGAACTAATGCAAATAAAACGTAGTTGCAATTCTATTGGAGAAGTCTTAATGATTAAGTTTTGTATGAAGCTTTGTATTCGAAAAGAAATGACTGATTCATAGGGTCTTAAACACCCGGTTAGTGGCAGAAAAAAATGGGCAACCTTTCAAATTGGCAATAGAACTCTCATGTCCAATCTAATTAAGAGCCATTTTTATTTCTTTTGGCTTTCTATTGGGATCAAGAAACAAAAATCTATGGTAAATGTTTAGTGGAAAATACAAAGAAAGGAGTAAAGAAGACGATGTCTTCGAAAAGAATGCAGTCTTAACCAAAACTTCCGCACTCAACTGATCAAAAAATGAGCTATGAAACGTCTTGAGTTTTTCCACTCAAAAGAAATTAATCTATTATTAAAGACCTTAATTGTGTTCTCTCTTTCTTGTTAGATAGAAATATTTAACTTTACAAGCCTTTTTATAGTACATTCTATTACAAAAGGATCCAAAATATTCTTTTTGGACGAATTGGGAAAAAAAAATAGATGAACATCTCAATCAATTCTAATCCAATGATTTTGGCAGAATCTTAAAAGTGCATAGGGGACTCATCTTTCGTTATATTTAATTAAATTTTGAAACATTTTCTTCCCACAGGAATATTTATTCACAAAATAATGCATTTCAATAGACATTAATAGCCATTGATATTGGCATTATTTGCACATAATTAATCATTCAATTTATAAAGCACTATGAACTCCCGTTTGAATACCAAATGCAAACCATTAAAAAAATTTTTAAAATAGTAATCCTGAGAACTCGGCGATTTTAAATGTCATGAAATATAGCATAGATTTCTTTAAAAATTAATAATCACTTACATAATCAATCGTTTCACATGTACAAAATATGGTATGGACATTCAGACCATTTCGGCCAAACTGAATGAACTGAAAGAAAATCTCAACTAACGAGGAAATAAAAAGCAAATTATAATTTTCAAATTTTAATTGAATCCAGTAAGTTATTTGTTTAAGTAATTTATAGTTCATATTTTATGCATCAGTTAATGAAGCAAAATTGAACCCCTTGAAAATTATTTTTGTGCAGAAGGAAGCCGATTTATAATATCAAGAGGCAAAATAAAAGGACACGCACCAAGGATTGCAAAGCATGGTTCATGTCAAACATAAAATAATTGACCCTTTAAATGAGTGTAACAGGACGCCTATCGAAATCAACTCCCAATATCCGCATATGGAAGGCCCTCTTGAAGAGCATTGAAGGGACAGCCTAATGAATTAAGCTCTTGAAAAGGTCTTTCTACTTCCATAAGCCCCGACAGATTATGCGTCCATCATTTTATAAGTGCATTATTGATAGCACACCCTCAGAACAACGTAAGCCGAAAACAAATGTTCCCTTTCGGGCTCAAAAAATAATACTGTGCAAAGGAGACAAAGGAAAACAATGGATTTCCTCATTCGAACCGATGAAAAACGAAATTTTGGGATACATTTCTCTTGGGTCATTAAAAAAAAGCAATGTAATTCCTTACGATTGCGAAGAATGCTAGGCCGTCATAATACCCGGGGAGCGGAAATATCTCAAGCGTGTCAACCGAAAGAGCTTTTTCAAAAAGGCGCACTTTTATTTGAAAAGATATTTACTTTTGTTATGGATCCGCTTTTTGTTTGCATTTCAACAAGGGGAGTGACTTGAATCCTTAGAAATTAATTCTTTTCTACTCTTGAATCCGCTTAGGATGTATCCATAGCAGAAAAAGGTTTGATTTGACTCTTCTGAAACATACTGATATCAAATCCAGTTGAAAAAGCGGCGATTCCCCCATTTTGTCTCTCGAGGAGCATTTGGATTCCAACTCTAGAGTTTGGAAATTATTTGTCAAATAATTTTCTTTCAGAAAATCCACCTTTGTTGGAATGAAAAAAAAAGAAAGACCTAACATATGGATAGGTATTATTAAGCAGATATAACTTGATTAATATAAGCAGATAAGATGTATCATCGTTATTTATTAGCAATTTGTAGAAACCAAATGACACATATGAAAAACCACAGCTGTTTTGAATGAAAACAATTGAATGCCTTCTCAAATACTCTGAGTAAAATACATGGGAGTGATTTTTATGTCACTTTCATTAATACTACATTTCAGATCTTCGGTTTCCTCACTTAAAGTATACAAGAAATTTTTTTAATAACCAATGACTGCTTTAAATAATTTTAAAAGAATTGAAAGGCATCCAGTTGTACCCAATAAAACATATATTATTATCATATAGAAAAATTGCATTGTGAATAATCTAATAGACGAACAGCAAGAGAAAGAAAATGTAAAAAAAAGCCAGTGCAATGGATTTTTCTAAATGACCAAGGAGGCAAGGTGCCAATAATCATCGCACAAATTAAGGCTTGGAAATGTTGAATTATAGTGTCAAGCACTTCGAGAGAGTTAATTCTTTCTCTGAAAACAGATTTCAAGAAAATGTTGAATGTTATATTCAATAAGCACTTGCAATTTGCTTCGTTACATCCATTAAGGTTTCCCATTTCGTTTGGAACAATACGAAAGTGAAATGTGAAAAGTGAATAAATTGCAAGTGAATATTTACAAAAGTGAATAAATGAATAATGTTTTCCATATTTAGTGTCACCTGAATTTGAATGCACATATAAAATTGTAATAAGATTATTATTATAGTGTAAACAATTATTTAAATGCTATTTTATGGCAAAAAATTAAGAAAGAATGCCATACTTTCAAACCACTGTCTTTCTATGAAAAATGTTTCTATAACAATAATATTCTGCCTAATATTTCTGTAAACAGAGTTTGAACTGAAACTTTTGAAAAAAATAATTTAGAATTTTTTTTATATTGTTATAATATTCTTCAAATAATTTTAAAAGTATATTCTAATTCAAGTGACACTAAAAATCAAAAATATTATTGTTTTATACAGCTTTTTCAAAATCATGATTTCAAAATTTAAAATTGCCATTGAAACCCAGAAGACGATCTAAAATTTTCGTATATGAACTTATTTCAGGACTTGTATATGAAAGAATAATGAAAATATAAATGTAAGCATGCCGCATAACAGGAAAAATGAGCTGTTTTCAGATTACCTTTTCTGCGGCAAGATTAAAGACGGCAGTTATTGCGACGACTTCTAGAGGAGCGCAGACTGTCTGCATGCGACTATTTACTGCAGCAGAGAGACGTGCGGTAACAGCCCTAAAAACATGATACATGAAATGCACCTTGACGTCCATTTGGAAGAATCCATGTTGTTGGAAACTTGAAATCCACGGGAGCTTCGACTACCAGCGCCATCTGGCAAACTGGCAGTGTGTCTTAAGAACTGATAGGAAGCAGACGGGGTTTCGTTAGAGAATACTGAATTCTTATATGTAATCATCTACTTATACATACTGTTAACTATTCTAAGACTTGTAAATTCCATTAAATATACACTGAAGGGGAAAAACTCCCAACACCAAGAAAAAATTATTGTAATGTAGTAAAGTTTGGACAACTCAATTGCTTAGCTAACATGTTTAATTTATTAAATTTTCAAGATCACTGGTTAATTTAAGCCCAAGAAAATTCATTTCAAATGTGAAATGCTGTTACATTAATAGCCGGTGTAAGTTCCAAAATTTTGAATGCACGCCTGCAAGCGTTCATGCATTGTATCATACAGTTGCTGAATGTCCCTTTGTGGTATGGAGTTCCATGCTTGTTGTACTTGTTTTGTCAATACTGGGGTGGTCAATGCTGGCTGTAGATGATGTTGGAGTTGTCGTCCAATGATATCCTATATGTGCTTAACTGGAGACAGATCTGGTGATCCCATATTCCAAGGTAACATGTCTACACCATGTAGAGCCCATTGCGTATCAATAGTGGTATGAGAGCCAGAGTTATCCTGTTGGAAAACTCTCCCTTGAATGCTGTTCATGAAAGGCAGTACTATAGGATGAATTATACCATACTGACGTATACATTTGCATTCAGTGTTTTGGGATAACCGTGAGTGTGCTCTTGCTATCGTAGGAAATTGCTCCCCAGACCATGACTCCAGATGTAGGTCCAGCGTGTCTAGGCCGCAAAGAGTTTGGTTGAAAGTGTTCCCTTGCCCTCCTTCTGACCAACACATGGCAATTATTGGACAGAATCAGAATCTACTTTCATAAGTAAACACAACAGATATCCCCTCCGTCATCGAATGAGCTCTAGGTTGACACTATTGGTGTCGTAAACGGCAATGGCTTTGAGTCAGAGGAATGCACTCTACAGGGAACCTAACTCGAAGCTGTCTTTGAAGTAATCGATTTCTAACAGTTCGTTCCGTCACTTTGGTACCAATTGCATCTCAAATTTCTGCCGCAGATGCAGTATGATGCACCACTGCTGTATTCCGAATACGGTGGTCTTCCTTCTTAATAGTGTCACGTGGCCACCCGGAACCCGGTCTTCTTGAAACTGTACCATGTCTTGACCACTGCTCCCAATAATCATACACAGTGGATACATTCCGGCCAAGTCTTTCTGTAATATCGCCGAAAGAAAATCCACCATCTCATGGCCCTAGTGCGCTACTTCGTTTAAACTCAGTGAGCTGTTGATAATGGCTGTTTCGTCTTCTTAAGTGCATTCTTGGTAAACACTAACTCAATACGTCAAATTTCACAGACAAATAATATTCATGAACTTTACAGCATGCATTCAAAGCAACCCTGATTTGCAAGTTCTGAGGAGCGCTACTAGCGCCTCAATTGAATCGTTGTCATCTTTCAGTTGTATAAACACGCCTACCCTTTCGTTTATCCAACACAATTCTTTCTAGGTGCTAGGATTTTTGTTTTTCGTATTAATGCATTTTACTTAAGATTCAAAGAGCGTCATAATTTTGAATCAAGGGATTTCTTTTAATTAAGAACTGTACATCAAATCACCACCAGTCCTATTTGGAAGAAATCAGGTGATAAATTTTCTTTACCTGTTTATTATTTAAGAATTACGTTTACAATTTTTTGGGGGGTAATATTTATGACCCTCCCTGCATTATGTGAGTTTACTGTAATATATAAATATAGTAAGAGCTCTCAGAGTGCGAATAGAAACATAAGAAAAATCATTATTAGTGAATATTGCACTTGATAAATAATTTTTGATTTTGAAACTATCAGTCATGTCAAAAAATATTTTAAGTAAACTAAAGAAAAAGTGTTGCGCACTAAGAGCATCAGTCACTAAATCGTTAAACGAATTACAAGATGAACTTCGAAAAGCGGAAGAATCAAATGTTTGCGATTTAGAAGAATTAGCCCTAACACGAAATTAAGAGTCTCTCCTCGTTGTAGACGCTGAACTAGAAAAACTATTTACTGTTGAAAAATTAGAAAACCAAATTCCCAAAATCTGAAAAATACCTTCGTTTCTTGGGAAATTTGCGCCACTAGAAAAGCTAACGACGCGAAACGTATATAGCGAAGCTTTGTCATTAAATGTTAACTCCAATCAAGATTCAGTACCTTCAATAAATACAAGACAATTTAAAATTAATGACACAGCTCACATTACACTTCCGAAATTAACTGTAACAAAATTCTATAGACATAAACAGTTGGTGTACATTTTGGAACAGTTTTGAATCTGCTATTGCGGCTGCAAATTGTTGATGCGCAGTCTTTACATTCGCGAGAATGAGAAGAAATGATCAAGCTTTCTAGTCGCTTTTCACTTCATTTCGGTTCCCCCACTGCAACGGAAGTAAACAATCGAGATTTAAGTAGCAACAAGAAGGAAGGACCTTCATTTTCTACCTCATATTTGGAATTTACAGACACAGAAGATAAAAAGGCGATTAGCGCGTTCTGTGACGGGTCATCACATCGTAGCAATGTTTGCACCCTCCCTCTGTGAGGGATTACCCCCTCTCTCTTGCCAGCCTAGATAGTGTGGGAGGAAGGGAAGGAATACCAGACATATTCAGAATTTATTTAGTGATCAACCAAATTAACAACAATGATTCCCGTAAATCGAAGAAGAGAATGTCTCAATATGAACAATACAAGTGGAACAATAGCGAGATGCACGAATTATAGGAAAACTGTGAATATAGACCACTTTAAATTAGGATCAATTCAATTATCCCAATTAGCTTAACGTTATTTTAAGTTTCGTGACCAATCGTCACTTTAAATCTCCGTCTATTTAATATTTTAAATATTCAATAACTTGTAGTGATACCTGATCAGTAGCAATCTCACCTAACTCAAGGCTTTTTTTCTCTCTTTCTCTTGATGCTAGCTAAAAACCCTGACTATTAATAGTAGATTTAATTAGAATATCACGATTTCTTCTTCAGAAGGGTTGGTTGAGAATAAACATGAATGATAGTCCAAAGATTTCCCAAGAGGATTAGTGGAAGGTACGCGAATAGATCCGTCACAACTCATAAATTAAATAATGAAGAAAATGTTTCGATTCTGCAAAAAAGAGAATCGATTTTCGTTGCTTATTTAAAGGCCGCATGAGTAAAACCTGAAAATCCAAAGCTTTTGTTCCCAGTGTGGAAATAGGCATGCTAAAATTGTGTGTAATAGAAAAATAGAATAAAATATATAAAATTACACCCGAAATCAAAATAACGTTCTTTCAAATTATACTAATTCTTCTGAGGTATATTTACAAATGTTAATTGTTGGTGTATCGAAAAATGATTTAAATGGCTTTTTAAGAATAATAATAGATACTGGATGCCAGATCACATACATAAGCAAGTATGCAGCTAAAATTAGAAGAAAATAAGAGCAGAAAAAATTAATCGTGGTCTTTTCCATGGTGTAGAAATATCGGAAAACCATAATTATTATAAAATTAATTTGAGTAGTTTAAATGCAAAATATATATATGATTGTAAAATTGAAGTTTTAGATCAAACATAAACTTGCTCCTCGATATGAAGAGTTAATGATAAAAAATTCATCAGGTTATTGAAAATTAAGAAAATTTATATCAGTGATATGGGTCAGAGTGGAAATCGCTGTTTGTACGATAAAAATTCAGAAGAGATTCCTTTTTTTGTTAGGAGTAGACAATGCCGTACAATTGTTTACTAAAGATGAACATTTTTTTCCAGGGGTCAGTGTAACACCTTTTGAAACTAAGCTATGTCAGACATTAATAGGAAAACTAAAAAAAAAAAAAATAGAAATACATGTTCTGAGAAGTCTTTGTCTGCCATTTCTTTGTTTTTACATGATTTCGATGTTAACTTAGCAGACATATGGCGTTTAGACACCTTAGGAATGTCCCTTGAAGAAAACAGAACAGAAAGAAATACTTTTTAGAAACTGTCAAAAGAAATAGTATTGGGAGATATAAAATAACCTTACCTTGGATTGTCGATAACTCAGTTATATTTAGCAACCGATCTTTGGCAGAAAACTCCTTCTACCAAACTAAAGCTTGACACCAGTAGGAAAAAAAGAATACGAAGCAATATTTAATGACTGAGAAGCTAATAACATAATTGAAGTAGTTCCAGAAGAAAAAAAGCAAGGGGTACATTTTCCCCCGTAGTTAAAGAGTAAAAGGGAGAGAACTAAAGTTCAATCAGTATTTAATGCATCTTCCCGTTCAAGAAACTCACCTTTGCTTAATAACTATCATTGTGACGAATCTTTACGGAACCTTCCACTAATATTCTTAGTAAAATTTCCGTATATTTCCTATCAACTCCAAAAGAAGAAGATGGGATATGTAAAGTAGATAAAGTATTTAAGTAAAGCGTTGTAAGTTAGCGGAGAAGAAGGCGATTGAGTCAGCAGAAGTAGTAACGTGATTTGCAGGATTCAATTGGATTACGATATTGGAGCATTGCTGTTATCATACAGCAAAGGAGCCTTAGGAGGTTAATATACCTGAAGAGATCATAAGTACAACAGGTGATATATTCTAGATTAGTACCGCTTACCATATAAGCATTAGTTTAATAAAATTAGTTCTAGTTTAATGTAAGCTTATAATTCAAGTTGCGTGTATTTCTCGAACCTCCTATTCCAGTAAACCTTTTTGATATTCAAAGTAGTTATTGATTAATTTCCTATATTTCATAATTTAATTTAATATTAAAGGTAAATCCTTTTTTGACGTAGACATATAGCTTACTATTTGTCATTAGAATTTTGATATTTGAACCAAGTGAATAAATATAAGTTATTATTATACAAATGGCGTCTGGTCATTCTTTGCCTCAAATTAATCTTAGTAACCAGGGTGGAACCCAGGGGGTTCCCACAGTGGCGCCGAACGCACTAGTAACCCCAAGTTTAGAGTCAGATCTAATTTTCGAGTTATCCCCCAGCAGTATTTTTCGGGGGTGGAGAATGTGTCAGAGTTTTTAGAGAATATTGATAATAATTTAACATATTATGAGATACCCACACAACTGGCTTGTACATATTTAAAGGGTCATCTCACAGGACGGGAACTAGATTGGTTTGATATTTTAGGTTATAGGGTTGTAGTGGACAAAGCGACAGATTACGTGCATTTAAAGCAAGCATTGACGGAGTAATTCCCCGTGGTTCGGAATAGATCAAAGCTAGAAACCCGTTTCTATGTGTCATTTCAAAAGCACAACCAAAGACCTTCCAATTTTGTGTATGAATTGTTAAAAACACGCAAACAGTTAAAACTAGACATGGAGGAGGAAAAATTGTTAGATCATGTTATTAGTTGGTTAGAACCTCAACTTTTAGATTATGTGGAGGTACGACACCCGCAGACCACGTCTAACCTTCTACAAATAATTGATAATTACGAGGAGAGGTTTCTAAATAGAAGGACCAGGGGTTCGAGTTAGGAATTCGAGATGCCACCCATAGCGCGAGTTGTCCATTCCCAAGCAGGAATAGGCAGGAAAATTGGCGGGATGCTAGAGTCAACAACCGATACTCTGACAATTGCAGACCGCAGAAGGAATCCAACAGATTTGAAGATCAAGGTGTTGGGGATAATTGGAGGTTCGAAGGTCGACGCCGAAGTGGTCAATCTGATCATAGATTCAATAATCAAGGCGGTCGACAGGGTGGTTTGAGGAACGGTGCTTTCAGGGGTCAGAATGGTTAAAACAGGTATTTAAACTTTTAAGCGATCGATGCGAGTCTGAGGGTGATCGATCGCAAAGTACGGAAAATCCTCCTTATACGGAGCAACGTACGATTAGGATCTCATCACTGCGAATGACACCCGTTAATGTGCCTTATTCTCCCATTCTTTTGAATGAAACATTCATCACGGCCATGTGGGACACGGGAGCGGAGAAAGAGGTCTACCGCAGATATTTTTCATATCGACCACGTCAAAAGTCTAAAGATAGAGTAGTGACGGCCCAAGGAGTCCTGTGTTGTCAATTAGGTTGGGTCGAATTGCAGATTCTGATCCTAGATTTCCAGAAAACCTGGGAATTTCATATTCTTAACAATATGCAGTACCAATACATTTTAGGTATTGATTTTATGAAAAACTCCAAATTAACTTTGAATTTCGATAAGAAATTTTTGATCATTCCAGATGACCAAATTAAACAGTTGCCAATAGTGGAAAAACCGATCGAGATTGATCTACCCGATACAAAGCTAGGTGAAGGGCAAAAGCAAAAATTAAAGGATTTATTTAATAGTTTTAAGGGTTTATTTTCAGACCAGCCTGGATTAACTCATATATTATATTATGAAATCGATACTGGGGACCAGGGGCCAGTAGTGTCCAGACCCTATCGCAATGATATAGTCAAACAGGGAATAATTGCCTATCACATTGAGAAAATGCTACAGGAGGGTACAATTTGGACAATTCAATCACCATACGCGTCGCCGGTAATATTAACACGCAAAAATAGTGGCCTTCCTCCAGATTCTCCAGAGGCGTATCGATTCGCGATTGACTATCGCAAACTCAACGCCATTACTAAGTATCCGAGATATCCATTATCGGTGATAGATGACCTGATCACAAATATCCCACACACAGCTATGATTTCGACACTTGATCTAAAATCAGGTTACTTTCAATTCGCCATAAATCCTAAAGATATCGACAAAACGTTGTTTATAACACAAAATGGCACTTTCGCATTTCTCCGAATGCCGTTCAGCCTTTCAGGAGCGGCGCCAAATTTTCAAAAGGCAATAGACATAATCCTAAAACCGGTTCTTGGGCGTTTTGTTAATTGTTATATGGATGATGTTATAATTACATCTCCATCATTTGATGAACACTTAGATCATTTTAAGCAAGTATTTACATTGTCGCGAGACGTAGGTCTAACACTAAATAAAGATAAGTGTCACTTTGCACGTGACAAATTGAAGTATTTGGGACTCGTAATTAGTAAGGACGGAATTAAAACCGATAATAACAAGGTCAAGGTGATCATGGAAATGAAGCCACCTAAAAACAATAAGCAAGTGTCGAAATTTTTAGGGATGACTGGTTGTTATACCAAAAATTTATTCCCAATTATACAGATATATGTGGACCATTATATAGCTTAAAAAGAAGGGTAAACAGAAGCACAGGATTCTTTTAATAAAGTTAAACGAGCATTAACAGAGGTGCCAGTTTTACAATTGCCAAATTTTCAAGAACAGTTTAACTTATTTACGGATGCTTGTGGGGTCGGAATTGGCGCTGTGTTGAATCAAAATCCCAGACCTATTGCATTCGAGTCTAAAACCCTGAACAAGGCCAAAAAAACTACACAGTTACGGAACGCGAGTGTTTGGCGGTGAAATGGGTGTTGAATAATCTTAGAACTTGTTTTGGAACACTGCCGGGGAAGGTAATAACAGATCATGCGGCGTTAACAAAATTCACGAATGGGAAAAATTTATCTAGTAGGATGATTAGATGGGCACTCAAGCTATCGGAGTTTAACATTGAATGGGAACATCGACCTGGTGTCCAGAACGTTGTCGCGAACTTATTGTCTAGGAATCCGGTAGACCATGGGAATGGATCACAATTTCGTGCGCCGCTCTTCGAGCCTTAGCCTTAAACTCCAGAGAACAACTCATTCGAGAGCAAAGGGAAGATCCTGAGTTAGGACACATCCATCGTTATTTGGAAAATCCGGGCGATGGTTCCGTTAATGCAACTATATGCGAAGATTGGTCCCAGGATTTTAAATAATTGATGGTTTACTCTTTTATGCGAAGTATTCTATAACTCTTGGAGAACCCAGAGTATACATTCCTCAATCTCTTCGCGAAGCAATAATGCAAGCATTTCATGATCTGCTATTTGCAGACTATTTAGGAAAGTAAAAGACGTATTTAAAATTACGTAATAAGTGTTATTTTCCGTATATGAGGAAATATATTTTTAAATATGTATCAGCCTGTAACCGGTGTCAAACATTTAATTATAAAAACGTGCTACCAGCTGATCGATTAATTCCGATAGTATCTATTTACCCCAATGAAATCGAGACGTTAGACTTCTTAGGCCCCTACCCAGCATCTCGGCCCGAAACATATAGATTTATATTGGTTATAACTCACCACATTACTAAGTGGAGTGAGCTTATACCTTTACGAAAAGCTTCGGCCCAGGCTATAGCTAAGACCCTTTTTGAAAATTATATTTCACGATATGGAGCGACTATTTCGTTGATTAGTGATAATGGTCCCCCATTTATATCGGATGTCTGAACACTTAAGTCAAAGGTTAGACATAAAACATATTAAAACGGTAACATATCGGCCGCAGACGAACTTAACGGAAAGAGTTAATCGCACTTTAGTGCAGATGATAGCTTGTTTTGTAGAAGAAAATCACGATAACTGGGATCGATTCCTCCATGAGTTCTCTTTCGCGCTACGCTCAGCAGTTAATGAAACTACGGGTAAAACTCCGGCTGAGTTATTCATAGGTAGAAAAATTATAACACCTTTTCATAATTTAATAAATGTAACGGATGGTGCTGAATATGTGGGAGGAAACATTGAGAAATTTTTTGATGAGGCGAGGCAGAATATGCGGAAACAACATAAGAGATGGGAAAATACATTAATCGAAAAAGGAGAGAGGTTAACATCAAAGTCAATGATTTGGTATTGGTACAAACTCATTTCATTAGTGCTGCGGGGAGGAGAGTGGTCGGAAAGTTTATGCCTAAGTTTGAAGGGCCATACTGAGTGTTGGAAGTTCGGAATAACAGTTGGACCATTTGGAAAAAGGGAAGAAGGGTCACAGTTAATATTGGCCATGTGCGGGTGTATAATCCAAGACATTCAGACACAAACAGTTTTGATGGTACTAATGAGACACTGTATGAAGGAAAGGGATCTAGCAATGGGTCGAGTATGTCGAACCCGAGAAAATTCAGACGTTCTAGAAAACCATCGGGGGATGAGAGTAAGAGTCATAAATCAAATAACGGTACTGCCGGAATGGAGGATCTGAGATTTAAGCGTAAGGATGACGTAGTGTCAAATGAGACAGCTGAGAGGAACGATAGAAAACGGTCCAAAATATGCAGGAAGTGATCTTTTCAAGGATTCGAACATATAGATCGGAAAAGAAAAGTACCTGTACTACCACTGGGAATAAAGAGAACAAATCCATCATCTGTATCTTTTAGAAACCATAAATATAGGCGGAATAATTTTAACCCTTCACAGGGACCAGAGACAATTTCAGGTCCATCCCATCAACAACAGATGAGGCAGTTCAGTCCAACTAAAGAGGAGAGCAGACGAGGAGCAAGAGTACATTCTGATAAGGCCCGAGAGACCAGGACAACAGGTAGCAAAGGAAACAGTGTAGCTGAGGGGAGACCAGTCCAGTCTTGAAACACGACAACAGTGAGACCTTACCCGTATTACCTCAGGAGCCGCTTCAATCAGCCAGAAAAAATACCAGAGGAGCAGAGGAGCACTGGGATCGACAGTCTAACGCAGAACAGCCTCAGGAGAAGGAGCCTCAGCATGGAAGCCTTAGACGGAAATCCGACTGATAGGAGCACATAGATAACAAAGAAAGAAATCAGGTTGTATGGTCCTTTTTTCGTTTTCTTGCTGACAAGTAGTCAGGTGTTTTTGCACAACCAAGTCAAGATTTTTTAAAAAAATATTTGTTGTACAAGAGTTGTCACTAAGTTGTGTGCATTTTTCAAGTAAGAAAAATGAACTCTGTATATTAATTTCTTTTCAAAATGTGGAAACAATTGTTTTTGGACATTTGTTTGTAATTTCTGACATGAAGGTTCTGCGGGAATATCCAGCATTGTTTGTTATACATATTGTAAATTGTAGGTATATGTATATGTATATGTATATGTATATTTTGAATTCACATCTGGTGGCTTGGGACGCGGCGTAGTTTGCAATGCTAACAATAATACTAACAAGCGCAGCACGCATGGTATGAGAATTTTAAGGAGCCAGATGTATTAATTGATATATTAGAAAATGATGTGTAAAATGTGAAAATGTATTTGTACATACAATATATGTTTTTTTCTTCAGTTTACTTAAAGTGTTCTCATTTCAGGGTAGCTGACCCTGATCATTGTATAGAAATCAACGATTCATCTATAAATGAAGCAACAATAAGCATGTTAGAATTTAAGTAGTGAAGTAAAGCACATGGTCAGGTTTTTCTACTCAAGTGGTTTTTTCCTCGACCCTTCGCCGGAATTGGGTGTGCTGTAGGGAATTCGAAACTTGTTAATGTCTACGTCAAATAATAACCAAATTTAAAACGGAGCTTGTGGTCGTCATTCTTTTCTTTCCCTTAGAGTAGGAGAATTCTTAAAGTATCAGATAGTTAGATATATTAAAGTCGTACAGACTACGAATTAAGTTTTTTAGAGTTTGTTACGTAATTTATTTCAGGCCATTTTAGACCTTCAAATAAATCCCGTTTTCTTATTGGAGTGAATGTGACGAATCTTTACGGAACCTTTCCACTAATATTCTTACGTGTCTTTGGGGATTTGCAAATTCGCGTATATTTTCAATCATCTCTAAAAGAAGAAGATGGGAAATGTAAAGTAGATAAGGTATTTAAGGAGAGCGTTGTAAGTTAGCGGAGAAGAAGGCGATTGTGCCAGCAGAAGTAGTGACGTGATTTGCAGGATTCAATTGGATTACGATATTGGAGCATTGTTGTTATCATTCAGCGAATGAGCCTTAGGAGGTTAATATACCTGAAGAGATCATAAGTACCACAGGTGATATATTCTAGATTAGTACCTCTTACCACACAAACATTAGTTTAATAAAATTAGTTCAAGTTTAATGAAAGCTTATAATTCAAGTTAAGTGTATTTCTCAGACCTCTTATTCCGGTAAACCTTTTTGATATTGCGCGTAATTATTCATTAATTTCTTATTTCATAATTTAATTTAATATTAAAGGTAAATCCTTTTTTGACGTAGACATATAGCTTACTATTTGTCATTAGAATTTTCATATTTGAATCAAGTGAATAAATATAAGTTATTATTTTGCAAATGGCGTCTGATCATCCTTCGCCTCAAATTAATCTTAGTGCCCAGGGTGGAACCCAGGGGGCTTCCCACATCTTTTTAAAGGACAAAATTTAATGAAATATTTCTTTATATATATATATATATATATATATAGCATATTAAATTATTTTTGGAAGCATCACATTTTATTTACTTCCGATATTTAAAAAGCCTTAAAATTGCTGAGAAAGATCGTGACTTTTTAAAATTTTTATTGTTTGACGCTGAAATGAGTTTGAAAATTTACCATCACAACCATGTGGTTTCTCAATTAACGTCGAGTACATTTTTATTAGGAACAATATTCAATTATTTCTGAAATGCAATCCTAGAATATTTTGAAGACTTCTCAAACTTTAAAGGAATCCTTTTTTATCGATAATTCATTTGTCATCTTAAAACCTGCTGAAGAAACAGGAATGATTATTTATGAATCAAAGATATATTTTTGGTCTCTGCTCCTTTTAATTTAAGATATTGGTGATTAAATACATATATTTATTGCAATTATCAATGAGATAGAAAAAAACAACAATCCAAAACTGTACCGGTATTAGGAATGTTGAGGAATTTAGAAAAAAAAAACAGTTTAAATTGCAAGATCGAAGAAACATTTAAAATAAATGAATGGTGTACAAAATGAAAATTTTTATCGACAATTCAGAACATTTTTGACCCTATACGTTTCACTACGCCCGTAACATTAATACCCAAAATTATTTTACAAAAGACACAGATTTGGAAAATAAAAAGTGGTGTAGAGTTTCCCATGCCTTTCTCGTATTTGAGAGCTGAGACTGAAGAATGCATTCAAGTTCAACTAGTAGATGCCTGAAGTCCAGTAGCTCCCATCAAAGAAATGAAAATACTCCGATTTAAACTTATCTCATGCCTAATTGATTTGAAACTAAAAAAGATGTACCATTGTATTTTGAATTGATTCGTCGACATCTTTAGGTTGGATCCGTAGGGATCAAGCATGTGAGACATTTTTTCACAATAGAGTCAAAGAAATGACCAATAACCAAAATTTCTTGCTGGAGACATGTTCCGATAAATTTGAATTCTACAGACCTTCCATTCAAAGAATGTTCTTTTGAGAAATTACGGAAATATTAATGGTGAGAGGTACCATCATGGCTATATTTAACATAAGATACATACAGAACAACCATATAAAGACGTCTTAAAATGAGTGAGAAGAAAAAATATTTTTTAATTTCTTAGATTAAGAAAGTAAATCCGATTGGTCATCAACCTCAATCCAAAGAATATGTAAAAGGGTGGAAATTGTGCATACACTGCAGGAATTTTTAAGAAGAGTTTTGGATCAGACCTCCCTAAACTACGAAGATTTAAATACAATCTTGTGTGATTGTGAGCACGTAAATAATTCCCGATTTATTACTTAAGTAACAGAAGATATTCGATATCCATCACCATTAACACCTTCCAGTAATAATTGCCACCATCAGGAATCCTTGATTTTGATGCTGTATATTCCTAAGAATTGAACCAAAATCTAGGTACCGACAAAGAATAAGAGTTGACCCGAGGAAAGAATTTCGAAATGAATACTTAGGACAATTGAGACACCAAACGTCTTTTTTTTTAAAAAAAAAGAACAAGTTTAAAAATTTAAGGACAATTTATAAAACAATTTATCCATTGGACTCTTGCAAAAATTGTAGAACTTTTACCTGGAACAGACAAAGATGTTCGTTTGACTAAAATCAAAATGGAAAATGACATTTTCCTCCATCCCATTCTATCTGCGAACCTTCTTTTATTCCTCTTGGGGTAAAATTATTCTTTTTTGCTGTAGGTCCTATTGAAAACTTTCTCTCGAACATGAAGACTTGATTTATTCAAATGAGTTGTTCTATTTAAGCGTTGACATTTTTTTACGCGATGTTAGTCTATGGATAGTCGCTGGACTCTCGATTATTGATAATTGGAGAAAAAAAGCGATAAAATTGTGCTTAAGATTTACGACCGGAGGCCGTACAATTAAGTAACATATTTACGGTAAATTCTAGCATAAAAGTCCGGAGTACCCCAAGAGTAAGTGGAGTACCAGGTGTATGCATAAGTATTTTCCGGTTTAACTAAGAGATGGCGCCAGCTAAAAGTATGCAACGCATTAATTTAACACATACGTCATTTTGTTCATAAGACATTATACACACACAGGTTGAGACTGCCGAAAACTAGCGTCTTTGTTCGATCTAAAATCGATGAAAAAATTTACAAAAAGCTAATTAAATCTATACCAAGACCTTTAAAAGTTGTTGTGGACACTAAACCTATCCTACTAAGTACTAATTAAAGAAAGAAATACAATAATTAAAGCTATGTTGAGATTTTTATCAAGCGTACGAAGAGTTTTGAGGCGTAATTTCTTAGTAGCTTTTTTGATTATTAATTTTTTTTAAAAAAAATAGTTATATATATACTATTTAAAAAAAACTACAATTTCAATAGATTATTTTTTATTAGTCAAAAACATTAAGTTATTTTGGAAACTGCACGTGTACGAACACTTTTGTGGTTCACTGTATGTATATAAATGAGAAAAGTGACTTACTCACTCATCACGATATTTCAGAAACTATTTGACCTACAGCAGTGGTTCTCAAACTTAAACTACTGGCGACCCAATTTTCCATCATAATTTTTATCGTCCCCCCCAAAAAAATAATAATGTATTGAATGCAATAATAATGCATTTAGGGGGATGCTAAAGTTACAATACGATCATAATTATAAACCGGACAAATTAACAAGATAAGTATTAAATTTTGTATATGTTACTTTTAAGTAATATATATTTTTATTTTTTTTACTTTTTAGTTCGATTCACTATAAAAGCGTGTTTTTTTAAAATTTGTTTCTAAACTATAATTTAATTAATAATTATTTTTACTATACACGATAAAAATCCCAATTTCAGTGAATAATTTAATTAAGAGAAAATATACTTTGCTACTTTCAAGGACTTTTCAATTTTTCTTTGATTTTTTGAGAAAAAATCCAATAAAACTAATGCATGCCCTTAATTAAGAACGTAAAGCATGTTCATAGAAAATATTTTTGAACAAAAGTGATTGCGCAGGGAACTCGATCAAAACCAGTAACTTGATTGTAAAAGAAACGTTTGAAACTCCTCCAAAAAAGAGGGCGAAATGTGGTAAATTCATTTTAGCTCCCATTAAGACTGTCTTATTGGAGGATCCTCTGTCAAGGTCATTGGTAACAAATAAACAGTTTTCCCAGAATTAACGATTTCGTGAATATCAGGTGACTCTGCGCATCGATCCCGTGTTAAAAGTATATTCAATAAAACATATGTATATTAGTTCTAAAAAAGAATTGCGTAAAAAGTGTTCCGTTATGCATTGTATGTTGGCCAAATAATCCTTCAAAGTACTCAATATGCTTATCCATATATCGTATAACTCATTCACATGGATCAAAAGCAACAGAAAAATATTATTTACAACTTCCCTAAAAGAAAAACAGATGGAGTGAAACATAACAGTAAGTTTGAAGGTCAAATATATGATACTCAAAAGTAGCATTTTAGGGGTTAAAAGAAACGTAATAAAAAAAATCTCTCATCGTGTGATTACAGTAAAGCAAACAAAATGTCTTTTTTTATTTGGTTATAGGATCAAAGATAGCTAATGAACGTTTGAAGTGGAATGTTTTTTTTATGATCACCAGATGATATATATAAATTATATCAGTGTAAATGTGCATTTTTTATTAAGTCAGAAAGCATTTTGTTTTTCTTCATTCTAAAAAGTTATTTTTTAAACCTTTTATTTTTAATAGGCTTGCGCCCCCCAGGGAGGCGCGCCCCACAGTTTGAGAAACACTTTCCTACAGACTTAAATTTTGGTGGGTGTGTTCCTCTCATTGAATAGAGATCCATTAAGAATGGAATTTCCGAAAATCGACACCTAAAGGGCGTTACGAAGACTTAGGGGCGTTATCGAGAAGTATTTTCATTTCTAAGCTATTAGACTTACAGATTTGAAATTCGGTAGGTATGTTCCTTTTATAGACTAGAAAACAGGAGTTTTACCAAACACAATCCTCTAGGGGCGTTGGGAGGCCTTAAAGGGCATTACTGATAAATATTCCTATTTCTGAACTATTAGACTTACACTCTTAAAATTTGGTAGGTATGTTTCTTTTATGGAGTAGAAATCTGTCACAAAAGGAGTTTTGTGAAAATCGAACTCCAAGGGGCATTGGGAGGATTTAAGGGGCGTTATAGATACATATTCCCGTTTCTGAACTATGAGACTTACAGGCTTGAAATTTGGTAGGTATGTTCCTTTCAGAAAGTAGAGATGCACAAAATACAGATTTCATGGAAATCGACTTCTATGGGGAGAGCACAGATTTATAAGTATGTATTGATAAAAAAAATTCCGTTTGCGAACTACTATACCTACAGTATTAAATACTTTTGTTGAATCGAAATCCGCTGTGAAGGGGTAGAATGGAAAATGATCCTTAATAGTGAAATTTTCAGAGGTATAATTTATGGCTTGAAATTTGACACATTCTTCTGAAGATACAATTGTTCTTCGTGGGCTCAAAATATATTTCATGTATAAAAAAACATTCCCATAGCTATGTAGAGCCAAAAGCGGAAAACAGACCACTCTCAATTTTCTTCAAACAATTCAATCTCTCTGGCGTACAACAATTTCAAAGGGCTGTCGATTGATTGATTGAGTTACCTTCCAGATGTTTTCTTAATTCCGTATATTTTGCTATCAATAACACTGAGGATTTTTATTCACGAGGCTGAAATGAGTGATGTTTCATTTTACAAACATTACACAATCGTTTGAAGTATAATTGAATATTTAATGCTAAGAATGAGCCCCATTTAGTATTTTTTTACATAAATCACATAAATTACATGCCAACCGATTCAGCCGACTCGTTTGATAACAAAGAATTGAAAGTGAGAATTAGCCTTTAAAAGCGGAGAGACAAAATGATTATCTCATAGTTTTGCAGTGTCATTGAAAATTCCTCAGTGTGCCGCATATGGCTAGTGTGCCATAGGTTGTGCCTGGTGTATTGTGTGCAGCCCTTCGACGCAGAACTGGCACCGGAACTCAATAAAAAAAGCTACGCGACCATAATTATTCGTTTATCGTGGCCTCCAACTTCAGTGAGAATGTATTTAGGATTCAAAGGGAATTTGTATTATCAATGCCTAATCAATCATGCTAGAAGCCTATCTCTCCATACAACTTTGTTAAATGTATTACTGATTTTACCAATGAATTAATGATAGTTTACTTCACAAGTTACTTATTTTAATACTAGATTGCCCAAGAAAGTCATTTTGAACGCTTTTTAATTTCAATTAGAAAAACAATTACGTATATAATGGCACAATTTCTTAGACTTTTTTAAAATACATTTTTTCCCAAGTGAAGTAAATCTTTTTACTGTTGGTATTTTTTAGCAACTTGTTATATGACTGTAAATAATATAAAAATATTAAAAATTATTTTTAAACGAATTTATTTACACATTAATTTTTCTTTCCCAATGCAGTCATTTTGATTGCTTTGGAGAGCAATATAGGTATATACTATAAGTTTCAATCTTTCTAGAGTTAACAAAATAATTAAAATCTTAAAGTTAATACGATACGATTGAAGTTCAAATGGAATAAGATATTTGGCTGAATGTTATTTGCTTAAATACTATTTCTTTAAAATACCAAACTTTTCGTTAGACTTTCAGTGCGTACTCACAATCATTTTGTACATTGAAAATGCATTTTAATGATGTCAAATATATATAATATTGATATTGGCTATCGCCCAGCCAGTATGGTGGCTATGACCCTCGGCTTGTAACCGAGTGGGTTCGAATCCCGAGTAAGACTTGGTTGTATCTTCATCGGGAAAGAAGTCGGTCTTTCGCCTGAAATTGATTCCCGTCTCGAAAGGAAAAGCAGCGCACCTCATCTTGTTATATGCTGGGATCATCGTTTGTAACAAATCTGTATTATTCTGTGGTTGTGTTATATGTTTCTGTTCACCTATCTCACGTCTTTCGTATGTATCTCAGTAATAAACACACGACAACAGCATTGATATTGGCTAATATCAATATTATAAAAAATTGACCTCATCAAAACACATATTTTCAATGTACTAATGCATTCGGTTAGAGTTCATTCCTTTTTGTATTATACAATAGGCTTCATATTTCAACAGAGTTATCTTAATTTAATCTTTAATATTAAATTGAAAATGTGCACATTCGATGTAAATATTAAAAAAAACTCGAGTTTTGCCAACAGATAAGTAATTTGAAATTTTTCTGAACATTCTTAACGTTAGTCCCAATTCAAACCTTACGTACCTCCAAACAACTTGTATGTTATTCCACGTCTCCATGAGGTGCCATCGATGACGAAAAAGCATTTGAATGAGATGTTCGTATAACTTGTCCAATCTCGAATAACGTAGCGATTCGTGAGAGTAATTTCATAGGTGGAATTACGGAGCGTGACAATCCGGTCGAAAGGAACGCTTGTCAAGTAATTCCGAGTGTCTTCGTTGAAGACTCCACACGATGCAGAAGGCTTGGGAAATAGTCCCACGCAATGCATGAGTATTGTGTCAGTGCAACTATCCATATCCAAATGAGTCTTCCAAACATTTTCTTTACAAGCATCTGCAAATATAATTAAACAGTTATTCAAAATTGTTGAAAAGGACTCTAAAGCATTGTTGTTATATGAGTCAATCTATCAGCTTTAGTAAGAACAATTAGCATTTTGCAAACTATACTTAAAAAAACTCCTTGTATCACAATATGTTCTGCATTGGATTGATACAAAGTACTCGCATAGTCAGTCATCAGATCCGACATGTTATTTTCTACTAATAAACTTACCTTGAAAAAACTTATCTTGTCAAAATTCAACTTTCCCAATTCTGAGAGCTGTGTGAAGTGTCACAATGAGATGAAATTTGGATAAAGCATGCTTCATATCATGCATTTGAAGTTTATTAAAAAAGTATAGAGTTAAAAAAGTTTTCGATAGGTGATTCTGCAGAGCATCAAAACATTCTACAGATGTTCTACATGTATTCTGTAGTCCTCCAGAACGTTTTTCATTTGGAAAGTAATGTAGTACACGACGAAGCGCAGTCAGCCCAAATTAGTTACATGAACATACCAAAAAATGTTATATTCCAATGCTGTATTTTAGAGACGGATGTGTCACATGTCCAAATGTCGAACGGGGGATGCAGCGGTGAATCGTGGATTGCACTGATCTACGGGACGAGTGTGTCCTACTCGTATTCTCGAACATACACGTTGAATTAGCGGTATTTTAAAATGCAAAATGTGACTAAATGTATACTCCATTGAATTGAATCGAACCTGTAAGGTTTGGATCATGGGTTTGTCAAGTTCTTTTGGATTCTGGTATTTTGCTTAGATGTGGAAGTGAAGGAGATTAAGTAAACCGAACTCAACTGACGCTCATCTGTAGCTGTATGTGATGTAAAACATTGGGCGATTTCAAATGCTTCAAATAAGGTTTTCATTTCGTCTTTTTTTTCCTTGGACGTTTTTTTTTCTAGACGGTTTTTTTTCTAGCTAGTATTGCAATAGTTAAGGCTTTCTGGTAGACTTTTTCATTAACTAAATGTGGATGAAGGAGGGCCACAACGAAAAAGAGGCGTCGTCTACGTACAAACTAAGAAGTCAACAAAAAGCAAAACAAACTGTTACTCTTGTGAACAAGGTGACAAGGGACATTTGTTTATCCTTAATTTAGACTGTCATTCACTGCCTCTTTTCTGAATTATTTGCATATATGATATTTACAACATCAATATTTATATGTGTTTAACATAACAATTTAGAGCCCTGATGTTTGTCTTCAAAAGTTTTTTTTTTCAAGATAAATTAAAAGTTTCATTTATGAAATCGAATCTAATGAAGATATTTTCAGAAAGTCTTCATATGACTACGTTATGTGTAGTTATAATTTCATGAACACTTAAAGAAACTGGCCTAAAGATTTTTCTATGATGTTTTTTCAATAGTTAGGCTTAGCGAAGTGAGAAACCCGTCCTCTCGGATAATCACGTACTAAAGGTGCACCGTTCCCACGGAGAATGGCCTACCGTCCAATAGAAGTAATCGTAATTAGTGCATAGATGGGCACACCCGTTGCAAAAAAGATTAAAGAATTTCCAAAACCAAAAAAAACAAACTTGCAGTCAGATAAGACAAATGAGCAAGCTAAGCTGTTGGTGGACAAATGCTAAGCTCGTGGATCAATGAAAACTTGCCATAACACCTGGAACAGTCACGTTTACATCAAAGTGTGTTACCCTGTAATAAAGTCATGTCCAGAAGACGGTGATATTAAAGCAGTTCTGAAATCACAAAAAACGTTGTGAACATGTCCTGTAATCACTCTCCAGTGACGGAGCAAGTATCAACTCCTATTAAAATCCTATATTAAAAAAAAGAGTTAATGACGAATGTTGCTATGGAACTAATATTTGTTGATTTTTCATGAAAGCTTGATGGATTGTGGGGAGGTTTTCCGTTTCCAAATGTGGCAGTTATGTCTATTACAAGGGCTGGACACGTAAAACTGCCCTTCATCAATTCACATAAAGTGGCATGGTTAACCGGCCTAGATTACTATTAAAGCATGGAGTCACAGCGCAAATATTTTCCAAAACGTCAGCGTTCTCGTGAAACAGCTGATGAAGTGTATTGATTTTATAAAAAACATTATTAAATTTCATTACATCATTTGCCAGATGATTGAACATAATCTAGTCATTGTTTCTACGACCGTCATGGTTCATGCGTTCAGAGTCTACGCATATCATCCTGTATGTGATGCACTTTTAAACTATCCGCTTCTTTAAAATCTTGTCACACAGAGATGTCATTGATCCCTAGCGTTTATTTCTCGGCCGACAAAATGACCTTATGTTATCTGCAGAGTTCTCGTTATTGTAATCAAAAAGTTTCACGAATAATCTTTCAAGTTCTCTATTATGTAATAGATAACTTGTACATTGTATAGCATCTTAATAGGAATCATCATTTGCATACATTGCACAGCTACTCCGTTTATGTAAATCACGCTTCATTCGCTTTACAAAGCTATCGATTGGCACCTACTAGTACTACTTTGAAAGAAATCTTGAGTGCAAAATTCGAAATATTGGTTGCCAAAATTTTAAGTCCCGCATAACGCCTTGGTTTAACTTTCTAAATTAGGAAAGTTTAGTTTAGATAATCCTACTGATTGTAACGGCTACTACTACAACGCAGTTTTAATCTGGAAATTTAATTCTGATGAATGTTATTAGTTTTTTTCGAATATTCAATGACCAAAATACTGATTTTCATTCATAATTGAAATTCTATTTTTCCGTGGATTCAAATTATAAGAACGACCATAAGAAAAAAACATAATTTTAAATGCTAAATTGTAATTAAATTTCATTGTGTGATGAGGGGAATGACCTATGAAAAAAAACACCTGTGAATAATTGTGACCTTTTTTAATGTGCTTTGTATAAGCATTAAAATTTAATAATAACCACCAGTTTTTTTCTTTAAATAAATAGAAATGTTTTTTGTTGGTAGTATGTGGTAGTTCTGACCATATTCTCTGTCTTGGGTTTTTTTCAAAAGAATAAAATTTCGGACCTCTATAATTTTCAAAAAGGCCAAATTGTAGAAGCCCGTCTAGTTGGAGCAAGTGTGACCAAAATATCCCAATTTTTAGGCGTTTTTAGAGGTACAGTGTCTACAGTCATGATAGCATGCACACATCTATTCAAGGCAAGCTTGGCAAAACAAAACAGTGGACGGTAAAGGGAAGTTCAGTGAAAGTGACGGACGGGTATTGAAGCGGATTGTAATGTCTTAAAACCAAAAATCCGCAGCAGAAGTGGCCGCAGTGCTAGGGCGTAACTACCACCGTATCAATGGTATGGGGACCCCGAGCAACAGGGTACGCAAAATGTGTAAGAAAAAAAATAGTAAAATGCTATCAACAGTTCCATGAACAGAGCTTCCGTTCCCAAAAAAAGGGCCCCTAAGGAATTCTGATACGGGGCCCACTCTGGAGTCGCAATGGCAGTGTCCAGTGTCTTGATTACATTTAGAAGGAACCTTCATAAACAGAACATTTACGGTACAGCAGCAATTCCCAAGCCATTTGTCACAGATGTTAATGCCAAACGTCATCTACAGTTATACTCACACTTCATCACACTTATAAAACGTGGTCGATTGATAAGTGGAAGAAAATAATATGATCTGAAGAATCGTCTTTCACATTTTTACCTACAGCAGGACGGGTGTACGTTTGGAGGACATCCGCACAAGCGTATGACCGAGATTATATCCTTCTAACTGTCAAGCATGAAAATGGATCTGTCATGATATTAGCAGCCGTGTGTTTTTCTCCTGGGTCCTGAAAGGAAGGATCACTGCTGATAAGTATAAAAAGATTTTAGAGTAGTAGCCCATCGCGCTTCCATGCCACAGGTTCGGGGTTCAAACCTCGGGCTGGAAAAGGTCGACCCAGTCTTTCATCCCTTCAGTGGGTTAATTAATGAGTGCTAAGATTTCAGATACTGAGGATAAAAGCTTAAATTATACATATAATTTAATTTATTACTGAAAAAGACCGAATCATCTATGTATCTAAAAATATCATTTGATTTATTGTCTATATTTTCAATCTCATAGAAATGAAAATAGATATTAGCCTGACTATAACTAACAAGCCCACCTTGAAGTAGCCTCTTAATTTGCTGATGACAAAATCCATAGCAAAAAATATAGATCTATTTTAATACTAATTGAATAATTGTATTATAATTTTCATATTTTATTGATTTATTTATAGAATATTTAATATAAATTTGTTTGAGAACTTGAATCCTAACTTCTATATTTGTAGAGTTTAAAAAATCTTGAATGTCATAACCCTGAATCTTATTGCCTTTCATTAGAGTACTCACTCTTTGGAATAGTTCTACAAGTATCAGACCCATAGTGTGGGCGCGGCACCGGTCCAAACAGTTTGGATTTCTGTTCAAAGTTCGCTATCAAGTAGTACGAAGAAGCGCGAGGGATCAGTCACGTTTTTACAGACAACATTTCAAAGAATTGAACCGTAAAAAAGCCTCAATAGAAAAAACAAATTATCTTCAAGAGGAACTCAACGCTTTGGACGCTAAGTTGCATGTTTTCAGAAACGATATTATTACAAGAAACTTTCCAAACTTGAAACAAATCAGACCACGAAAACGTTATTGAAGAATTTCTTTCCATAATATTGTTATGCACCCTTATGTGACTTCATTAGATAAACTCAACTTGTCCCTATTCTATTGGTTGGAAATTGAAGATTTGGAAATGCAACTGATTGATTTCTAGTCTAGTTCAATATGGATTCAAAACTATATTGAAACAAGAGAAATGTTTAAATTTATTGAAGCAGAAAAATTAACAAGCAATATATAAGTAAAAATGTAAGTAACGAAATTTTGGAAACATAGAATTCGATTCCAGATTCATTTAACTATTTGAAGAAGCTGGCTCATGCTGTTTTAAACATGTTTTCATCTACCTATGCCCGAGAATCCTTATTTTCAGAGATGAATAACATTTAGAAATCACTTAAGTTAGTCTCATGTAAATTATTTGTCATCCAATCGGCAACAACAGAAGTCACACTAATGTTACTTGCATTTGAATTACAAGTATATCTAAAACATTTACGGCTATGCATCACAAAATGTATTTTTAATATGTATTTTTAATAGTAAATAAAGAGTTCTGAGTTTTTAGTATTTAGTTTTATTGTATTTTTCTAATAATTACAAGTCAAAATTAGTACACGGCACGTCTATACTCCATTAAACATTTTTTCAGAAAAACTGGTGCATTGATCCAAAAAGGTTTGCCACCCCTGGTCTAAGGTATCTTGGAGTGAGAAAAATGTGTGGAAAAATGTATCAAAAATATTCAAACCTAATTTCTTAAGGAATGCAGGGATACAATTTCTTTTCTGTCATATATATATATATATATATATATAGAGAGAGAGAGAGAGAGAGAGAGAGAGTCAGAGTGAATTTACATAAATATATATTTAAAAAGTTACTTTTCTCTACCATAGAGACATAAATCATTAGAACACTAAATATGAAACATGCCACAAGAAATTGGAATTTAAAAGATATTAGAAGTTGAAAAAGATATTAGAATTTTTATTAAACACACACAAATATTGGATTTTATAAAAAAAAATATTAGAATTTAAAATATATTAGATCTAAAAAAATATATGGATGCTGCTGTATTATAAACATTTCTGACTTAGGATGGCTCTTATATATAAAATAATTTATATAAAAGGGAGGTCTAACAAGTTTTCTGGATAGCCAACCTTTTCCTTTTCTATTAATAATATTGACTGAATTCCTAATGAAAATATTGGATGGAATTTCTACACCCATTACAAGAAAAAGGTAACTTATCTAAAATTGCATTCAAAAATGCAGAGCACGTGCTGAATCTATGGACATAAACAAATTATTGCCACATTCTTGACCCAAATACAAATTCAAAGTAAACTATTAGCTGAATTGTAGTGCTTAGCAAAAAGTATGAAATTAATATTATAAAATAACTAAATAACACATGTGTGTATATATACACCATTACTAGAGAGACTCTAGGATTATACTTGAATTTGTCTATAAAATATTACTATGGTTAAAATAAAACTAAAAGAACAAGCGATTTTAATCGTAATTTGAATATGTAGGTAACTATATATCTAACTAGGAAATATGATAAAATCTATCATGTTAATAATAAGCTATTAATATTCTAGTGAATTTAATCTTAAATTTTTGGTACTTCTGTATACAAATAATTAATAATAGAATTAATTGGGTATTTTTGAATTAAACGATAGTTAATTTATTCTTTATAATTTTTTTTTTATTTTTTCTGATTTTTTGATCAAGAAATTTGTTAATATATAAGCTATCATTATTACTAATATTATTTTCAAATATTTAAAAATATACATTCCTTTCCCAATTAGATACTTTTATAATATTGAATTTAAATTTATTTCTTCTTTTGTCATAAAAATATAAGTAATTATAACATTATCTTTTTTAATTTAATTTCTATATCAAGAAAACTTGCTTCATAGCTGTTACTAATTATCTGTATTAAATTAAAATATTGAAGATAAAAATTAGTATTAGGTTTAAAAATTGTTTTGCTTACCAAAAATGATAATATCGATAATATCATCTGTATAACGAAAAATGTAATATTCAGAATTATGTATGAAGTTATTTTCATAATGATGTAAATATAAATTATCTAGACAGTTGCTAGCTGGGCCACTTTGTGGCAAATCTTTAATCTGCTGATAATAATTACCTTTATATTATATATATATGTATATATATATAGTTCTCTTTTAGTAGAAACCCCTAATGAGAGAACTAAATCTATCAGATAATTAATATGTTTAAATATTAGTATTTTTGCATCATCTATATCAATAGAGTTGAAAAGATCCTCAAAATTTAAACTATAGACTGAAGAGAAATCTTTTTTTTATCTTTAATTTATTCAATAAATTCTTTTTTATTTTTAAGTAGGGCTGTGTATTTAAGATTATTAATTGTATCATGTAATATTTTTTAGGAAGAATTTGACCTGATTTGCTGATATATATATTAAAACTATTAGAATAACTATTTTAAACTTGACTGGATTTTTATGAAATTTAGAAGTAAGAAATACATGTGTAAATTTAAAATTATCATTAATTTGTATCCTTAATTGTTTATTAAAAGCCAAAATAGAATTACTTATTTCTCTATCAGAAATTGATGTCCTGATAAAAGTTGTATTTTTATCAAAATGTTTGTTGACCATTAAACTGGAATAGTATTTACATATGAAGAGGTAAACTTTCCTGGCACTTTATCTCAACATAAATTATAATAAAATTATTTTGCGCAATTTTTAAATCGTTTCTTTTTAATTCATTTAATTCATTACATTTGCAATAATGTAAATTTTCCTGCATTATAGGTACAAAATGATCTACTTAATTTTTTATATTGTATTTAAAAGCTTTTTTAATAGTGACATGAATTAGGGAAGTTGAAATGTGTTTTTTGAAATTGCTGGAAAAATTAATATTATTATAGGATTTATTCATATGTAATGATGTACAATAATCTTCTTGGTTTTTGGTATTTATATTGAATTTTATTTATATCTATGTTTCAAATATTTGTGAACATCTATTATAATATGTAATGCATGGTTATCTTTTAATTTATATACATTTAGTATTTCATTTGTAATACATAATTTTCTTTTACTTAATCTAAACATAAAACATTTGATGTGTTTCGTATTAAAGTTGTTTTTAAAACTTTTACATCCATCTAAAATACCATTTTTAAGAATATTTTTGTCTATACATATTCTTTTAGTTCTTGCCCCTTTAGCTTTTCTCTTATCAGATTTTTTAATCTCATTATTGTAATAATTAATAATCTTGAATATTATTTTGCTTAATTGCACGCAGCACATTTTTACCTTGGTCTAATACATTTAGTCCATAAGCATAAACTATATTACAATATTTAATATTCCCACAAATCTTTCCACAAATTTTTAATCCCCCCAAAATCTTTCTTTAATATCAGGGACTGCTTTAATGATATTTATTGCAGCATTTCAAAACATTGTAAAATAAAGTCTTATTTATATTTTATTTAAGTTTTTAATGTTACTGAAGTCTTTTGTGTCCGACCTGTGTTATTGATTATAATATTTATTAGTTTAATTTAATTATAATATTAAATTGGCACCATTTTCAAGTCAATAAGTATAAACCAAATTTTGCAATTTTAAGTTGTGTTCTCAATTTGCTTATTAGATATTTTGTAAATATTTTTGTTTTTTTCATACTTGAGTTTTGAAAATAACTGTCCTGTTAAATGGATGATTATCAAAAGGTTAATATCCTTTGAATGGAAAGATATATAGCCAACATATATAAGTTTAGTTAAGACGCGTGATCAGTTTGTTAGTTTGTGCTACACATTGTAGTTCTAAACATTCCCCTTGAAAACTGGCTGGTGATATAGTTATATCACCTGATAATGGAGTAAGAAACATACCTAAACTTTACCAAATAGAAAAGCTGTATATTTTTGTTTAAAATGGTTCGCCATTAAGCCCAAATACAGAAAATGTTTGCTTTCATTTCGAATGCTATTGTCCAAGACGTGGGTGATGAAGGGACCTTTCTTTATGAAATATTTCATTGATATTTCTTAAATATTTTATGATATTTCAATCATATTTCTTAAATATTTTATGATATTTCTAGAATAATACCTTCCTATTATCTTAATACCCCAATGGGCTTAAAGAAGGTTATGACTGGACTCACTCATCAATTCCCTTTTAACACGGTTTCGGAAATATTCAAGTATTTATTCGACGAAAATAGTCAGATGGACAGCTCAGAATTAGTTCAATTGCCATTTTTGAATAGAAAGTGTATTTACTGTGTTCACAGGTTTGTGTTTTTAATAAATTGATGCAAATAATGGAATTATTAAGCGATATTGAACACTAGTCTATTCACACCATTACATTTCGGAATCAACTGTTCTGCTTAGATCCCATTAGCTCTGTCTATTGATTCCATTGAAGTAGTTTAGCTAGAGTTTTCTAAAATTGTTCTTGTAAAAAATTCTATTTTAATCAATTTGATGGTATTTTATTTTTCATCAGTATTTTTCTATTTTATACTTGATAGAATAATAGTTATTCATGAAAAACTATCAATCTGTCATGGTTACCAATTACTCTGCCTTGTTTTAAAGGTTATAATTATCAAATTGGGTTTATTTGTAACCGACATAATTTTAAATCGTATATAGGCCGCAAATATTTCTATTTATGAAATTGGTAGATTTTATCATGTAACACAAGTTTTTAGATTCTAAATAATGACAGTTTAGTTCTCTGAAATACCGTCACTCGCTATAGAAACAACTTAACTCGAAATGAAGATTTGAGACTCGAGTTATACCAATTTCCAAGACGAATACTTCGTAAATTCCACAACAAAGGTGTCGATAGAAATGAATGATTATGGAATCATAATAATATAAGATCCATCAAGAATGTAAACTCTATTACAGAAATTCTGTAATTGCATTTCATTTCAATATTTCCGAAGCTTGTTATTCAGTTTCACTTACTTAGAGATAAATATTTGCATGCATGTATGTATGTATATATATATAAACCTACAAATATACAGAGGGGACACTTTTTAAAATTGTTATGTTTTTTTTTAAGTTTCTGTGCTTAAAGAAGCGTTTTTCAAACTGTGAGGCGCGCCACCCTAGAGAAGGGGGAGGGCATGATAAACCTACGTGGAGGGTGTGATCATGACGAAAATAAAAGACTATTTAAAAATATTATTAAGTTACTGAAAAGAAGCAAAACAAAATATATTCTAACGTGATAAAAAATAAAATCCCATTTACACTGGTACAATACACTTATTAATGTATCAGTTCTGCACAATAATTTGATAAGTTAACAATGCTAATTTAAGAACAAGTTTAATAATTGTAAGTGACTTCACATGGCCCTGTCATATATAAAATTATGAGCAAAATTTATAATTATCCTGAGAATTTGTACTGTTTATAATTTGAGTCATATTGTAGCTTTACGTCAGTTTGAGAGGCACTGACTTAAAGAAAATGTTAGGATGTGCAAAATGCAAAGTCTTTTACATCATTCTAAAGAAAATTTAATACTAAATTCAATGCACAGAGCGATATTCGAATATTTGCAACCCATAAAAAGTTATGCAGCAGTAACTATCGATATACATTAGATACTGCTGATAGCAGTGAGTTACCAGTTCGTAGTGGTGTAGCTTTTCTTTTGTATTACAGCTTCACTTCGATGTTTCATTGAACTGAAAATAGTTTTAAACTTTCCCTTCGTTATTTCATGATGCCAGGAAACAATTATATCCTCAATTAGTTCATTTTTATTTCATGAGTACCTCATTCAGATAAGAGTTTTCAAACGGTGCCAAGAAAGAACTGTGTAATAAATTTGAAAATAAGTTTTCGATAGAATTGAGGTCAGGGTAGTTTCTTAGCCACTACAACAATTCAATGATCTTAGAATGATCCTAGTCTTTTGATGACTTTACTGTGTGACACGAAGCAGAATCTTATTGAAAAATTAAGAAACATTGTTGGTGAATAGATCCCTGATAGAAGGTAGAAGTTTTGATTTCTAGAATGGTCTCAGTGTATTTTCTGAAATTCAGTGTCCCGATGACCGATACTGATATGCATGGCCAAATAATAAAACTATTGTCACGTAGATCCGGGGTTCGAAGATTTCATGCCAATCAGTCGCAAAGAACAAGACAGTTCTTCAAGAGCGAGGAGAATTTATTGTAGAAATCCAATCCTTTAAATACAAGAGATTCAGCAGCAATATTCACAAAACAAAATCTCAGAAGGACTTCACACCTTCTACAGCTCTCAGACACAATTACCAGTGTCTACAATACACGTATGTAAAGATTATTCACAAGTACTGCTCGACTTAGCTAATCGGTAATCACGGTCAAGGCAAGGCTACTACACGCTAGTCAAAACTAGACTGACTGACTTTCGGCGAGCATCTCTCTCTATTTATATCCCTCGTGGATAACTCGAGAAAGACCTGCTTGTGCCACATATCTTGAAATTAGTGTCTACTAATTTCTAGAAAAATCCAGAGGGTCCCAAACTCGACAAAAGCGGTCGCCAACATGATCGCCAAAACACCAAATTGGTCGCCAAAAATGACGCCAACTTGGCTCTTTCACTAAGATGTCGCCAAGTTCCCTTTGAATCACCATTATAACGTATAGGACGCGTTGCCTATGAATATTACAATTTTTACGTAAATTAAATCTAATTTAGAGTAAGATAAAGGCATTGTGTGCACATCCAAATACAAATTATTTACAATATTTTACACAAAATTCGTAACACTATATAGGTACTTCGCTGTTGCCTGGATGCAGTCAGGATGTAGAATTTCTCCTATTCTGCGTCTTAATTACATATTTTCGGCCATCACTTCCAAATAACGATATCTTAAATTCATCGCTCCATATAATTTGTGACCACTAATCATTTGTCCAATCAATGTGTTCCTTTTCAAACTGTAGTCTTTTTAGCACTGCTGTAAATTGAGATAAGACTTTTTTCGTGGAAACATATGTTATTCTTTTCCTGATTGTTTTTGAACTGACAGAAACATTAGCTTCGTTCAGATAAATTCTGATGGCCATTGTTGACATTCTTTTATTTTGGTGACATAGTATTTTTGTTCTTCTATCATCAACAGATTTGGTATACCTTTTTCGCCATCTTCTCCCTTATTTTTATTAAATTTATCTCCTGATATCTTAACCCACAATCACTCGCGTGAAAAAAACGAAAGAAGGTTCTCGTGCAGGGTATCATATTACCCAAGGGTGTTTACATTCTGCTTTTACCGTAAAATTTGTATACAAAGGTGAAAAAGGAAGAAAAGTAGGAAATACAATATGTTTATTACACTTTTCATGAGTAAATTTGGTTTTTATGTTTTTTTATATATGGGCATCCCCCCCCGTACATTGTACTAAAACTCCGTTAATCTCGTCTCGAGTGAGTGCCACGTTTTCATTGGATCTTATTATTTTTTTTAATTTTGTAGAAGCATTGCTTTTTTCTGGTACAACAATTTTTACACTCTCCTGTATTTCGAAATACAGATCACCGTAAAAATCCGTGTCTGGTTCAATGTTTAGTAGGTGCTTTCTGAGTGCGTAACAGAACAATTTGCGCATTTATCAGCGCAACATTCACCAACACTAAAAATATTGTCATAGGCTAACGATTACATTTTCTAGCCATTGAATATGATGTGATCATGTTATCAAAGACGATAATTTCTCTCCCAGTTCAATTAAGGAATATATTATTTCAGATTTCAACTAAAACCGTTAATGTAGAGGAATTCATTGTATGTATTGTTGAAAGTAGAAGACAATTCCAATTTTTCTTGGGTGCAATTGTTGTATCTTTTTAAAACTAAACATATAGGAGTAAACTTCTCTATTCTTTAAATCCAAAATTTTTTCAATTTCTTTTTTTCCCCTGTTGTTCCAGCAATAGTTTTTTTTTTTTTTTTTTTTTTTTTTTTTTGCAAAAGTTCATCCGAAAGTGGATAAGATATGTACTAGTTGTCTCCTTTAAAATTACGTTCGTGTATCTACTTATAAAGCATTTATTTTAAACAGTGTCTCCTTCTCCTAAATCTAGATAGATTTCAGTAGAGGAATCATACTTTCTATTATATCCTTCATCATGTGATTCTTCCTCATCCTCACCGCAAAGGGAATTTCTTCATCCGAAAATACAGTTATACTCCTTCTATTAAATATATTGTATCTATTTAATTACTTAAATACCAGATTTCTTCATCATGGATACAATAATGTGCCATAGCATAAAAAAAGATTTAAAACATAGATTTTATCATGCATTTAGAATTGTAACGGAGGTTAACGCGGATATGACATACTCGAAGATTCCGTATACAAAACTATATATTTAGAATTCTCCTACAAACTAAGGCCCCTCAAAGGATATGGTCTTAATGTCAGCTACTCGAGAAACCATTTTCCGAAAAAGGTTTAGATGGAGTCTTGAAAAATGTTAGGTGGAGGGTATGACATATCTTGCGCGTCAAGTGCCGGGTTATAAATCCTATATACTCATAAATAAATATATAAGAATGCATAACTTTTTAAAGATTTCATTTACAGAAATTGCATGAAATAAAAAAATCCACCAATGAATTTTGACGAAAAAGAGAGCTATTTAATGCCCGTATGTGAAAATGCCGCAAAAGAAAATATAGTTCATCCGAAAATTGGATTATCTATGCCAGAATAAATCAGAAGTTTTCACTTGTATCGTATGGATATAAGCACACATACAATTGTTTTAATAATACACTACGTATTAATAAATGCATTTTCGAAAAAAGCTATAGAAGGAGCGTTGAAGAAAGTTTGACGCTGGGTATGACATACCCTGCGTGAGAAGTTCTGGGTTAAACAAAACTTTCAGGCTTCAGATGTAGTAACTGAACCACTCACTTGTCTTGCAATTTTAAAACAGGAAAAACCATTTTTCGTCACATATCTCTTTTAAGGTGTCCAATCTACTCTTTTATTTGTTGTAATAGCTTCTTGACTAAATATCATTGTTTTCCTGGTACGGAAACAGCCCTGACCGCAATCCTATTGAAAACTTGTGACACCGTTTGAAAACTCTTGTTCGAATGAGGTACCAATGAAATAAAAAAATAAATAATTAAGGATATAATTGTTTCCTGGCATCATGTAATATTGAAAAAAGAGCTTATACAACTATTTTCACCTCAATGAAACATCCATGTGAAGCTGTAATAAAAAATAAACGCTACCCCACTGAGCACTGATAGCCGACTGCTATCATCAATATCGGATGTACAGTGTGGTCATAATTAAACTGCAAGTATTCAAGGGGAGCGGGAGAGAAAACTACAGGGAATTATCCAGTGAAATTTGGTATCTACACGTTCCAGAACATACGCAAGTTAAATTTATAAAGAAAAAAAATCAAAATTTTCACCCAATAAATGGCGCTGGGCCGTGTTTCAATGCTTATCGACGGCACTTATGCAAATTTTAAGCCCATTGAACAGTATAAAAACAAGACCACATTGAGTAATGGTCAATCATGACTCTGAATAAGAAGGAAAATTCATTGTTAGAGTGAAGATATTCTATCAGAATGGTAGCAATTATATTCAGCTATTCTGAAAGAATACCGGCGTATGAAACGATTAAGAAAAGGTCCAATGAGTGTCAATGGATTGAAAATATGATTTCTAAATTTGAACAAACAGGAGAATTGGGTGTTATTCCAGGCACAAGAGGGCGTCGTCCCGTAAACCCGGAAAGAGTGCAACAAATTGATAACGCAATTGCTCCTACGATTTCTGGAGCCAGTATGCTACAACAAGTGAGCGCATGAAGAATGGTCGGACATTATCTTTTCCCTGGTCAACTGAGCATAAAGGTTTGCACCAACATTCTTTAGCGTTATCCGTATAAAATTAAAATGCTTCAAAAATTGAAACCTCATGGTGACACCCTAAGAATTGATTTTGCGAATATCCTGTCGAAAATCAGTGAGGATGACACTTTGATATAGAGGATCTTGAGAACAGACGAGGCGCATTTTACACTATCAGGATATGGAGGATATGGAGAACGAGTAGCCAATACACTAAACGTGAAAAACCCCTTCATTCCGTTTATGGAACTGTATGGTGCGGAATGACTTGTAATTTCCTTCTGGACCGATATTTCTTTAAATCTCCAACTCCAAGTGGTCCCATAAGCTCTAATGTTACAGGGACTAACTACGGTGTGAAGTTGAGAGAACAATTGATTCCCCCCCCCCCAGCATTGAAAGAGAGATATTGTTTAGAAACAATGGTACTTATGCAGCACGGAGCACCCCCTGACATCGCTAAACCTATTAAAAAATTGCTACATGATACCTTTGGTGTGGGCCGAGTCATAAGCAGAAATTTCTAAAATGCTTGGCTTCCCACGTTCACTGAACCTTAATTCTTGCGATTTTTATCTGTGGGGACATCTGAAAGATATGGTTTATAGTGAACGACATACTTCTGCTGCTGAATTGAAACCTAACATAATGAGACACGGGAGGCGTGTTACAACAGAGATTTTAAATGCGACGTTTTCAGCATGCGGTTGCATTTGGTGGCTCGCATATTGAGCCCATCATCTGAACATTTCATTGAATAAATAATAGTTTAATTGTTTTACAAAGCGTATTTATAGATTGTTTAATTTGTGATCTTAATTCACGTTAACTTTTGATTATATCATACTGTAAAAATTTAATTACTGAAGCGAATTGTATGAAATTTTAATAAACTATAAGTGATGCTTTATATAGTTTATATGCCTCTTAAAATGTGTCATAGTTCTCTTTCTATCGTTTTTGGAAGTTGTATATGCCACCGGTAAGCATGAAAATACAGTACAATGCCATCTATCGGGTAAAAATAGAGATCTTCTTGCGTATTTGATTTGCGCATGTTCTGAAACGTGTAGATGCCACATTTCACTGGAATATTCCCAGTGGTATTCTCTCCAGCACCCCTTGAATACTTACAGTTTAATTTTGGCCACCCTGTATATCAATAGTTATTGGAGCCTACCCCAGTGCTTCTCAAACTTTCACTACTGGCGACCCAATTTTCAATAATAATTTTTATCGCGCACCTCCCCCCCCACCCAATAATAATGTATTGTATTATAATGCACTTTGGGCGCTAAAAAGCTACAATGCAATCATAATTATAAACCATACAAAATAACAAGATAAGTATTAAATTTTGTATATGTTACTTTTAAGTAATATATATTTATATATATATATATATATATATTTTACTTTTTAGTTCGATTCAATGTAAATGCGGTTTTTTTAGTTTGTTTTTAAACTATAATTTATTTTATAATTATTTTTACTATACACGATAAAAATCACAATTTCAGTGAATAATTTAATTAAGAGAAAATATACTTACCTACTTTCAAGGACTTTTCAATTTTTATTTGATAATTTCAGAAACAATCCAATAAAACTAAAGAAAATGTTCCAAACGTGTGTGTCCTTAATAAAGGACTAAACTCACAGAAACTTTTCGCTAACAATATAGGAACGTTATTTTCCAGCAAAAGTGTCATATTTTGTTCACGTTATTGTAGTTTTGCTGTCGTTTAATGATCAACCAATAGCATTTTGAACTTTTTTCTTCCGTGTGTCTTTTTGACAAGGTGAAGTGATACATTTAGGGCTTCATAGTTTTCTTCATAGAGTTCTTTAGGCAGCATTTGAAAATTTCAATTCAGCTCAAATGTTTGATGTCTATCGCTTTTCTCATATTTACTTTCGCTGAACTGATTAATATGAATTATTTCACCAGGTTCTTCAATTGCTTGATCAGTTTCATCTTCCTTCAATAGAGATCACAAATGCCCACTTATTTATATTCTGCTAATTTACATTTATAAACCATATTAAGGGGTATCGGAACGCCCTATACTGATAATGTTAAAAAGCCCTTTTTCAATGTTCCTTTTCTAAGAATCTGTTGTAAATACAACACCCAAATTTTTTTTACAAGTTAAGCATAGATTTAGTATTATACTGAAATGAGCTTTTTTAAAATTTTTATTAGTTTTTTTAAAATTTTATTTGATTTATTTCGAGAAAACAAAATTTTTGACAAAAAAATGTATAAAAAAAATATATACAAAATTTTGCTAAAAGCTCATTCCAGTAAATACTAGAACATATAAAGAATGTGTCATATAAAAAAATTATGTTTACATAAGATCTTTCTGAGAAAAGGTACAACGAACCTTCAAAAATGACATTTTGAGAAAAACACATTTTTATAAAAAAATCTCACCTTATCAAAACATTCCAGCTCCATATTCCCAAGTTTTCAGCATTTTTTGAAAATTCACCCTCTTGTATAATTCTTTTAAGTCTTTTTACCTTTCTGACCTCCTTAGTTTTTTGCAAATTGGCATATCTTGCCCTTTTAATTCTCTCTTTGTCGAGGCGTTCCTGTGGCCGCGGTAGCCGAGTGGTATAGGTATCGGACTGTGGCTTGCTTTGTCACAGGTTCGAGCCCAGTACCACTAAAGACCCGCCGTGTAGGGCAGCGATGCACGTTAAATCTGTCGAGAGCTGAAACGTCCTCCCGTTGGTGTGGTGTGGTAGTTAGGAGAGGGGGGTGCCAGCTCAGGTGTCGTCCACGTCACTTGACCATGGTTCAAAATTACGTGGTCCGTCGCCAAAAGCCCTCGTGTAGCTGAACAGTGCGACGTTAATATTCAATCAATCAATCAATCAGTCGAGGCGTTCCATGCAGCATGTCGCATAATATCCAGGCTCTATGTTTAGTTTTTTCAAAATATCCAACTTAGTTGTATTCCCTTTATTAAAGGATGCAATCGCATCATACGTACCAAAGGAAAGTGTTTCTAAGTGCACGAATGTCTTTTTAGGGACACGAGACCAAATAACATTATTAATGCTTTCATTTGGATTCTGCGTGTTTCCATGTAAGCATTTTTTCAATAGCTCTGGATCAGAAAGATCCCTAAAAATAGGACTAATGGCTTCCACAACAGCAACTGGAAGTTTATGTTTGTGGTGGTAAACTTTATTTTCTAATTGTGCCTTCTTATAACGGCACCACGTGTCAGGACCTGATGGACAAAATCCATGTTGTGGATTTTCATCCGTTGATATTTTGTGAAGAAATATTGCCCATATACCTTGTCGCATATCCTTCACACTTGATAAATTTCTTCGAATGGCAAAACCATAATATGTTTGTAATTGGTCAATAGATGCTTCCGTTAATCTATTTTTTCCACATAATGCCTTGCCATCTGACAATTTTTGGCCTCTCATCTTTGCTTTGAAACGTCGGAGACGAGATCCCATCCGTTTCATAACATGGCCTATACACTCAAGTTTTGTGATCGTACAATTATCACCGTATACTTCATTCTTCACAATGTTATCGAAAGCTTTGGAGTCATCATCTCCTAAATATTTCGTGTAACGCACATCATAGCGTTGAACAGAGCGCTGAAATATCGATAGAGCTCCATCGACTTCCATTCGTCCACTATACCCGTTGAAGTTCTTCTTGCAGACCGGTCCATGTTTCTTTTTATCTTTGCAAACACAATGTTTAGATAATATCTCAGTGTCAATTACCTTTCCTGTGTCCACACTCGTAACTGTCACAACACCATTCATGGAGGAATATCCTCTCTTTTGCCATGTTCCATCAACCGCCACAGGAATGTCTCTAATATTTTGGTTTTCTTGTACAGCTTCTTTTACGGCATCTTTCATCGTTGCATCACACACATCCTTAGTTGCACCTAACAGCATTTTATTGTACTTTGAGAACTTTGTCGGTGGGGGTGGTAAGTTCATGATTCCGCAAAACATTCGTGCAGCTTCTGCACCATTCCCTATGCATCTCATTGCATAAACAAGCCTGGTGTTTACTTCGTAGGTGCTGGGTTTCCCAATTTCAGCTTTGCACTTCTTGGAGGAACAAAAGTTGTAGCTATAACTGCAAATATCACAGATTATATCAAGTTCAACAGCTCCACCAGAACAATTTTCTTCACAGGAAAGGTTAAGCTCTGTTGCTCCACACTGTAAACATTTGACAGCTTCAGAAAACACACCAGCTAAAACATTCAAATCCACAACAGCATTTTTAAATCCACTATTAAACTCACTTTTGTATGACTTATTTGAATTGCTAAGTTTTTTTTTTCGGAAGCAGAAATATTACTGTTAGAAGCAGAAGACTGCTGTGGTACAGAATCACTTCTCACTGTTGATTCGGAATTACTTATTCTGCCTTGATTAAAATTACCTCGCCTTTTTTTAAAAACTTTGCCGCTAGATCGAGGCATTTTTAATATAACAAATTAATACTAAAATCAAAATAATAGCGTTGTAAAGAGCTAAGCAGGTCTAATTACTATAAACACAACTTGAGCAAAACAAACAGCGTTTGAACGAACGATTTTTTTCAAAAATACAAATGTAAACAACGTATTATTAGTTGTATCGCCGAAGCCGTTCTTAGGGTGAAAAATAACTGAGGCTTGGCAGCTAGCATCATGAAAGAAATTTTAAAAATGACGTCAAACTTCTAGCTGGCCAAAGAGGAAGTGCAATGTTTACCTTTTTTCTGTCCATTTAAATCGGTGACGTGCGTTTAGATGATTTTTTAAAAGCAAAATTTAGCACTTCTAATTGTGCTATAGATTAAAATGAGGTATTTTTGGAAAGGTAATGAGCTACAGAATTTTAAAATGCAATAATCTGAAATTGACAAAAAAAATTTTTTTTTGGTTTCCAACAGCCCTTAAGTCGTACAACACAGCAATCAAAACCCCAAAACTGTTCAGGGGGAAAGTGTAGCATGTTCATAGAAAATATTTTCGAACAAAAGTGGTCTCGAAGGAACTTAATCAAAACTAGTAACTGGATTGTAAAAAACGTTTGCCACTCTCTAAAAAGAGGCATATTTGTGACAAATTCATTTTTGTTCCCATTAAGACTGTGCAATAGGCAAATACTGTCAAGATCACTGTTAATGAATAAAAAGTTTTCCCAGAAATAACGATTTCGTGAGCCTGGGTAGATTCTGTGCCTCATGCGACCGCTCCCATGTTAAAAGTGTATTTATTCAATATAAAAAATATCAATGTCAGGTCTAAGAAATAATTGTGTTAAACGTTTTTCATTATGCATTACATGTTTCAGAATACTCATAAAAATACATCTTGGCCAAATAATCTTTCAAAGTGCTCAATATGCTTATCCATATATCATAAAACTCATTCACATGGGAAAAAAGCAACAGACAAATATTATTTACAACTTTGCTAAAAGAAAAAGAGACGGAGTGAAACATACCAGTAAGTTTGAAGGTCAAATATATGATAATCAAAAGTAGTATTTTAGGGGTTAAAAGAAACGTAATAAAAAACTTCTCACCTTGGGATTACAGTAAAGCAAACAAAATGTCTTTTTTTATTTGGTTATATGATCAAAGACAGCTAATGAGCAATTAAAGTGGAATCTTACTTTTGATGATCACCTCACCAGATGATAAAAATAAATTATATCAGTGTAAATGTGTATTTTTTATTACGTCAAAAAGCATTTCGTTTTACTTCATTACAAAAAATTATTTGTTATAAACCTTTTATTTTCGAAATGCTCGCACCCCCCTCGCCGGGTTACCGCGCCCCAGTTTGAGAAACACTGGCATACCCTTTTATACGTTGAAAATACTTGAATTTTGTTTTTTTGTATTGAACTCAGTATTAAAAAAATCCTTTTAAAATGATATAAAAGACTTTGTATTTTGCGCAACGTAACATTTTCTATAAGCATACAGACTTAAAAAATATAACATTTTTAAAAAAAGTGTCCACAATTTTGATCATCACTATATTAATATAAATATAATCCAAAATATAAAATCCAATATATAATATATATATATATATATATATATATATATATATAAACATATATAAACGAAAATATAAAAATATACAGATATATATATATATATATATATATATATATATGTATAATTTACTGTTGTTTTTTCATTATTGTAAGCAATATATATATATATATAGGGTTGGATATGTGCAATGTCACAACCCTCCTATTACTTAGGGTGGAGCTGTCCACACTGACGTCACACCCCGCCAGGAATATCCAACAAAAGGACACACGGGAAATGACGCAGACGGACGTTAGGGACGATAAGCTCTAGACGTAGGAGAAAGACGTTCTCCTTTGCGGTTTGATATATTTTAGGTATTTCATCCTCCATCTTGTTAAATAAAACATTTAACCTCCTTAGGTTGTAGTCATTTTCGCATATATATATATATATATATTTATATATATACAAATAGCTATAAAACCTACGTATAACTAGTCAAGGTAGTTGGAATTATTATACCGGTGAGTTCATCAAAATAATGGAAACACCTATGAATAAAAGTGAAATATTTGCACGCCGTTGTAAGCATAAAACACAATATTATCGACCAGTTTTTCATAAATACAAATGTGATACTCCGGTAGTATGTGGTAGTTCTGTGAGTGTTGGTTTTTTTTAAATTTAAATTATTGAACCTCTCAGATTTTCAAAGAGGCTAAAATGTAGGAGTCGTCTAGCCGAAGAGAGTTGGATCGAAACGTCTCAGCTTTTGGGCGCTTCTAAAGGTAGGGTGTCTGGCAGAGTGCGCACAGCGTGGGGAAACATTCCTGGCGAAGGATGGAAATAGAAGCTCAGTGAAAGAGATTGACGGGTGGTGAAACGGATTGCAATAGCTAAAAACCGAACAACTGCAGCAAAAGACCGCAAAGCTCAATCAGCATCTGGATTCTCCAGTGTCGATAATTGCAGTTAGATGTCACTTCATAAATACAACATTTACGACAGACTAGCCATTTGTTACAGATGTTAATCTCAATTGTAGTTTACAGTAGTATTGCACGCAGTAGCGCACACAAGGGGGTCCTGGGGTCCGGACCCCCCAATGCCCTTGATTTTTTCCCGATTAATTATAATTCTAAGTATATAGTACGTAAAATTTAATTAATTACTTGCTATTAATGATTAATTTTATTAATAAATGCTAATTATTTATTCAAAACCTAGTTTTTGACTGTGTTTTGTTCTCGAAAATCGACAAAATCAAAAAGAGCATGATACAAGAATGGTGAACTTTCGACCCCGGACCCCCCCCACCCTTGAAAAATTTCTGTGTGCGCCACTGATTGCACGTATGCAAAATTTGGTCGATTGATAAGTGGAAGAAGGTCTACCATCTTTCCTACTTTTCTCTATAACAGAACCATTGCACGTTTGGAGGACACCTGCTTAAGCTTATGATCATAATTGTTTCCTTCCAACTGTCAATAATGGAAGTGGATCTATCATGATGGTGAATATCATTTAGATGAATCTGGCAGCCGTGTCATAGTTTTCTATTTAACCAATCGTAACCCTAAAAGGAAGGATCATTGGGGGGATATATAGAGAAATTTTAGCTGACCACGTCTACCCTATGATGCAAAATTTTCTTTCTGCTGAAAAGGAAGTTCTCCAAGATGATAATACACCTATCCCTGCAGCGGAACTTGTCCAATCATTGTTTGATGGACACGATGATGTTCACCATGTACCTTTGTCTGCAGAGTCAACAGACAATATAATTTAAAAGTTATGGTCTATTTTAGAATGTTTAATACGGAATCAATATCCTTCACTGAAATATGCCCCAGAACTTTCACAATATCTCTGTGAATAATTGTACAATTTTCCACTAAACACTACTCAGCACGTATGAATTGATTCCTTGGGGAATTCAACATGTATTACATGTCAAAGGTTGTCATACACCATACTAATAAAAAATATTTATAAATCTAAAGTGTTTCCATTACTTTGATAATCAGCTATATATATATATATATATATATATATATATATATATATATAATATATATAATCCATAAATATATACAAATAACTATAAAGCCTAAGTATAACTAGTCAGGAAAGTAAGTAAAAAATATATATTAGCCCCAGTAGTACAATAGCAAACTCCTGGCCTTAGGAACCAAGATTACAGGTTTGAAGCCAAGTGTTACGGCTAGCCAACCTTCACCTGTAATTTGCCTATACACTTTGCCATAGGGAAAGGAAGGAATAGTAAGAAAAATTTAAATATTACAAATAAAACATACAATACCATTGATATAAAACGATAGAGTTATAACCTACTAGTCTTTACTATATCGCAGGAATGGCGAACCTTTATGGATCAATGTGCCATTTTTTCTAAAGAAGTGTTCAATGAGGTATAGACGTGCCGTCAAATGATTTTGACTTGTGATTATTGCAAAAATAATAAAACTAAATATTAACAACTCAAAATTCTTTAAATACTACGAAAAAATACCTTTTGAACTGTATGGTTGTAAAAATTCTTGTTATATTACTAATTCAAATTAAATTAAACAGTAGTGTGGGTTCTGTTGTTCCAGATTAGATAATAAATAACTTATTTTGCTGTGGTTCACTTTTTTGACAAGAAGATTTGTGATTTGTTTCAAAATGCCATTTTACAGACGATGTTCTGAATAGAACTATAGAAGAACATAAAACACACACCACTTTGCCATATTTCTAGAATCACCAAATTTGAAATTCTTTGTCACACTTACTATCTTGCATTTTTTTGTTCTTTTGCTGAACTAGCCATGTTAATTAACAATTAAAAATCGTATATATCACACAAATAAACTTTAAGATATAATTGTGTCAATGAAGACATAGGCAAACTTTGCATCTTAAGTAATTGTAGTCCACGGCATAACTAAAGCAAGACAATAACAAAAAAGTGTGCTCCCCACAACCACCCGACAGATCACTCGCGTTTGTTCGTAATACTTCATAGTGAACTTTGTTATTTTAAAATAGAATGCAAAGCACTTTGATCACTGGCGCGCCCAAAATATTGCGTCGCGTGCCATCAATGGCTGGCACGCGTGCCACTGGTTCGCCATTCCTGCTATATAGAGTTAAAATCGATGCAATAAATCTAGATGATAAAACTTACTTCGTGAGTTGAACAACAAATTTAACTGCTATTTGTAAAAAAAATGCAACACCATGAATGAATCATCATAATTAAATGAAATTTAATGCTCAAACGACTTGTATTAGAACAAAAAATGACGAAATTTTCAAAGCAAAAAAACAATATTAAGTTTTCTAAACCAGTATTTCGTGTAGCCACCACGCGCTGCTATACGACGTGGCATTGAGTCAAACAGATTTTGAATGTCTGCTTGTGGAAGAGAATTCCATATTGCTTGCATATGCAGCAAAAACTCGTCTTTTGAAGCTGTAGGACGCGGATCACGAGCGAGACGCCAAACAACCAAATCCCACACTTGCTCAGTAGGCAACATATCCGGTGAATAAGCAGGAAAAGGAAGAAGTTGTATGTGTTGGGCTGAACAGAAGTCTCGAACAGTCTTTGCAACATGTGGGCGTGCATTATCCTGCTGAAAGATAACTCCAGGGATGCCTTAAAGGAAGGGGACGATTTCGAGTTGTAGCACTGTTGCTATTGAGATTGCCCTGAATTCGTAGCAAATTGGATAGTCCATGATACGAACTCGCACCCAAAACCATAACTCCGGGGGCTAGGTCCCTATGTCGTTCGATAACGCACTCTGGAAGGCAGCGTTCACCGGCACAGCGTGGAAGACGAATGCGGCCATCATGGTACCACAAATTGAAGCGAGATTCCTCTGAAAAGACAACTTGGTGCTAATTAGCTTGCTAGGCTCTGTGCTCATGGACCAATTGCAGACGCAGCCGCCGATGAATTGCCGAGAGGGGGATCCTGTATAAAGGCACCCTTGAACGCAATCCACGGTGCAGCAGACATCGGAGGTCGACATTAGTACACCTGTAGCAGGAAACCAACGTGCTGCCAACTGCCTGGAGGAAGCTGTATGTTCATTCCTGGCATGCGGAACAAGTGTCAATCGCCGCGTGCTATCATTATCTTCCATCGTCCATATTGCCAGTTTTTAGAGTTGTTCGGTGCTCGTCGGTCCACTGCTTCCAAACTCACATAGCTGTGGAACTGTTCCCCTGCACACGAGCTCCTATGACGCGATAGGAAAATCCTCCTTTTGGAAGGCCGATAATCTTCTCCCGTTAAAACTCTGTAAGTTGATAGAATTTCTCCTTATTTTGTCGTGGAGGCATGCTTAGTTCTCACTAAACGCTCGCCACTCACAAATAATCATTAACTATTTCAACGTATTAACTATTATAACGCATGCGTGGTGGCTCTGAAACTTTACTATTTTACGTAACATCCTATAAGTGATATTTGCTGCAAAGTTAATTTATTTCTGATGATTCCTTCAAGGTGTTGCATTTTTTACAAACAGCAGTGTATATTTCCCGCCAGATACAAAGCAGTATAATAGTATCGCATAAAAGTAAAATTAGTAAATTATGATAGATTAGTATTAAGTCTATAAATATTCATTTTAAAAACTTAAGTATAAATATAAAATTTATTGAAAAATAAAAGGACTTTCCAAGCATACACAATGATACTTAAATGAAATAAAATGTTATTAATTTATAAAACATGTGGCGCCATCTTTTGTTTAACTGTATAATTAAAAAAAATTTAATGCAAATATTATTACAAATTGTCATTTCACTAAGAACTATTCCAAATATAATTGTAAATAAAATAAGTTAATAAAGTTATTAAAATGTAAATATATATATTAAATTTACCACTAGCTAATACATTATTTCAATAAATGAAAATTATATTTCTATATGTAGAAATTCATAAATTAGAATTTCAATATGGCACTTTAAGAATGTTAAAATTAAAAGCATCTCTTTTATCATAATATTAATATGTAATTTATAATCCTTAGTATACGAGGATACATCTAAGTGATTAGTTTTAATTTGGTTACTATCATTTTAAACTAGGTTTAAGTAATCAGGATAAAAGTTAATATTGTGGTTAAAATTATTATTTTTACCCAAAACAATTAGATCATCTATATATCTAAAAATATAATAGTCATTAATAATAATTTATTTATATTCATAAAAGTGTAAGCATAAATTATCTAAACTATTGCTTTGTTACCTTTAATTTGTTAATACAATGAGAACCATTTAAATTTTCTCTTAAGATACATACATACAGGGTGTCCTAGGATTAGTTTTGAGAGGTAGAGCATGAGACATCCCAAGGATTCAGATTTCTATAGCAACTCATTGTTGGAAATATGTTTATATTTTAATTCCCAGTGAAATTTAGAGAGAAAAGTAAAAAAAAAAATGGGCTCTATATAAAAGAACCACTCTTAGTTACAGACCAAAATTTAAGAATAATTAGAATTGTCCACACTTATAAGTGATTGCTGAAATTTTAATTGAAGCTAATATTTGTAACTTGATTATGGAATATTTTTTGCTTACCAAGTAATTATATATCAACAGATAGATTCATTCTTGAATTATCTCTTATGTCCCTTGTCTCTAAAATCTTTACCGAAATATTTTTTTCAAACGAGCATTGGATGTACAGAGTATTCCACCCATATTTTTATAAGCCTGTTCTCTATTTTATTTATGAAATAATTCCTTCACAAGAGTCTATTTTGTTAAATATTATTTTCAAATTGAATTCCTCGACGGGCCTAGTTAAAAAAAAGCCTTACCTACTATAACAATCAATTGGAATTCTGTGTAAGAGGCCATCTCATTGGTCTGTACCACGCATCGATACTTCCCCTCCATATCCATGTGAGCTTGTCGTATAATGATGACACTGGGGTCTGTGTTGGAAACGTCCGTGCGTCCGAAGAAGATGCCTTTAGCCACGGGCCTTCTGTTGGGCCTCCACACATACACTTCCACCCTTTCCTCAGAGCCTCGGTGTTTCCATTCCCATCGAACCGAAGACACTGTCTCGTCGGGGGCGGTGTGGTAGTGACAATGCAGAGAGGCATGTTCTCCTTGCAGAGCGTAATCACTGCGGTTGGACTCACTCAATAAGGTGATGTTGGACACGACGACTCCAAAAGTACCTGAAACAAAAATCATTTCAATGGACGAGTTGGTTTAAGGGCTTCTTTTTTTTGGGCTATGGTTTCGACTCATCTGAGTGTCTCCCTGTTGACTGAAAAGAGTAAAATAGCTACAGAATTGGAGCTGTTCAAACTAAAAATCTCATCGAAAATGTAACATTTCAAACTTTCTGAAAATACTTTATTAATAATAGAAGCAATTTTGAATGACATATCTCAAGAAAATAATGACTTATTTTTTTAATGCCGTCATTGATACTGTGTGTTCCTTCCAACCGTTTTCAGATGAATTTTTCATTAACTGAAGAAAAACAAAGTCTTGATAACAACCGAGATCTGATACATTTCTAATAGAATATATGACAATTCAGATCTTATGAATAACATTCAACAGTTGAAATGATGTCATTTTTTTACAAAGAATTTGAGTAGCATAATGAGGTAAATTTAGATAAACCATAAAATGATGGAGGATTTTTTCTCTCATTTAAGCGAGACTTAACCAGTTTAAAACTGCACTTTTGATTTTAAAATTATGAGTTATAAATTGAAAGTTGACAAACATGTTAAAAATTAAAGATTATTATAACAATACAATATTTAAAAATATTTTAAATCCATGTGAGATGGAAACCAATTTAAAATTACGTAGCCCAACTATGAATTCAAAACATTTTTATAAGAAACAACTGTAAATACTCAATACTTGGACGTTTTTTTAACCCTTTATCTACCGCATTACGATTTACTGCAAATTTTTCTTAATTCTTATTTTTTTTAATCACTACATTAAAAATTAAGGGATATACATAAATGAAATGCTCAACTTTGGGAAATTTAATTCGTTAGAGATATTAATTAAACTGGTACTTTAAAGTACCGTCAACTTACAAAGGTCTAAAATATTCTCATAATACGAAAAGACCGAATGACATTTTTAAAGCAGTTTTAAATCTTAAAAATGCTAAATAACCGTGAGAATACTAATATTTTACAGCACAAAATACTTATTTTTAAAGATTATCAATTTTTTAAATTTATTTACTCTTTTTAAACATGCTTTTACATTTAACATACATTTTAAACATACATTTAAGCTTTTACACATAAACTTAATTTGACGAAATTCAAAGAAAAACTGTTTTTTTTTTTTCAATAATACACAAATATTCATTACACGTTGTGCATTTTGAATAAGGATTCCATTGAATGTTTTTTTTAAAGTACTGCATTCTAGGGTTGGAAATACTGTATTTTTTCTTAACACGAACTACTGCACCTTGACTCTTGTCGAATCTATTAATCGTCATCTTAAGAATCTAACGAGAATTTAAAAAGACTATTTGCTGAGAGATTTTTTCATCTGAAAAACCATCTGTTAGTACATCCCTGATTTCAGGTTGTACGCTCTGTAATAAATCCAAAGCCTCTTGAAGACTAAAGGTTCTTTTTTCGAGACTTTCTAAAAAATTAAATAATAATAATAATATTACTTTAAAAATCTCCAATTACAGTTAAATCTCAATTACACATAAAGAAATTAAAATGTTGTTAATGTTGAATAGATATTTCATCTAAATGTGAGGCAAAACAAGTTCAGATTCAAAGTTCAAAATTTTTTGAAAACGTTAAAATAAAAAAATTAAAGAAGTAAAATAAATAAGTTAAGCAAAAAGAAATGCTAAAAAAGACATAATCCGATTGCACTACAGTGATGACGCTTCAACACAACAGAAAGCAACAATAAGCTACAAGGACGGAAAAAAAGCTAAGTTCTTGCTCCAAAACCCAGTGCTCGAGCCTGGTACCACTAAAAACCCGCCGTGTAGGGCAGCGATGCACGCTAAATCTGGCGAGAGCTGAAACGTCCTCCCGTTGGTGTGGTGTGGTAGTTAGGAGAGGGGGTGCCAGCTCAGGTGTCGTCCGCGTCACTTGACCATGTTTCAAGCCCTCGCCCAAAGCCCTCGTGTAGCTGAACAGTGCGACGTTAATCTTCACTCACTCACCCAACACCCAGTGTGTTGTCGGTACTTCTATGTAGCACAAAGATATTCTCAATTGTAAAATTAATTCTATACACTGTTCACTTAAAATAAATAGTCAAATCGTTTTCTATGGTCTTCACTAACATATACAAAAAATAAGACACTTACCTTTTGACATTAACTACTTTTCTGAACGAAAATGATAATCTTCGCAATCCGATCAAAATGTCATCTGAAAACGCAACTTTTGCTTTAAAATTATTCGTCTTCCTTGCTAAAGTACTCATCATAGAACCCGTGTTGCCATATATCTTGGAAGAGTAGATTTCAAAGAATATTTCTGCTAAGTATTGTCAGAGTATTCATAAAAATGGTTAGTCTATGTAATTTTGAAGGCAGTGGTACTTATAAGTCCCGTCGGTTTATAAAGGGTTAAATGGTAGATTCACAAAAACATAAAATCAAAAAGTAATAAAAGCAGCTACTGGAAAGTGAAGATATAACTCGAATGGATTGATCAGTGTGCTCCTCTGATTTAAATGTCCATAGAATATGCGTGTGATGCTTTGAGGTGACGCCTTGCAGCGCAATTACAACTTTCGAAGGAACACCCAACAAATGAAACAGATGCTAATGGAGGAAGGAGCCCTCTTGCCTCAAGAATCTGGTGCTGAGTATGGAAAGACGGTGTGAAACAACCATTGTAGTAAGGGGAGGGCATATTCCATACTAAGGAACATCTGTGTGCTTCTTGTTCTTTCTCTTGGACAGGCAATCATGTGTAACAATACTTTAAGTTCAATTAAGATTAGTCGGTAGCCCCTATACCGACAAAGTTAAATTGAGCCATTTTAGGAACCTGTTTCTCAGAGATTGTTAAATATAAAAACTTCAAATTTTTTTTTGGCTGTATAATAATTAGACTTTTTTATTTAAATAATGGTAAAATGTTTGAAATGTATTGTTTACTTTTTTCAAAAAAATTCATCGCAAAAGAATCGATTTAAAATTTGTGAAAATTGTCATTATTTTACTATAACTGCTTCTGAGCAAAATATTTTAAAAATCTCCAAGAAAGTAGCTCCATTATATATAGTTACATATTATTTATGGCAGTAAAAATTTCAAATAGTTTCATTCATTATTTTCTGTGTAAAAGTACACACACTTTGAAAACAATCATTTTGAGATAATTGCATTTTAAGTGTAAAAAGGCACTTCATCACAAAAATAATGAACTACAACATGTATTTGCCCTATTTTATTAAACATTAGTATCTTCTTAATTTTTTAAACATAAAATAGAAAACAAAAAAGCCTCAAAATGTTCAGAAAATACATATATAGTAATTTTCAGTTTTTGTTCAACGAGATTTTTTTTAGCATCTTGTATCAATTTTCACAAATTATGTAACAATCTGTGAAGAATTTTTAACTTTGACGCATTATAAATATTAAATTTGACCTTATAACATCATAAATATAACATAAATATAACGTAAACATGTATCAATACGTAAAAGTCAAGATTTGGGAATATGTGATTTTACGACTTTTGAAAAATTTAATTATGGATTTGTATGTTCCCATGCAAACACAATTTCTAAAAGTTTCAAAATTCAAAATTTTCTGTAAACTGTACAATTGATTTCTAAAAAAAGTCAAAAATAAAACTTTTTTTATGTTTTTAAATATGAAATTGGTGTATTTTTATGCATGTAACAAGCTTCTCGCAACGACAAAAAGCATTACACATCTGAGTTGTTAGTTACCTATTATCGAAAACTTTTGAATTATTAAAGCTTAAAAACTTATCTGAACAATAAATAAACATTAATATTTTCATTTAAGTGAAATATTTAAAATATACTGTTTAGTTTTCTCAAAAACATGTAACATAAAAATATCACTATGAATTTTTAAAAAAATTGACATTTTTTGTCACGATATATGGAATCCAGTTAAATATTTTGGGAAAACCCCCAAAAAACTCACATGAATATATATAGTTACATATAAGTAACATGAGGGGCTTTTTAGCGTTTTCAATTAATATCTTTTCAAATAATCTTGATATATGTAATTCTTCTGTGCGTGTGTATGTAAATGAACTCCTAAGCGGCTGGACCGATTTTGGTGAAAGTTTTTGTCTGTTCCAGTGGACTCGAGAATGGTTTAGATTTTTAATTCGGTTTAGAAATGTTTATTTAAAAAATTTTTTATTTATAAATTGTTGATCTTGGAATGTTTTACATTGGATCCGGCAGACTACGCTACGATTGCAGTATAGAATATTCAAAAATCTTTTATTATAATTCCAGTTGGTCCCGACAGTTGGTGATCATTTCAGGAAAATATTTTGTCACTTGGTGTTATTATTTTGTGGAAATAAATCATGTGTTAATTAAATTATTACATTCAGATGTAATTAGTTTTTGAAGAGTTTTAAAGTATGCATAAATAACTATACATTCTCCAAATTTAGTATGAAAATGAAGTAAGTATTTTACATGATTTTCTATTAAATTTACTGGTGCGTTGACAACAATTATCCTGTATATATATGTGTGTGTGTTTCACTTCTAAGCAACCCAGAAGTATAAAACTTGGTACATAATTACATTGTAATAACTTTTTAATACAAATTTTACTCCAAACGGTCCAGATTGTTAAAGCATAAAAATTTGGAATTTTTGAATTTAAGATTTGTGTACAGGACAACGTCTGTCGGGTCCTCTAGTATATATATATATATATATAATTTAATAACTGCCGTCTTATAATATGATAATGCTCCATTGAATTCTGCTCATGAATACTCAACGCTAATTTTAATACTTTGCTAAGCAGCTCTAGTGCAATGCTTCATTTATTCATTTCTAGGATCACGAATTCGTAGATGACGTCAACGAGTCACGAATTGATGCCGCAGAAGAATCATCGTGTAGAGGGGAACCTTAATTATATTGTGTCTTCAGGTGCTCGCGTTGGTGCGGTTTATAAGTTAGGAAAATAGTTGGCCGGCTGAGGTGTCGCCCTCGTCTCTTGACCCAAGCTCAGAAGAGAGTGTCTCTTCCTATTGTATTCTTATGTAATTCGGCTGCTTATTTAGTTCTGTTTCAAAAGAATATCGTTCATAATCCAATCAATATTTATCAAGACAAAACATTTCCCCTTAATATTCTATTTAGATTTCTAAAATAACTTGCAAAAAATCAAATGAAACCCATTGCAAACAAAGATTTCTGTTCCTCTACTCAAAGAAAGGTCCTTTGCATAAGCAAAAAACATTTATGACTCCGTTCGCTATCAAAAACACAGCGCAGGTGAATTTCTCGTCTTGAAAATTTCATTTTTACTAAAAATTTAACTTCTCTCTCCACTACCATTCAACAGTGAAGAGGCTAAAATATAAGCGCCCGTTTAAATGATCTTACCCAACACTCCATGTTAATTCAATGTCTGTGAAGAGACGAGATATTCGAGCACATGTAAAGAAAATTCATAAATCGAAGAGATGTTCTTGTCTTCCCTCAACTACCAGACTTGGAAAATTCTAACATTTGAATAAAATTATTTTTTTCAAACATTATATATAAAACTGCTTTTTAAGCTACAAGAAATGTTTAATCAAGCCTCACATATGAAACGGTTATAGAGATGACAGCAAAATAAGTTGGGATCAAAAATTGAATTTCTTTAAAAAAGGGATTCTTATTTTAGGCACGTATCATGAATCCCATAACAAAAAAAAAAAAAGTTAGCTTTGGATTTAAGTAATAAAGAATTGGAAGATCTTTCGGGACAGACTAAAATATTAATCATTTGAAAAGTGTTAGATGTTAGCTCTATAAATGCAAAAGAGAAAAACACGCGTTCATATTATTTTTATTATTTTAACCCATTCTGTCAATTGTTCAGCTTTTTGCCAAACACAAAAGCTGCAGTGTGCAATAGGATGTCTGTAGTATGAAAACAAGCAATAAGTGTAAGAATGTCTTGAAAAGGGACACAAACCCCTTTATTCCATTAGTTGAGCGCGGTAGTCGAAGCGTGATGGTAGTCGTTGAATCCTAGTGTCAATCCTAGAGATCCTAAGATAGAGAGGAACGAATGGACGTTCACACTTTGTCCAATGTCCTCACGTTGGCGTCAAGTGGAAGATGCGTCGTTAAAATAGCCCGCTTGGAGCTTCAATTCAATAAGCAATAGATTAAAGAATCTTATTGCTTTAGGGCAGAATCCTTCTTATTCTCCGGATCTAAAAACAAATTTTCGATTCTTACGGATCCCATTAATTTAGAATCTTTCCCTATTTTGTAAAACATATTTAATCAATCTCTTTTCTCTCAAAATCATGATTTATTCGTAAGAAATTGTAAGAAAGGCAAACCAAGGCATTGACATTACAGTTAAAATGAGTCTGTTGAAAAATAATGAAATGAAAATATGAATTAAAGATAGTTACTTTTTGTAAGAAAGAAAACCCTTTTAATGCCTTGTTTAATGGATGAATCACTTTCTGTAAAGCTGTAGTAGCCAAACTTAAAAAAATTCTGAGCTACCATGCCATTTTTAAAATCTTACTGTGAGCTACCAAAGAAAATAACTACCCACTTTTGAGAAACACATTTTCTTATTGCCTATAAACTAATATTTCTAGAAAATATCAAGTAAAACTGTATGTAACACAAAAATACACTGAATTTGAATTTTACAAAAAAAATAAATTCAAGCGTAGTTAATAATAAATAGTAAATGTAATTACAGATTTTTTATTATTAACTTTAATGAGAAGGATGAAACTCTTTTTTTTGTCATCCATAAATGTTTTAACGTTGAAAGAGAAGGTAGTGGCTGTCATTCGAATACAGATGCCCTTGTATTCGGCAATAAGTTTTGTTGAGTGAAGTATGGCTATATATATGAAAACCCAGTTGACTTCGTCTAGGACGAAATAACCACTAAGATCTCCCTTTGATTGTATGAGGTAGACTAGGCTTCAGAATCCCATTCCGATAACGTTCCAAAATAGACTCTTTTCGGCGCATGGACATTCCGAGCTCCCATTCGAAGTTGTGTTCAATTTGAAATAGCGAGCTGTGAAGCGAACCTGTTTTTAAAGGCACGTAGAGTAAGATGGAGAAACAGAAGTACGTAAGATGGCAGGTCGGTTCTTGTGAATTTAAAGCTTAAATATACTTATCTCTTGCCTGACTGTGCATTCGTTCCTAGTACGAGACACCCTATATATTAATGGAGGGACAACAGAGATGGATATGAATTACTCTAAATATATGGTTTCTACTGGCTACACAAAATTCAGTAGCAAGAAGGACCAGAGATATCACAGCGAAATTTATTTGGCAGATAACATGTTGTACAGAGATCAAACGATTAAAATTACAGCCTCTTTTGACGTATAGATAATGACTAATAGTTAATATAGCAGCCATTATTAGGTATAACAGCTGCCACACGCCACGGTAGAGAATAAAAGAGACTTTGGTTATATCTTTGGAGTACAGCATTCCATACGGCCTCCACATATTACCAAAGTTGATATTGTGTAACAGTGGGTGGTGTATCCCGGGCCAGTCTTTGTGCAAGCATGGACCACACGTTTTCGATTAGCGATAGATCGGGAGAATAAGCAAGCCAAGGAAGCAATTCAATCTGATGGGTAAGGAAGAATTTTCGAATATTGCGTGCCACGTGTTATCACTCATTATCCTGTTGCAATATGGCTGATGGGAAGCGCTGAATCTATGGGAGCTCCACGGCCTTCCACACCTCAGAGATGTAGCGTAGACTCTTCAGTGTACCGGCAATGCCTACTAGAAGAGTGCAGCAGTGAACTCCAATACCCCCCCTAAACTATGATACCGGGTGGAAGGCAAGTGTGGTGATGCATAACGCTACATTTCAGCAGCATATCACCACGGTGTATCCAAACTCGAATCCGACCATCGTGATGTTACAGGCAGAAGCAGGTTTCATCATTATACACAATGTCGTTCCATTCCGTTGTCCATGTCCACTGTTCATCGCATCATTGGTGACGAAAACACCAGAGGTTTCCAGCCAAGGGAAAATGAAGTAATAGACACCTTGTGGACATTCCATTCTGCAACAAACGGTGTCTAATGGAATGAGCGGACACCTAATTATGTGTAACAGAACGAATCTGTTGTGGTACGGTTCGTGATGTGGCTGCTCGATCCATCACTGCTATGCGCACAATCCGCCTGTCATCAAGGGCCGTGGTACAACGAAGTGAGTGCGATCGACCCCGTCGTTCCGTTGTTTCCTCCTGCATCCATCGATGACAGATCCGCAAAACAGTTGCTTGGTTTTGTCTAACACGTTGACCGATTTCTCTGAAGGACAACCCGCAATCCTGATTCGCTACTATTCTTACTCGGTCGAATTCAGAAGCTTGGTCAAAAAGCGCTTGATGTCTCCCACTAGGCATTGGTAATCAACTTACGCAAAAAAACGCATGAAAAAAACAATAGCTGTACTTCAATACACCAATCTGTTCTCCCCCTATATACAGTTTGCGGATGGCACTTCGGTCGCCCGTGATGTGCTTCTGTGCTATAATGCTAGTGATTTGCTTATTTCATCACCACCAACGCATGATGTAAATTTCACATGTTTTGCATGCTTCATTCAGGGTGTTGCATTTTGTGTGATCAACAGTGTACATATATAATTGGATAAGGATATTGTCGATGGATTGGCCACCGACAAAGAAACCGACAAGATTGAAGTAGAAAGGTGCTTAGTATGAATTGTCAGGAAATCCTACCGATAGGAAAACGAAGTAGAAGTATCGTCCTGATATATATAGAGAAGAAATACCACCCTTATTTATATAAAGAAGTTTGTTCTTGTTTTGAAAAAAGTGCCGCACTGGCATAAAAGAAGTCATCCAAAAGACCTTGCTGTGAATACTTCGTTCAAAAGTGTGGAAATCCTTCCCTCGGAATCATTTAGAAGTTTAAACTACGTTGTTTTTATAGATCTACAAAATAAATATTTCACTCTCTTTCTGGACAATTATTTAAACATATCTTTTTGTGTTTTAAATTATTGAAATTTTTGTGACTAAATTGAATCGCATGTCCTGTTTATTAAGACTCTTTCTAGTGTCATTTTATTTTTTTTCTATATTACTTCATACATAGCATTTATTTTGTTTGTTTTATATTCATTCACCCGTGTTCTAGTGTTAACGAATATTCCACCTGAATATAAAGGGTGTTTTTTTAGAGGTATAGAACTTTAAATTGCAATAAAACAACGATGTATTATTCGATAACCATGAATTTTTTTTATTCGAAAGATAATCTTGTGGCATTATATTGTAAATATGATTTCTTGCATAGGACTGTCACGGCTGGCTCGGATGTAGTCCAATCTGAACGTCCAATTTTCGATGACTTTTTCCAACATTTGTTGCCGTATATCGGCAATAACACGGCGAATGTTGTCTTCCAAATGGTCAAGCGTATGTGGCTTATCCGCATAGACCAATGACTTTACATAGTCCCACAGAAACTAGTCTAGCGCTGTTAAATCACAAGATCTTGGAGGCCAATTCACAGGTCCAAAACGTGAAATTAGGCGGTCACCAAACGTGTCTCTCAATAAATTGATTGTGGCACGAGCTGTGTGACATGTTGCGCCGTCTTGTTGGAACCACAGCTCCTGGACATCATGATTGTTCAATTCAGGAATGAAAAAGTTAGTAATCATGGCTCTATACCGATCACCATTGACTGTAACGTTGCGGCCTTCATCATTTTTGAAGTACTGACCAATGATTCCACCAGCCCATAAAGTGCACCAAACAGTCAGTTTTTCTGGATGTAACGGTGTTTCGACATACACTTGTGGATTAGCTTCACTCCAAATGCGGCAGTTTTGTTTGTTGACGTAGCCATTCAACCAGAAGTGCTCTTCATCGCTAAACAAAATTCGCTTATGAAAATCGACCATTATTTTCGAAATTAAATTGCACAATTTGAAAGCGTTGTTCAGGCGTGAGTCTATTCATGATGAATTGCCAAACCAAACTGAGAATAAATCACTTGACAGCTGTTAAATCGGTCGCCATCTTGGAAAGTAATGCCAACTTAAACTTCTATACCTGGAAAAAACTCTCTGTATATAAACTTGCATGAGTCATATCCTGTGATAGCGTGAATTTTTTTTTATTTGCATACATTCTGCAAAAGTGAAATTGCAACACCAAGAAATAATGCACGGAGCGTTATAAAAATTTAAGGAGAGATAATGATGAGATGTATATGCAAATGGTTAAATTTGCTCTTGTATCTGATGACGTCGTACTTCTCTTCAGGCTGTTAATGCTAGCAACACTTCCTCGTCATCCACAACATCTGAGATTGTGCGTAGCATTAACGACTTTTAAAGAAGCGTAGAAAATGTCTCTGAGAAATGAAATCAGTTAACAACCGGGTAAAGGGATCGTAGGATCAAACGGGATCATTAAACTGGGCTTTTCTTTGCAGCGCCAGCAACATTTTCTTCTCTTTAACATCATTGGAGGTTTTGGATAACATTGTCGATTTTCGAAGAGTGGCTGTGGTAGCCTAGTAGTCAAGGTAATGGACTCGTGGCTGACGTGTCCTGAGTTCAAGCTCAGTACCACTGAAGACCCGCCGTGTAGGGGGGCGATGCAGGTTAAATAGGTCGAAGCTCGAATGCCCTCCCGCTAGTGTGGTTGGAAGTGAGGAGAAGGGGTCTGCCAGCTCAGGTGTCATCCTCGTTGCTTGACCAAGGTGCAAAATGACGAGGTCCGTCAAGAAAAGCCCTAGAATAGCTGAAGAGTGCAAGATTAATATTCACTCCCAAACGCGACTTTCGAAGAAGTTCAGAAAATGTCTGAGATGGCCGCGATCTCAAAATTATCAGTTAACGAACGGGGAACACAGAATGGTGAACTCCGCGAACTGGTTTTTTTCGCTGCGCACAATAGCAATTCGTGTCGTGAATATCATCTAACACTATGTCACAGGATGGAAAGCCGAAGATAAAGACAGACCAGCGTATTCGCCAGTTGACACCTGACCTCCGAAGTTGGTTGCCTCCAGGAGCAGATGGCATGAAATCAAGTGACCAGTAACAGCGGCACCACTGGCCGCTCACAAAACAAGGCTATCCGAGGTAGACACATTAGATACTGAAGAAACTGGTTTAGAATGATTGGATTTCTCTATTTTTTTTAAGGACGTCCATAAAAGGCCATGTTAAGTTGCCTAAGTTTATGTATCTTTTTCTCAGAAACTGCTCATGAATAAAACTTGTATTGTAGGTTACGTGTACTATTAATAACTCTTTGAAGAAGGGTTTTGTCTTTTTGTTATAAATTAAATTAATTATGAATTTTTTAAAACAATTTCAATTTTTTCCCTAAAATTTAGTATAAAAAATTCATATCTAAAAAGTTTGCAAAATATATCTAATTCCCTCCATTAGAATGTGTAAACATGTTAAAAGTCTGCTCACTCTGAGAAATTAAGGATTATATAATAAGTAGTTTCTGAGAGAAACGCACACAAAGTGAAACTTATTACATTTTGAGAAAACAGGCATTAAAGTAAAAATTTGTCCTTTTTTGAGCATTTACTTCTTTTAGTACTTTCCAAAAACATATGAAGCATTTTTTTTTAATTCTCTGCTCATACAACAAACTCCTCGAATTCCCTTTCTTTTTTTTCATTATTTTTAAAATTTTGCCTTTTTTGGGATTTAACTATGCCTTCGTTGGGCTACACCAGTGTTTATCAAACTGTGGGGCGCAACCCCCTAGGGGACGTGATAATACTACGAGGGGGGCGTGAGGGGATATTGAAAATTCAAAAACAAAAGATTATTTTAAAAAATTATTAACTTACTGAGAAAGTAAACAAACAAATACATTCTGACACAATAAAAAATAAATTACTTATTTACACATTAATCCACTTATGAATGTATCAGTACTGCACAATCTACTTTATAATTAATTTAACAATGCTAAGTTAAGGACAGTTTAATAATTACTAGTAACTCCATGGATTTGTCATATATAAAATTATATACCATTAACACTTATCTCGTAAGTTGTACGGTTGATAATTAATCCCTTAAACGCCGATTAAAAATTGAGCGATTCGTTCCCCAATGCCACCGTTTAGCTCGTAAGCAAGGGAGGGGAGGGTAGAAAAAGAATAAATAATCAAATTCTCTGAAGTAAGTAAACCCTTCGCAAACATTTTCACTGCCATTTTATTGTTTTTCCAAAGACTTCGGAGGAATTTTATGGATAGCAGAAAAGTCCGTACTTGGGAAAGACGTATGTATACGTCTTGGGAAAATTGACTCACTGGCTGAGCGAGACGTTTATACACGTCGGGTGACTAGAGTTTAAAGTCAGTTTAGCGTCAACGTATAGTATTATAGAATTTAATACATCGTTCTGGTACGGAGGGGGGCGCGATGCAAATTATGACGGAATATTGAGTCACAAACAATGGAAGTTTGAGAAGCACAGGGCTACACGAATCCTACGTGTATCTATCTTTGAAGCATGCCACATAGTTATAACTTGGTTCAATATCAGAATACTTTAAGATCATTAATTTTGGTACATGACTCATATTGAACTGGGAAATAGCCATATTTTTACCCCTAATATTTTTAATTCCACAAATGTAGATCTTGGAATCACTGACATATGGTGATATTAACTGACTCATTTGGGTTCAGGGTAAAACACATGTAAACATTTTCTTAATAACATAGGATCACCAATATCTCTACTTAATTTTTTAAAATTGTAAGATAATTGCTTATGAAACAGATTTTTTACTTTCAAAATCAACTTAATAATATAATCTGAAAGTAAAACATAAATTACTTTTACTATTACTTTCTCCCAAAATGGGTTTTAAAAAAGGGTACAGTGTAGACTTAATTGAAAACGTACTATACTAAAACACTTTTCCTTTTTTTCTAAAATCAAGATATTTCAAACTTCAGAGTTTAGTATTTCTAATGGTGTATGAACAAACCTCTAACTCTTGTTGCTCCGTGTGGATAAAAAAAGCTCCGAAACAAATTCTGCAATTGACTTTAGGTAATACGGGAACATTTGTGTCGGAAATATGGGAAGTTGCATTATAAAAAAGAAACTGTCATCTCTACATTTACTTTTTCCAAACAAAAATGAATTTTTACACAAATTACATGTTTGGAAATATAGATAAAATAAGAAATAAAATTTAACCTTTGTTATTAAGCAAACTATATCACAAATTAAAAATAATAAAATGGTGAAAATCAGAGAAACTATAAAATTAAAACAAACTATTACAAACTTAAAGAAAAACAACAACACTTAATGAGGACTTGCAATTGTATCATATGCTACACTCATTACAATAAAAATAGTCACTTTCTAATTCGATACATTCCCCGTGGAACCAGGACGAACAAGTGCCACAACATTGCACCCAATCCTGTCCTTGATTTTCAATCTGATAGTTAGCACCACAGACAGGATTACACACAAACGCTTTTAAATTACAAAAAGGAAATAAACATAAATTCGAAACAGAGTGAAAATTATTTCCGAATACGTTTCATTTGATTATTAGAGGTCATGAGGATTAAATCGAGGTGTGCCTATCTTTAGAGATACGGGAGCATCTTTAGATATAGAGTTATGAAAAATATGCTGCACCAGAAATGCTTATAGGTGAGCATGTGTATGTCCAACATATGACTTGTCTGCCTCTCGCAAAGTAGGTAATTGATTGTGAGCGAGAACACATTGCCTCAAAACCAACTGTTATACAAAAACAACTGGATCAGAAAAACATTTTTGTAGAATCAAACCATTGAGATCCTGGAATCGGATTTCGAACAGAATAGTTTACCGAGACGGGAAACGACAAATGAAATTCAGACTCACAGTCAACGAAGAAAAAAAGCTGGTGAGAAGAATAATGTAACAAATGTGTGTGTGTGTGTGTGTGTGTGTGTGAAGATGATCCTATTGATTTAGAAGGAAATTTATCCCCAAATGGGAAAAATTTTGTATTTTCCTTTACAAAAGAATATTGTGAATGTATTAAAATTAATACTAATTCAACAGAAAAGTGCTCCCTTGGTTCAAAAGGTAGAAAATTACATGGATAATGAAGAAAATTATCCGAAAGAAAGGCCAATAGTTTTCTTTCAGTCCAATGTTGACTCCTTTCTATTCTACTGGCAAGGAACAAATCTATTTCACCTGACATGTGTAGATCGTCAAGGTCCCCCTGATACAGTGCCAAAACCTGATGTAGCAACCATCCCCATTGTGGAAGCGTTCTTACAGATTTTTAGAAGAATGAGCTTTCCTTCTCAATTAAAGATGAAAAATTTCCCAATTCCAGGACTCAACTCACGTTAGAGCTGTGTTGCGAATAATACTGGCAATGTATCTTCTCATATACATTTCATTCATTCGAAAGCATTAAAGGGTTCTACTTGTGACGAATATGTACGGAACCTTTCCACTAATCTTCTTAGGCGTCCTTTTGAGGAATATAAATTCACGTATATTTCCAATCAACTCCAAGAAGATGAACGGGATATGCAAAGTAGATAAGGTATTTAAGTCGAGCGTTGTAAGCTAGCAGTCATGATATGGAGGGCTATTGAGCCAGCAACAGTAACCTCAATCGAAGAGGATTCCAGGATATTAAGATAGTGAAGACGTAGTACTGCTATTCTACTGAAGAACGAGAAAGCTGATATAACCAGTGGTAACTATAATTTATGTACGCTTAAATTAAGCGTTAGTTTAGACAAGTTAGTTAAAGTTAATGAAAGTTAATAATTCGAGTACGTGTATTTCTCGGACCTCCTATTTCAGCAGACCTTACTTGATCTTGAGCGTAATTATTAATTAGTTGCACAATTCGTAATTTAGTTTAATATAAAAGGTAAATCCCTTTTATTTGACGTAACATAGAAATATTATATGTTATTAGATTTTTTTGAGACTTGAAATAATAAATAATAATTATTATTATACAAAATGGCTCTTGGTGATTCTTTGCCTCAAATTAATCTTGGTATCCAGGGTGAGACCCAGGGGGGTCTCCACATACTCTCCAATTATAGGTTACGATGGAAGAGAAAGGTATTCAATGCGCAATCCCAGAAACCGATTAAAACTTCAGAACCCGAGGGCTTCAAGAGTAGAGAAATCTCAATAGTTAGACAAGTGTTGGATGAGCACAACCCCAAGTAAAAACATGGGATAGGGAGATATTCTTTTGAAATAAAGGGTGGTAAAAAAGGAGTATAAAATCTATTCATTGGATTGTGTTGTGGATGGTAACCAAATGAAAGGACTACTAGACCATAACGCCTGACAGTCAAATTGTATGACTCTTTCCAGGTCATTGCATCTCATGAGAGAGGTTGAAGAAAGCTTTCAAACCCGTCAACTGAAAACTGAATATTCAATATTTAAGGGAACATGGTACAATTGACGCAAACATTTTTAATTGAAGGACTTTCAAAATTTTTTGAGTCGCCTCCTATGTGTGCACACTATGTAAAACAGATTTTGTGCTCACAATTTCATAAAAAGTTTGCCATTTAATTTTTTAAGGGAAAAAAAAACATTAAATTTGTCAAGTGATTTAAAAATGCTACTCCTCCCCTAAAAGAAATTAAGTACACGCATGAAATTTGATTTATAAGTTTGTCAAACTATGTATAACAAAAGTTAGTATGGGTTTTGCGATAACATGATTGGTATTCATACAATACTTCTTTTTGCGAACACTTATAGAAATTCCTTAAAAAATGTATAAAAATTCTTAGTTTAATTATTGTTAAAAAAATAGGTATCGCTTTGATTCAAAAATGCATACCAACTTTTGTTACATGTACAATTAGCGATATGCAAAAAAATTCAAAGCATTAGGTGCAATAGAAAAAAAAGCCTTAGCATTTTAACTGAAGACAAACTAGATATTTTATCTTTCTGAGATAAGGAAGCCTAAGATTTTGATTTTTCATAGGGATGTGAATAAAAACGAATGTAAAAGCTATCATAATTCTGCCTTTTTTATGTTTAGAGCTTTCAAATTTTGTGAGGTTACAGAAAAGTATATAAAGAATTATTTCGGCTAAAAAATTAGATTCAATTTTTTGACCGTTATTTGTCAGTTGAATTGTACTGTGTCCTCTTAAAATATTTAAAGAAAGTAATTTTCTTCTGTTCTTACGCAATTAAAGCAATATCTTTCCCTCAGAACTGTGTTGCATTTTACATAGTTCGATGACTTATTTAAAAGTTGTCATTTACTTACCTAAAAAGTCCGGATGAATAACGGGAAATTTCAGAAAGGTATTGACAACATAATGAGCTGAACTTCTGTTATTATGAAAGCAGTTTTTCAGTAAGTGTCCTTTGAAATCGTGAATCAATTATATATATATATAGAGATAGATACATAAAATTTACAAATTACTTCTAAATACTAAAAATTAGTTAAATTACATGAATTAATTTGCAATAATTTTTGTAAATTTGTTTTTTATGGAAACTTCTTATAGTTCTCTCTCTCTCTCTCTCTCTCTCTCTATATATATATATATATACATATATATTATACATATATATATATATTTATAAATATATAGCAAAATCCTCATTTTATTTATTTATGATAATTAGGTGTGTATATTTATACAGCAGAGATAAGTCTGGAGTGGTATAAAAAATAAAATTTGAAAACATAATTTTCTGAACTTGTCCATTATTTTGCCACTTCTTTAATTCCATTATTTAAAAGCTGTTTTATGAGAACATTTTCTATGAGATTAAGAATCCAAAGTAATTTTCTACAATTTATTTTACATGATTTGCCTAATTTTACTAACATTTCAAAGCCCTCTGTAACCGGCTTTATTCGTGATTCATACTAATATTCTATGGAAAATATAACGTTGTATGATTATAGACCCGCTTTCTGTAAAGGAATCACGATTTATGTTAATTAGATTGCTACTTAAAGTCAAATGAAGAGGGAACTTGTGTTGAAATTGTTGGAGTTGAAGAGAAAGGAACTTTTGACCCATTTAAAGATGCTCATTAATAGTGAGGATCAACTTTTCCCGATAAGTTTTGACTTTATATTAAAGACATTTAAATTAGTAACTGATTTGAAGGCTTTTCTAATTTCGGTTGAATTTGGATTGTGATTTGATTGTCGGAATAAAAGTGTTTATTTTATGAAAATGTCTATTCCGTAGGCAAGAAATCGTGATAACTCCCCTCAAATTTGCTTTGGTACTCACTATAGATAAACTATTACATAAGTGTTATTGTTGATAAATTACCATTAACTCCTGATATTTGAGTGTTCCTCAATGATCCAATGCTAAAGTTCTGTCACGTAACTGCTCTTTCGTATGGGATCGCTGATACAGAGCCCATCAATAGTTGTCCAATATTTTAGCCAAACGTTAATTACTACCTTCTTATGATTTTTTAATCTATCGGCTCTCGATTGCATTCCAATAGTGGCTAAACAGTTCAACTATTACAAATGGATTGCATGCTCTAACCCTTAGGATTAGTTTTATGTGTTTTTTATTTTACAAAAATTATAGGCTCTAGAAGACAGAAATGAAACTGATTCCATCTGCTCAAATGAAACAAATCTGTAAATGAGTTTTGAAATTCATTAAAAAAATTCCTTTCAACTGAGACAAATCCGATAGTTATGGAGCCTTCAATAGTTAATTGAAGAAACAAATGTTTGTTAGAAACATTACTTTTTCCTATAAAATTTTAAATATACATCTAAAATATTATTCAATTTTAATCTAATTATTTGGTACACTCATTCAAGCTATTTTTGTTTCTCTTTGGAATTCATCAAAGTTCTTATTTGTGGATGAATTTCTCCTTGAGATCCTTTTGTATAGGTGCTTCATTTCATAAGGGTGTTACCACTGAATTTTCCAATACAAGTGACACAAACAATTTCAAATCGTCAACAATCTAATGAATAGACAAATAATGCGTTACCCAACTGAGGGACAGATTCCAACGAAGGCTGAGGAAAAAGAGAAATTATTTGGTGGACTACTTTTTTTTATTTTGCTTATTTACTACTAATTTGCAGATTATTTTAAGTCTATTCATTGGCACTAAAACAAATTTTTTCTTTTGGAAATTGATCGTATTTTTTAATTTTCTTTTTCGAATACATGAAACCATCCAGGGCTTTCGGTAATTAAGTGCTTTCCTTTCCCTCTTGTGGCTTTGGAGCATTATTCCCTCATGTTTTCTTTCTTCATTTCCTTTCGTGTAGTTGTACCATAGACCATTTGTAAAAAAAAAAATCACAATGCCCACTGAGTTAGTAGCAAACTAACAAGTATTGCAACAACATGGACAAATAAAATCAAAAAAAGCAATCTGTGATCAAATAAGGGCAGACAAAAATTATTTGTGCAATACGTTTATTTAAAAAAAAAGTGCTCACATAATGAAATTTGGCAAACTTTTTTTCCTTTTTTATAAAAGAAATAGCCAATAAAAATTTTGTAAGAAAAAAATAATTTTCCTGATTATAAAAATACGGTTCAATTCAACAAGTTTCTGTATACTTATTGTATTCAAACTTTAGTAAAGGTTTAATTCATTGCTTTTTCTCAATCAAAATGAAATCTAAAAGCAAGTAATTTAATAGGAGAAATTAATAAAAATGCTTATAGATACCTATAAAAAATTTTAAAGTTGATTTGGATACTTTTCATAAAAAGGGTATGTATAACTCATGAGAGAGATGTGTTTGTGAATTTTATTTATTTGATCTAAATTTTAAAAAATGTTTTTTATATATGCAATTACAGCCGCGATTTCACAAATGAAATATATTATTCGGGTTCATATGTTAATATATTACTCTTTTAAAAATTATTAGTACTTTTTTATTAAAATTGCTTTAACGTAACATAAATTCAATTAAGGCGAATTAATTGATGGAAAAAATATTCGTGTATTTAAGTAGAACACATTGTTTTATTTGACTGTTTTTTTAAGGAAATAGTTTTTACAACAAAGGATTTCAATTGATGAGGTAAAATTTTTAAAAGAAACTTTGATATAAATTTGAAAATATAAATGGAATACAAAAAGTTTTTCTCTATGTGGCTGTTTTTTTTCAATAACAACTTGACGTCAAGAACGCCAAATTGACAGAATACAATCGGAATTTGAAAACCTGCTTATAAGAAGAAGAAAAAGCTGCCTAATTCTGGGGAAACAATATCTACTCTTTCACGATTAGGGAAAAAGCAATACAAGAGGAAATACCTTTCAACCATATTTTGCTCTCTTAACAGGAATAGATATGAAGAAAAAAGAAATGTCACTAATACGAGGCAGAACCTAATTTACTCTTATATCATCCTCTGTCACAGTGAAAAAGGGAAGGAAATTATAGAACAACAGGAAATTATAGAATGAAGTTGGTCACGACGTTAGTGTATCAAGGGTGAACATCAAACTTACAGGGAATTTCGTTTTTCCTAAAAACTACCTAAAATTAAAAGAAAAAAGAACTAGATTATTAAAGAGAGCTCTCTGATTTTAATTGTTTATAGATAAAGCTTCTACCGGGTAGAAAAAAAAGTTTATTCCTATTCTTTTTTTTTTTCCACTTTTTTGAGTCCTATCCATCCCGATATCCCATTGAAAATGAGGCATCATGATTTAAAAGATCTACTAAACGTTATTTTTAAACAGTTCTATTAATTTGAGTAAATAAGAAGATGTTTCACTTGATCTTAAAACATGTGTTTTCAAAGAAAAATATTCTAATTTGTGTGTGGAAATTATTTCTATTTTAAAATTAATATTACTTTCTTCTAATACTTCAATAAATATATTTCAGTAGAAAATAAAACTTGATTATTTGACATTTTTTAAAGCATACTTGAGAAGAAAGGCCATTTGAATACGATCCGAATGTTTCCAAAACATGTCATCCCAGTGCGTAGAGATCAACTAACAGAAGAAGAATTCAAATCAAGAACGCAGTGATTGACGATTTTTCTTTTTTTATACAATACCTTTTTTCAAATGGAACTGTAAGAAAATTGGATGCAAAACCCTACATCTATTCTAACACACGAAAAGAAAAAATGTCACGCACAAGTGAAAATGAGCATTTACAAACAATTTTATTAGAGGTTGACTTTCCATCTAGAATTCTTTAATCTTGAGATGGAATCATTCGAAAATTATTCCTAAATATATCATGCATACATTTTATTCATCTCCACTTTAGTTTAAATAAAAAATTACTTAGTAATAATAGGAATTTTTTATTTTATTTTTATATATTAGAAAATACTTTATTGACAAAAATGAACTTTTTGAAGGCTTATTTGTGTATTTTTGACAAGATAATTTTTTAACCTCTCTGATCTACTTTTTCTTGGATGAACAGCTACAAACACAAGCTTGTCACCTTCCACTGCGATCTTGGGACAAAAATGGTAGACGTTGCATTCATTTCAATTCACATATTGTTCGTTCTCAATTCAGTTGATAAGAGAATGCATTTGTCGCGATTACCATTGGATAAGAATTAACTTTTATCCATTGATTTTCTTCCATATGAAAATTACAAACAGCTTTTGTCCTGAATTGGTTCTATATGGACAAACACTCAGTTCTTAAAGTGTGCACAAACATGTTTTGCTATATGCATTGCAAAAGCTAAGTAAAATTCATTTCTTGAAATTATCGAAGCAAAATACAATTTCTTCTGTCATCTGTTTTCTTCCGCACATAGATTTAATTGGCACTCTCCCCCAATCTGAAATCACAAGGAATTTTTGTTACAATACTGTAGATTAATATAATTTAAGAAAAAAACTGATCTTATGATGTTACTGTTTGAGAGTAAAGTAGTAAATGAAAATCTTACCTATTATATAAGTTCTCCTTGAATGAACAGATGCCCTTGTAGCTGAAGGACCATAAATTAAATTGACATATTGTGCTTAGCATTCAGAATCAGTGTTCAATAAAAACATTACTTGTACCAAAAGTGGCTAATTCACATTGAAAACCTTGCAAATTGTATATAAGAGGAGATAAACTAAACTAAACCCAGTGGTGCAACAGCCCATGAAGGCCAAGGTGTACTGTGCCCATCTCAGTATTCGTGACTTTGGGCGCTGAGGTGCAGAAGCAGATGTTCTGGTCAGGTGGTCAATCTGACGCGAAAACCCCCAGTGTTTGGTCCCCAAGTAAGCTTGGTACTCATTTATCAACTCACTGAAGGGATGAAAGGCTGAATCGACCTTGCCCAGTCCGGAGATAAAACCCCGGACCTGTGGAGTGGAAGTGCGATACGCTACTATTCGTCCACTGGGTAGAAAATAAACGCTTTAATTTAATAAAAAAGTTGCCATAATTACATTGAAAAATTTTAATAAAACCTTCATTAAAATTTTCTAAATATAAGATGGGATTAATAAGTGTAATCATCATCAAAGTAACATTCTTACAGAATTTTTTTATTTAATCATTTATTTATTTTTTATTTGCAGTATATTTTTGCTTCCATCTAAAAAATTGTGTTTTTTTTAAAATTTATTTTTTATCAATTTCACCAGGGTTTTAAATCAAACGTGAAAAAAAATTATGTTTATTCATTATCTTGTTCTTTAAGACATAAGTATTAAATAACAAACATGCTTACCTGCGTTTCTCTTTTTAGCATTTTTCCTTGGCTCATGATCTTATTTTAATTTCAAAATTATTTTTGATTAAAATATTTGTATTAGGAATAATCTGCTGAATTCTCAAAGTGATATGCATCTACTATCTACACACCAGTTCCTCTCTCAATTCCTAAAATGCTTCCTCAACTGCCGTAGAACTCCTTAACTGCTAATTAGTTTCCTTGAGGAATCGAAATCCTGTGAATATTGATACATAGGATTTTGAAATTGGATGATTCCCATACCATTGGAAGTGACTTGAACTAACATTTAATGAATGACTGTTTGAAAAATTTAGTATTTCAAGTCGACAGAGAATTTTCGCTTATACTGTGTGCCTACTCAAGTCCCCCTTACAATTAGGAACGGCTTTTGCTCTCTTCATAAAAGCAGTGAGTAATGCAAACTACCTACCATGCCATCTGGAGGTTAGCAACAAACACGGAATGAGATGGGGGGGAGGGGATTCATGAAGCTGTAGAACAGGGTTGGGCCAAACAAACAAGTTTTATCTTTAGGTAAGCCACAAGAAAAAAATTCAATATATTTGAAACGTAGGATTTATTTCAAATACTACATTACAATAAGCATACATAAAAAAAATGTCATGTTTACGGCTTGCCATTTGGCATCTTTTCTCTGCTTCCCATTTCGGGAGAAATTTTGTTCGCAATAAATACTTTCCAAACCGACCCATGGTGAATACTATTTCCAACAAGAGACTTATTTCCTTTCATCACTGAAAATAACTTTTGGCACCAATGACAACTTCCAAACATGGAAATAATTTCCTATGCGAATTTACTATTATATTCCAACCTAGCTGGTAAATATTTGTTCAACTCACTTTAAGGAGTTTAAATTTGAGTCTCACTGAATCTCTGCATTTGCATAGATCTGGAAGTTTATTGAGAAAATTAAGCAAAATTTTGCTTCCAAATCTTGTTTTAAATTTAGTTTCAAGATTTCAAGTTTTTTTCTACGTATTTTTGACACAATGCAGTATCATCAGAACTTAATATGTTCATGTTACACGTCGGGAAGTGTTTTGAATCTTCATTTTTCTATTGATTTTTTCAAAGTACTAGTTTACATTTGAATGATTTAATTATGTCAAACATGTTCTTAATGATCTACTCCTTTCCTTATAACGATACTTTTAAATCGGTTAATTGTTTGGTTGTATTAACCATGAAATAAAAAACTTGCAACCCTATTAGATCGGAAAACAAGCTTGTGTCTTGATTTTTAGTTTTTAAAAATTGACATACATCTTCTTTTAAATCCCAAAATTGCTGGAAAATCTTGGAGCAAGATATCCTGCGTACATGGTATAATAGAAATATGAACTATCGAACTCACTTAAGAAAGCAGTAAATTGGCACTGATTTAAAAGCCTCGAGATCCTATAAATTTTATAACTTTTTATGTATGACAAAACATTCTCCATGTTTCGTGCATAGTGCTTCTTGATGAATTTTTGAACCGTGAATTTTACTTAGTTTTTTTCGTAGTAATGCTACGAAGCAGTTGTTTTTTTCGGTCAATGAAGGAGCGTCATCTGTAGCTACAGAATTTAATTTTGTCTGAAGTAGATTGTATTTCTGCAGAAGTTCAAAACTACAATTAAATATATCTTGACCTGTAGTAATACCACGAATCAGTATTAGTTTAAAAATTCCTCAAAAACGTTAAAATTCGTTTCGCAATCACGAATAGAAACAATCGTGAGCTATACCACCAATGTCTGCACTCTCGCCACAGGCAATGGAACTTTCAAAACTAGATAATTTTGCTTTGATCTGATCATTAAATTGGCAACCAAGTCAGTAACTCTTTCCGCAAAAGTATTTCAAGACAAAGAAATTTTATGAAAAGCCTTAATATTTCCAAGCAAAACATTTTCTCTGTTGCGTGCACCAATCCTTACAAGAGTATAGTTGGTGAAAAGAGACCTACATTATTGCACTTTGACTAAAATTTACGCAAATCAATTGCTTTTACAGCTAAATACCGTTAATTATTTAACAGGATACCTTATTAACAATATATATTTCCAGCTTTTCGTTCAACAACAAATTAATGTAAATTATTTAACAGTTGAACCTTTAATCAACTTTTTAAAGCATATTTTGTTCGCATTTATTAAAATTATTTCAAAATTTTTCATTTGAGAAAAAGTCAGTAGCCTGACTTTTGACATTATTTATGTTTAAATACCATATTTACCTAATTGTGGTATATTCAAAATAAATGTAGGTATTTTGTTTAACAATAGCAAAAAAGAACGTAGTTCAAAAAACATTTAGCGAGTTCTATCCTTATTTTTATTCCGGGACGGTTTGTTATTTTATTATTGTGCCAAAATATTGTCCGGGCCACAAGTTTGACACCCCTGTTGTAGAACATCATCAATTGAGCACAAAAAGACCCCTTGCGGGCATTAATGCAAAGAATTAAATGATTAAACCACGCATTCGGGTTTTTTTGTGATTTTTCACACTGGGATGTAAAAAAATTGATCCGAGAAAAAATACCGAACTACTTAGAACAGCATACCTTTATTAGACATGTTCTTAATTAGAGATTTCTCACCATCACACACACACACACAGCTGCAATGCACATTTGGATCCTCGTTTGAACGACACGTGGGGCACGTTGGAGCATAGAGCATAACACGTTTGCACAAGCGTCTTTTATGTGTCCTTTAAGGTCTTGCATTGTTTGGGAAGGGGTCGCATGCACATTCTGCGTTAGGTATCCGTACAGGAAAAGTTCAGTTTAATCGGATCACGCGAACGTGGAGACCAATCAACGACACCACCATACCCCATTATTTGGTTCTCGAATTCATTGATGAAGTACTGTTTCACTGGAGATGTCTTGTGAGAAGGCGCGCTGTCATGTTGGCCAGATAATTGGGTACAGCTTTGCCGAAGGTTGATCTTCACGTTCGCTTGATCCGGCTCCATTGAACATTTTCCTGTGGGGATAACTGAAGTAGCAGGTGTATTCGACCTCTCCATAAATATTGCAAGACCTTAAAGCACACATTACGAACGGCTGTATCTCTATGCTCCAACGTGTCATTCAAATGAAGATCCAAAAGTGCATTACCGCTGACGGGGAGAATTTTGAACATCTCAAATAAAGGTATATTGTTAGAACTGGTTTTTCATGCTTTCTAAGATGGCCTTCCTTACGCTACAGTGTAGGAAATCACGAAAAAAACATGCTTGGTTTAACCGCTCTATTCTTCAGATTAATACCCAAAAGGGGCCTTTTCATACTAAATCGATGATGTTCTACAACTTTATAAATTATTCTATCTCGCTCTGTTTTCGAGATAGGAATGCTAACTTCACAGTTTACCCCTTACCCCCAGAAGGCATCGTAAGGAGTTTCGTTCAGTAGCGCATGGCTAAATAGACACCCCTTTTATGAATATAGCAGCAGTCATTTCGAAGTTAAAAAGGTGGCAAGGGACTTCAGTGGGCATACTGTATATGCACTCATGGGCAGTAAAATTGATGCACCCAAGAGGAAACTTGGGATTGAAATAATAGAGACAGGGGTAAAATGAGAAAGATGTACCTAATCGATAAGACAAAAAACACAGTTACAGAGTAATATATGCAACTATCTTTATATCTCATTGGACCATATCATGCAGCTATACATTCGACAACACAATCCGGTATACATCTGTTATTTACTAAGGTAGACAGGGCCATAAGTTCTGAATAGCCTTCTCCAAATCAAGTAAAAAGTTTCATGGTTGTACATGGCTGATCCAGATATTCCCAGTAAGAAATAGGTTTGGGGAATGAGTAGTACATAGAAAAGTTTAAATTTAAGAATTCGAGTCATTTGCGGCTGTATATTACCCCATTCTGCAATTGTACCTAGAATACGGGTCAGAAATGGAATCAAATGGGGTTGTAAAATTTCCTCTACATGCCGTTGGATCATCAATGTCACTCAGCTGTCATTGGTTATGGACCCCAAACTATTATACTTGCAAAATGGGTACTGTGCACCTTTCTATTGAAAATGATGTTATTGTTCCCTTGGATTTGTACATTCACACACTTCCCCAAAACGATGCTCTATCCATCCCTAAATACTACAGATGAGCAAAATCTCGGGGGTTCTCTCATTTAACATCACTGTCAACAGGACAAGTGGTGTTTTGATGTTAAAGACTGTATATGTAAAGGGAATGTAAATTGGCTTCCTTGATGCGTCTATAAATGATTTTTTGGACTATCACGAACTCCTCTTTGTAAAATGAATTACTTGCATGGTTTGGTAAATTAAATGACCTCAGACGTATTTTAAACAAAAAAACTAAATATTTAGCAGAATTTCTTAGCTTGAATTTCCCTTTCAGTGAATAACCGTAAGCGGATTAAAAACTCAATCAACCATTTTTAACACCCTTTTACTGAGACTTTTGATCGTTTGATTTATGAGAGATGAAAGGTATTAAAATTAGTAAGTTCTGCTTAATACGAGTTATCTTCCTTGTTATAAACTTAATTCCTATTTCTTAACCCTACAAAAGAAAAAAAATCAGTGGAGAGATAAACTAAGGAAATCGACAGATTTCAGATACGGCTAAAATGCCAACTTAAGAAACATTTTTGCTTTTGTTATTTTTACTCGTTTCATTTCTATGATTTGCCGAAACTGATTGACATTTTATAACACTATCAGATTGCTTAGAATTGAAATTAGTTTACCTCTGTGTTTGATTACTTCTATCATTACAGTAAATAAGTCTTTAATGAAAGTTTTAAACTTTTAAGTAATTTTAAATACACCCTCTCGTCGACTTCTATGCGCAATAAATAGCTCTTAAATAGCATGTAGTTTTTGTTTCTGTTTTTGTCAGATACTGATGAAATGTTTTCCACACAAAATATAAAGTACGACTTTTGAGTCGAACTCTGTCATATATCTTAGGGTTATCTGTGATAATCAAGTATCTTTCTATTTTATGTATATGGGCGTGCATATGTAAAGATTTTTGATTCCAATTTTTTAGAGGACTTTTCTTCATAATTTTGGGTCCTGAAACCAACAAGACATCATTAAATCTGTTTATTTACTTGCTTAAAGGGAACAGTAAATTGAATGTAATTTTAAATTCTCAACACCTCGTCAAATTTTGATAGTGAGCTGACGTATTATTGCTTCCTCCACCGGATCTGCCCATTTGGCTTCCATAGATTGAATCTGTAACATTATAGAGCATTCTAGAAATATTTTGTTCAAATAAACTTTTAGATTGAACAGAACTCTTTTGTTCAGTCTACTCTTCGTTCGTGCTTCTTCTGTTACAATCCTGCTGTTCGAATTTATGAATCCATGCAATACGTCTTCTTCAAAATAGTTGGCAATAGAAGAAAGTATCATAATACTTTTCTGAATCCTTTAGACCACAAATGATAGTATATATACACTGGTGTTAAAAATTAAGATAATTTGCATATTTCATCAACATATTTGAATGAAATACAAAAATATTGCTCCGAGACAAAGATACATGTCTTGTGCATTGAATACGTAAGCGTATACGTGTATATTTTAAGAGCTAGTCGAGTAACAGGATTTAAAAGCGTGAGTACTAAAATCCGCATTTCGTCCAATTTCTTGGTGATTTTACAGCAATCGATTAAGTTCAAATCAAAACAGTCAAAATGAGTAACCACCAATGTTGAGATGATGGAATGTAGTGGCGAATTGTGAGTAAGCTAGAAGCAAGCCAGTCTCAAATCCAGATTTGTAGAGAATTTAATTGAACTACCAGTGTTGTGTTAAACTTATGGAAAGAGTTTCGGAATATCGGTCTAGAGAAAGCCCGAGTAAGGTTATTCAAGAAACAGATCGCCATTTCTCCATTCTAGCAAGGCATAACAGGGATGCTACACCTTTTCATCTTATATGCGACCACATGAACTAGAGTTTCAAGGATTCCAGAGAAAACTTGGTGAGAGATTGCTGTTTGTAAGAAGTCTCTCTCAGTTCTGTGAACTTGGATGACCATTCATTTCACTCATGAGTCCTGGTTCAGCCTAATCAGTGTTTCTTGAAGTACTTTCATAGGGAGAGAACCCACTACCTGCCCTGCAATTTCCAAGAAATAAACCATTACGGCAATGGACACTTGATGATCTCGGATAGCATTACGTTGGATGTCCGCACACACCATCCTGTCTTTGAAAGTGGTACTGTGACTACTGTGAGGTACAGAGATAAGTCGTGAAACTCTATGTTTACCTTTTCAAGGGTGCAGCGGGTCCTGATTTTATTTGAATGGATGACAACGCGAGGTATATTGAGCCCATCTCGTGAGTGATCGTTCTGTAAAGTGCGAATATCCTCTGGATGGATTGGCCCCTTAAATATACCGACCTTATTCCTATAGAGCATGCCTGGTAATCTCAGGGGAAAGCAATTCCAATGTGCAACATTCCTTCGAAAACTATCGAATACCTGAAAACAGAGTTGCTGAATGAGAGAAGTTAATCGCCACATGAACTCATAAATTCCCTTATTTCCAGTATAAGATCATGTGTGGGGACTTTTTATCTGAAAGAAGGGACCATACACCCTATTAACCAATTTTTTTTGTTGCTATATTCAGCAACTGCTGATTCATACATTCCGACTTCGATCAGTATTAAGCACGTCAATACGTGTATATTTTAACTGTTGAATGACATTTTTTGCGTTACATCAGCTATATATACATGCCAAATTTCATTAAAATATATTCAGTAGTTCTAGAGATAATTGACAAAATCAATTTTTTTAAAAATTTGGTACACACACACACACACACATATATATATATATATATATACAATAACTTCAATAAATTAAACATAAAAAAAGATTAAAAAAGAAAATGAGTCAAACAAATCAAAATTCAAGTCCATTAAGTTCTTGATAACAGTTACTAAATGCAAACAAAAATGTGAAGACTTAACGTATGATCCATCGTCCCAATCTGTGGAAGAATTCAAACATAATGCGGTAGAAGATACATATATAGATATATATATATATATATCTTCTATATAGTATAGCATAGTGTTTATATATATATATATATATATATACATATACTATGCACAAATGTGACGAACTTAAAAAATTTATGATGACTAGATTGAGATTTAAAAAAGTAACCAGAAATATAACTGGTTAAAAAATCTTCCTAGATGTCTAGTAAAACCGTGACATCTGAACGGTTAACAATATTTTTTTTTCAAAGATCCATGCTGTTCCCCGTCTAGAAGTATCTATTATTCAATCGCCTCATATTGAGGGACAAACCATTCTTTATTTTTCAGTTTTAGCAAATAAAATAAATAATTTTTTCAGGGAATAGACCATAAACTTAAAACATGTTACATATTACAATCCTTAATTTTCCTATACATTATATAGCAGGGAGGGCGAACCAACGCACGTGACACAATATTTTTGGCACGCAAGTAATCAAAATGGTTTGTATTTCATTTCAAAATTTCAACGTTCACTATATGAAGTATTACGAACAAACGCGAGTGATCTGTCGCGGGGAGCATACTGGTTTGTTATTGTCTTGCCTTAGTTACGTAGTAGACTACAATTGCTTAGGATGTAAAGTTTGTCTACGCATAGCATAGTCAATGTCATTGACACAACTGTATTTTAGAGTTTAAATGTGTTACATTTATGGTTTTTAAGTTTTAATTAACATAACTGATTCAGCAACGGAACAAAAAGTGCAAGATTGTATGTGCAACAGAGAATTTCAAATTGGGTGGACCGGAAAACATGGCATTATTAGTAAAGATGTGTGTTTTATGTTCCAGAACAATGGTATGCAGAACATCGCGTCTGTAAAACGGCATTCTGAAACAAATCACAAATCTTTTTTTAAAAAAGTGAACCACTGCAAAAATAATTAATTGCTTAGAAACTATTCGGCAGATAACTCCAGTCCAGCATGCATTCTATTAAAAGTAACATTTTACAATCCTAATATAAGTTACTTGTCACCCAATCTGCAACACAGAAATCACACTAATGTTACTTTAATTTGATTTACACGTATAACTAAAACATTTACTACTATACAATACAAAAAGTATTTTTTTTTCATATTAAATGAAGAGTTTTGGGTTGTTAGTATTTAGTTTTTTTTATTATTTTCTCAATAATAACAAGTCAAAATAGTCTGACGGCAAGTCTTTACCTCATTAACATTTCTTTGGAAAAAATGGCACATTGATCAATAAAGTTTCGCCACTCCTGCTTTATAGCAATGTTATTCCAAACACAACTTTTAAGAATTATAAATATTTTTGTAATTGAGTCAAATGAATTTTTCTCAAAACTATTTTTGTTCATAGCATTAAATATCATGTTCATTAATAAAATAAACGCACATAAAAACTGCTAAAAATTTAAATTAATGTTTGTTGAACGAAAATTAAAGTTCCATGTAGTCCAGTTACTATTTACGTATAATTGAAACATTTGCAAATTTTCTGTAAATAATACTTTGCAAATCCTTCTTAAAATTAAATTAATACAATTAGTAGCATTTGTTTTATTTTTTTCAACTAATTTTAATCGCATTCCTAAGAATTATTGACTATCATTTTGAAACCGATCGAATCATTTTAACATAAATACAAATCAAGTTGCACAAAATTTTGTCTTGAGAAACAAATATGTATTAATCCCCTTTTAATATTGGTCTCAGTAACATATCTCTTCGTGAAGTATATAAGTAAAAATAGAGCTATCCACTTCAATCTGTAAGTTTACTTATAACTTGTACTTGATCATACAAGCTGAGTTTAATTGTAATGTTTATAACAACATTGAAACATGTCAATAATTTAACAAAGCCTTATGAAGTTGTTACTTAAGAAATTATTAATATATTGTGCTTCATACTAATATAATATCTGAAAAAAATAAATCTTTGTAATTGTTTTCTAGCTGAAGCGACTTCCATTTAATAATCCCATGCACCTTCTGAATATTCTAATTATATTAGGTCTATCCTATTGACTTGAATCCTTTCTTCTAACTGTTCTTTGGATTGTTCTCTAAAGAGTTTGAAAACGACACGCTCACCGTCCTTCTTCGCAATAGTTTCATTAGATAAGGAGTCATTTTCTAGTCAAAACTAAGGCAAAATTTCTACAATTGAATTCTGATAGCAATCAGGCGGTACTAATCGGGGGAGAAATTACTTAAATGGCCAATAATGTGTGCACGAGTTAAGACATTTGCTAAAAGTCAACTAAATTCAGGAATCCAAGATAATAAAGTTCCAGAGAAATTAAGGTAAAATAGTTAAGAAATAGAAAACAAATCGTAAGGATAACATTAAAGAAAATTTATAATTAAAAATTGGGTAATAAATATAAAGAACTGTTTACTATATACTTCTAGAAGTATATAAACGATAATAATAAAATAGTGCAATATTTGAATGAACGTGCTAATATTCTTCCTTCCAATTACTTACCAAAGAATATAAAATTGGGGAATAATATATGAATAATTATTCATTTCAAGTACCTAATTGTACTGATTTTAGAAAATCGAATTGAATCTGTTCGAGATATTTTGCACTCTGAGTTAAAAAAATTATAATGTGTATCTCCCAAAAATGAATACAATTGCAAAAAGTGTATAATATAATATATATAGAATTATTTTACTAATTATACTATTACTAATCAGATGTCTACAGTTCTCATTCGATCTAGATAAATAAAGAAAAATCAGTGCATTTAATCATTCGACTCATAGGCTACGTCTAAACAAGTAGATATTTTCTTTATTTATTTCAAGCAAATGAGTGTATCTTAAGAAAAGTATTTCAATTATCTCATTCAAAAGTAGAAAAGTAGTCAAATTGGCAGTTCGCTGTAGGTAGAAGCTCTTTAGACATCACCCTGTTCGCATACATACTTCGTCATTCTTTCTTAGACGGACAAAAATAACAAATTCTGCTTCTTCGAAAATTAGGTAGTCTATTAAAGGAATTTTTTTCATAAAATTTCCGTAATTTTGGGTTGTAAGAAAACGCTGACTATTTCATATCTTATACGATTCTATAGTATCCAATCTTTCTTTCCCATTACCTGACCAAATATTAATCAGTCCATTCGAAATGAAATATTAGTGAGAAAATGGCGTGATGCATGGCCATCTGACTTTTTGGCTATAGAAATTCAAATTCGAGGTGCATCATTTGAAGTATGGATTTTGATCTTAGTTTTGCTGAAAAGTGAAATCTAAATGAAGCGTCAAGTTCGCGCTCGGGTGGGCGACGCCTGTTTAGTTTTGAAAATTTCATGCTCACTTTTTTTAACTGTTATGTTTTTTAAGTTTGTATGCAAAAAGAAAATTTTACTTTGCACAAAATGCTAAATATTTTATATCATTTTAAAGAGAATTTGATAATGAATTTAATACGAAACTGAAATTCAAATATTTACAGGGCACAAAAAGTTATGCTGCAATAACTGTCGATATGCATCAGATACTGATGATAGCAGTGAATTATCCGAGCTTAGTGAACTTATTCCTTGTTACAGCTTCGCATCGATGTTTCATTGAGCTTAAAATAGTTTTAAGCTCGTCCTTTGTTATTACATAATGTCAGGAAACAATTATATCCTCTATTAGTTCTTTTTTTATTTTAGGGATACTTCATTCGGACAAGAGATTTCAAACGGTGCCACAAGTTTTTGATAGGATTGAGGTTGGGACTGTTTCCTGGCCAGGATAACAATAATATTTAGTCAAAATGCAATGACATCAAATAAAAGAGTAGATTAAACACATGTGTGAAGAGAAAGGTGTATTCCCTTTGTTAAAATTACATAACAGGTGGGTAGTTCAGTGACAACGTCTGGAGACTGAACATTTTGCTTAAGATGTTAGGAGATAAGTTTAATAAAAAAATGCAGAAAAAGGCCGAAAAAGAGGTGCAACACATCTGTTGATGACAGAAGAACAAACAGTTTTTTCTTCAGAGATAAAAGAATTTCATGGACATCCATAACAAGTGATCTGAGTGATGCTCTGGCGTTTCTATGAGTTCGAAAACAATCAGGAGTAGATTAGCAGATGTAAGACAGACTAAAAGTTAAAATTCCACGAAAAAAGCCGTATCTCAATTTACAGCAGCACTAAAAGGAACTACAGTGGGCAATGGAACACATTAATTGGGCAAATGATTATTGGTCACAAATTATATAGAGGAACGAAACTAAAATATCGTTATTCTGTACTGATAGCCTAAAATATGCAAGACGTAGAATAGCAGAAATGCTACACCCTGACTGCATCCATTCAACTGTAAAGTACCCACATTGTTTTATCATTTAGTCATGCATATCAGCAGATGGTATCGGTCGTCTTCATATCACTAAATGTCATAAAATACTTTGACACCATTCTGGAACCCAAGCTTCTGTCTTCCATCAGGGAGTTATTTCCCAACAATGCTTCATTTATTTTTTAGCAAGATTTTGCACCGACCTGTTATGTAATTTTAACAAAGGAAATACCACTTTCTCGTCACACATGTGTTTAATCTACTCATTTATTTGATGTCAGTGCTTTTTGACTAAATATCATTGTTATCCTGGTCAGAAAACTGTCCTGACCTCAATCCTATCGAAAACTTGTGACACTGTTTGAAAATTCTAGTCTGAATGAGGTGTCCATGAAATAAAAAAGAATTAATTGAGGATATAATTGTTTCCTAGCATCATGCAATAACGAAAGAAGAGAGCTTAAAACTATTTTAATCTCAATGAAACATCGATGTGAAGCTGTAACAAAGAATAAAGCCAATCTCACAAAGCTCTGATAACTCAATGCTGTCATCAATATCTTACGTATATCGAAAGTTATTGCAGCATAACTTATTGTGCGTTATAAGTATTTGAATTTTTGTTGTTGCATTGAATTTAGAATTAAATTCTAGTGAAAATGATATAAAATACTTTGCATTTTGTGCAACGTAAAATATTCTATAAACATACAAAATTAAAAAGCATAACCATTTAAAAAAGTGTCCACACTTTTGTCCACCACTGTATATGAATGGGAGCACATTCAGTGCGTACATGGGAAATCAGGATTGCCCACTTGGCGAGTTATCTTGAACATTAGCAGAGTTGCGATAATACGAAAGTACCATATAAGCCTGCATAAATATAATCTACATAAGTAATTTACACACACACACACACACACACACATATATATATATATATATATATATATATATATATATATATATATATACTGCTCAAAATAGTTAAAGGATATTGCAGTTTTAGGTGGATCTTGTGGCTGGGAAACTTTTTAGCTGATTGATACATGGTCGAAAGACGTAGTAGGTTATATGAGAATAAATTACACATGTTTGGCAGAAAAAAAATGCATTTGCGTACAAAAGGGGAAAAACACAATTCGTGCATATGAGAAAAAAATAAGAAGAAAACGTGTTTTCTTCAAAGGAAATCATTTTCAGTAGGGGTTATAGTTTCCACGGAGGGCCAGCAACGTTGAGCACTTTTGAGGCATGGAGTCAATGAGGCTATTAATCACGAGTTGGGGTATTCTGTCCCACTCTTCCAGAAAGGCTCTTTCCAGTTCTTGGAGAGTTTGGGGGGGTTGGCGGCCAGCAACTCGTCTTCTTAAAGCGTCCCAAACGTGCTCTATTTGATTCATGTCTGGAGAACACGCTGGCCATTCCATTCGTACGATTCCTTCCTCGAAAAGGAAATCCTCCACCAGTTTAGCACGATGTGGCCTGCCGTTATCGTCCATTAAAATGAAGTCATCTCCGATTGCTCCAGCGTAAAGGACTACAATAGGTCTGAGGGTCTCATCCCTATATCGGCGAGCAGTCAGAGGTCCATCTCGAATGATGTAGAGGTCTGTGCGCCCGTCAATGGAGATGCCACCATACACCAACACTCCCCCACCACCAAATCTAACACTTTCGTGCACGAACGCAGGATTATTCCTACTGCCACGGTCCCTCCAAATGAAAATACGCCTATTATCCGGTTGAACAGAAAAACGGGACTCGTCAGAAAAAAGAACATTGCTCCATTCATTTCTCCTCCAGTTCACATGCTCTGTTGCCTACTCCCTGCGGTCGCGACGATGCCTTGATGTTAGTCTAACACATACCATTGGTCGACGAGCATACAGACCTACACCATTGAGCCGGTTTCAGACAGTCTGTGTTAAAATCGTGGTGCCAGTAGTCGAGCGAAGGTGTTGTTGGAGAAGAGTAGCGTTCATATTTCGGTGTCTCCGAGCCGTTAACACTAAATAACGATCTTCATTGGGCGTTGTTGCCCGTCTACGACCTTGTCCTGGTCTTCGGCTTGCACTTCCAGTCTCCAAAAAACGGTTCCAGATCCTGGAAATCACACTTTGTGAGACTCCAATGGCTTGCGCTACTGCAGCTTGAGTTTGGCCCCCTTCTAACCTACCAACAACTCTCCAAGCTTCTGAATCGGTTAAATGACTTCGCTGAGACATCATACTCATCGAAACACAGCAGTCACTGAATGCCGATCATGCTTGTCTTCATTTTAGTTGAAAGTCAAATTTCATTCGCTACCACTGAAGCGACGTTTTTGACGTCGAACTCAAAATTATTATACTCCACAGTTTGAAAATCAGAAAAATTTGCATTTGTGATTCTCTTCTTCCATTTTCGGCAAAAAAAATTTCGCTTATATCTTTATTTTATATAAAACTTACAATATCCTTTAGTTGTTTTGAGCAGTGTATATATATTTAAATAGCTAAACTAAATGCCATTTAACCCGGTACTTCATGCGCGAAAAACTGAATTTAACTTCACGCGCAGAGTATCTAAAACCCAGGGGTGACTGAATGAGTGAATATTTACGTTGTATTATTCAGCTACATGAGGGCATTTGCAGACGGACCTCGTAATTTTGAACCATGGTCAAGCGACGAGGGGGATACCTGAGCTGGCCTCTCCCTCTCTTAACTACTACATTACATCAACGGGACGTAGTTTGAGCTCTCGACAGATTTAACGTGCATTTCTCCCCTACACGGTGAGTCTTTAGTTGTACTGAACTCCAACTCGTGACAAGTCAGCCACGATCCGATACCTTGACCACTAGCTTACTGCGGCCATTATACCCAAGGGGGCTTACATTCTGTTTTTACTGTAAAATTTGCATATAAATGTGAAAAAGTAAGAAATACAATATGTTTATTACACTTTTCTCTCGTAAATTTAGTTCCCCCTCCCCATTTTCTTAGGCCATTCAGAACATTATTTATACACTCCTTTAGCCTTCGTAGCGAGTGCGAGTGCGATGTTTTCATTGGATCTCAATATTATTTTTTTTTAATTTCGTGTAAGTATTGCTTGTTGGTTTCTACTTTTTTCTGTAAATTGAAATTCAAAACATATCAGAAATCAGCGTCTGGCTCGATGTTTAGTCGGTAGTTTCTGAAAATAATTTGCGCATTTATTGCCGAAACGTTCAACAACACGAAAAATATTGCCATAGGCTACCGATTTCATTTTCTATACCTTTGAATAGGATGTGGTAATTTTATCAAGGATGGTAATTGCCCCCTCAGCTTAATTATCTGGACAGATTTCAGTAGGGGAATCATACTAGCTGTTATACTCTTCATCATTCGATTCTTCCTCATCATTCCCGCTAGGAGTCTTTCTTCATTGGAAAATACTGTTGTACTCTATCTATTAAATACTGCATTGATTAAATTACTGAAATATCCCATTTCTTCATCATAGATACAATAATGCGCCATAGCATAAGAAAGATTTAAAACTTAGATTTTATCATGCATTTAGAACTGTTACGGAGATTCACGCGGATATGACATACACGAAGATTACGTATCCAAAAATATATATTTAGAACTCACCTACAAGCTAAGGCCCCTCAAAGGATATGGCCTTAAAGTCAGCTACACGAGAAACTATTTTCCGAAAAAGGTTTAGATGGAATGTTGAAAAATATTAGGTGGTGGGTATGACATATCCTGCGCGTCAAGTGCCGTGTTATAAATCGTATATACTCATAAATAAATATATAAGAAATCATAACATTTAAAGATTGCCATTTACAGAAAATGAATGAAATAAACAAATCCACCAATGAATGGGAATGAAAAAGAGAACTATTTAATGCCCACATGCAAAAATGTCGCAAAAGAAACTGTAGTACATCCGGAAAAATGGATTCTCTAGCCCTGAATCAATCAGAATTTTTCACTTGTATCGTATGACCATAAGCACAAACACAATTTTTTTTTTATTAATACAGTACGTATTCACAAAATCCATTTATAAGTGGAGAATTTTGGGAACATTTTTAAAGTAAAAGTACGGATCTGTCCATCTCAAAAAGTGCAATATATATATATAGAGAGAGAGAGAGAAAACACATGTTTTTTAAAAAAAATTCCGTTATATATATAGCCATCTTCAAGAGATGTTAATACTTACAATACATTTTGGTTTTTTTCCAAATAGTTGACTTGTGAATTCTTGCGGTGCCGACTCCAAAGCGCAAAAAATCATTTGAAAATTCTATGGTCTCTTTGCTCATTTTTCAAACCTCAAGTGCACATTGTAGAAATGAATGAAAAAAAATGCCCTCATATTTCAGATTGTGTTGACGAGGTATTGTCGTTATCATTTTACTTTACAGCAGTTCCATTAGAAAAAAATTCACTTCCCTACATTTTCGCCTCCATGGAGATGCTCCTCGGAGTAAAGAAACGTTCTCTAAAATACCCGGAAAATGTATCAATATTTTAAAATTTGTGGTTTAAAATGCGGGGTCAATTCAAGTCTGTGGTTTGTGTGTTGGGATCGTAGTTGAATAAACTATTGATGTTTTCGCAGTGTCTCATCATTGAGCTTGAGGTATCCACGACATTACAGTGATAGGATTAAAAATGCAGGGACTTCTTTTGTTCAATTAGGTTTGGGTAAACTGTCGAAAAAAAACCTGCACTTTTAGCTTATACATGGATTGGCTTGCATTCAGAAATACACGGTACATAAAATTAGGATTTCATATTAAATTCAGAAACTTACTTATATTTTCCTTCTTTTATCGACATTTCAATGTACAAATGTTATGTTCTTTTTTTCATGTAGGAAAAAGTCCCATTGAGATGATTATCGCAAAATAAGCGTAGTTCATTAGACAAATGCTTTGACACGGAAATTCTAATTTAAAACGTTAAGTATAAGGAGTTAATATTTTTTTCAAAAGGTTTCTTAAAGTTTTCGTTTGCTGTACTTCTTTGTTTCCTTTTCTAGATTGGAGACAAGATCTTTGCGGATGACACTTTTAGTTTGAAACGCAATTGGAACTCCTTGCTATGTTAACAGTGGCAAATTATTTATTGAAAGTCTTCCGTATTTTAGCGTGGAATTACAAGATTCATACCTCTATTGAAAATAATATATTGGTCATCTATCTATGACGCTCTCAGTTCATATGTTTTTGAATCTATATAATAATTGTAAGATCTTGTTTTTTTAAAGAAAAATCTTTATTAAGCATCGCATGAAGAGTTGGAATGAAGAGGATTAAAAAAAATCTATATGTGTTTCTAGATACGAATATGGACATATTCTGAATTAAAAACATAAAGAAAATATTTTTTCTCAAAAGAAAGCGTTTCTTAAACTACACAATTCAAGTTTATATCTCATTAAATTATTCCATTTTCTATCGATTGTGTTGGACACACTCTAAGCAGAAATTTCTTCTTAGGACGGTCAGTTTGATAATTTCAAGTAAAATGCTTTAAATATACGTAAAAAATGCTCTTTGGTGTAATTTTAGTGTAGTATATTTTAGTGTAATAGCGAAATTTTCTTCATGTATGTATTTTATACAATATTTGAAATTATTCAATAGCAAAAGGATATTATTTATAATTATATTTATAACTTTGTTAATAATAGTAATGTAAATGAATGTATTAGTAACAAAGAAATCTCTCAGAAACCCTCATTGAATTTGTCGTTTTGCACGATTGTGTGTACAATTCAATTCTGATGCGCCAATCCTTTAAGTAATAATAAATAATTCCGTTATGTAAATTGCATTACAGTCCAGATTTTTTTTTTTTTTTTTTTGCTTTTGCAAAAAATTAGATTCAAAAGCTGCCATTTGAAAATAAAATAGTTTCGTCCGAAATTTAAAGATCAGTTCTCAATCTACGCGTGAATGAGTGAATATGAAGGTCGCATTCTTCAGCTACTCGAGAGCTATTCGCGATGGACCTCATCATTTTGAACCATGGTCAAGTGACAAGGACAATTGAGCTGGCACCTCCCCCTCTCCTAACTTCCACATCACACCAAAGGGAGGACGTTTGAGCCTTGATCGATTTCACCACATCGGCCCCTTCTGCACGGTGGGTCTACAGCGGTACTAGACACGAACTCATGACACACCAGCCCTGAGTTCACTCCCTTGACATCTATAAATACGCTTAAAATATAAGGTCAAGTTTTTCTTTCTATGGAAAAAACAAATTTATGTTTTATTGACGTGTTAGATTATTCTTTTAATTCATTTTAAAATCTGTGAGAAATTTCTTTTCTTAATTGTTTGAATCCTTTGTACTAAGGCTTTTGAAGAAGAAGGACATGTTTCCCAATATTTTGAACTAGCGATGATGTGTCAAAGATTCATTAGGTAGCCAAGTGAGTAGCGTGTCATTCATTTGAGCCGCTCACGACCCTTCGTGTAGAAGGAGCCATTGTTCGCGTTAAATCTGTTAAAGCTCAAACATCCTCCCATGGGTGGGGTGGGCAAGTTAAGAGAGAGAGAGAGAGTGCCGGCTCAGATGTCGTCCTCGTCATATGGCAATGATTCAAAATTAACGACGTACGTCGCAAATAGATCTCACCCCCAATAGCTGACGTCAAAAGAACTCTCCCTCTCTCTCTCGAACGTTCATTTCATGGAAGTACTTTCAAGAAAATAATTCAACCTGCATATATTCCCTGGATGCCACATGAATCTCATCCAAAATGCATTGTACAGAAACTTGTGCATCTTAAAAAGATCGCTTATAACAATCACCCTGTCAAATAATAAGAAATTAAATTGTTCTTAAATTTTCGAGATTTCTTATGTACCAATTTTAAACCTTAAAAAAATAAGCACTAGGGTTATATTCATCATATATTACTTAGAGAAAATCAATGGTAAAAACCAAAAACGATTTATTATAAGGATAGAAATTTTTCAGCATTAAAAATTGTGTATTAAATTTCTGAATTTGCCATTAGAAATACACTTATTTATCGAAGAGGCAGTTGTAAAATGAATCGAAAGTATTGATTTGGGTAAGCAAACAATTTCAATTCAAATGTTTTCATTTAGAAGTGACGCTGCTTTATTTTACTGACAAGATTGGAAACTAAATTTGCAAGAATCTTGCTGAACGTAATTTTTCCAATTATTAGAAAGCTGTCTGTGAACACTGATTTGATGTATATCAAAGAAATCAGTCTAAAGCAACAATTTCCGCTCATTTTTACAAAAGAATGCTGAAAAAAAATCCGAATCTCTGCATGAGAGTATGATTGATGAGGTTCTCTAGAGAAGACATCATGGTATATGACGGAGTGTTTTACTTTGATTCGGGACACCTATAAAATCAAAATGTTTCAATTGGATTGGATTCGGATGGTATTGATCCATTTCACTAGTTCTTTTCATGTTATATATACGAGGCTCATTCTAACTCTAAACCAACTTGAACGATAAATCATTTGTTTAGGGAGGGAAAAAATTCATTGAGAAACGATGTACCGTAATGCATATTTCATAAAACCAAATTACCACCTTGAAACCTGATATTAGTCTATTGATTTCTTTGAAATAAACTCATGCCATGTGTCATACAGAAAATTCTGTGTAATATCGAAAAAATAATGTTATGATAGAATATATCGGAAGGTTCTGGAAATCTCGATAAAATTTATAATCTATGGAATTCTTATTTATGATATTAAAAACTTTGAAAAGAAGGAAATTAAAGTGCAATCTATACAAATTTTTTCATTTTTATTTCAGAAATGGGTGACTTCTGAAATAGTATTTAATATTTTTATGTAAAGTGAACGTTATATAGTTTTTTTCCTATGTTATTGTGGAGAAGTACACGTAGACAAACGCGAATTGATTTCAAGCAGCACTCTATGAAATCCGCTTAATGTACAAACTTTGAGCTTTGTGAGGCTATGTCAGATACAGTGAAAGGATTCTTCGTCGAAAAAAGTGAGAGCCGCCATTGCAATGTGACGTAGGACATAGCGGGAGATTGATTAGGATTCCGATGGATGCAGAGCGCCATTGAAGATGGAAAAGAGAGGGGAAAAGAAAGTGTGAAGAAAAATCGGGGAAAGGCCTTTAATATTTTCTCGCATTTTAATGATTCAACTATTTCTATACTGAGAGCAATATTTGGAACACAAACTTTCAAATGAAATTTTGAAAATGTTAAGAATCAATAATGATATTGAGTATATACATGGGGTATAGCACCAGAAAAAAATATCATTGTGCAATAGTTATGAACTGTAATATTATTAATGAAGAGCAAATATCTAGATTTTAAGTAAAAAAAATTTTATACATCTCTCCATAGTAAAAAATCTCTTTTAGACATATTTTTAGTTATAATTTACATTCTGAATTCAAATGATTTGACATATGGATAAGACCAAAGTGAGATACGTTCGATATCTTCAGCAAATCCTTTCCAAAAGTAACGAGAATATCAGTAAAAATTTATGAAAAATTCATTAAATATACATTTTTCACTACCTAAAAGATAGGGATAGTTGTCAATATTATTATTTCTCAGTTTGAAAAGAATCAAGTTTCACACCTTGAAATTAGAAATGCATCGTTTCGAAATGTATTGCAAAACAAAACAAAACACTAATAGTATATTAAATGAGAGTTTGTTCATATCTTAGAATGTTCATTCAGGATTTCAACCATTCATCAACTCTTAATAGTAAATCTATAAAACATATAGATTAATTATTGTCTCTAATTATTGTCTGTATGCTGTTAAAGATTTCCGGTTCTACGTAACATAATAGAATCATCTTAAAGAACAATAATAACATTTAAAGCCCTTCACAAATTGGAATTTTTTCGCTATTACCAAAGCTATATGAAAAATAATTAATTTAAGTTCTAAATATATCTAACAGTGACAGTGTTTTATTCAATTGATTTCCTATCCTAATTCCGTACTGTCTATAGCTGTCAACCCATTTGATGATCAAATGAGATTAATGTTCCTACAATTTGTTTGAAATCAGGGGTGTTGAACTTCTCCTCCTAGTTCATCTTGTTGATCTTCATGTAAGAAACATTTTGCTCCAAAATACACTGGCCTCAAAAAGTTAAGGTACAACCGGGTTTTTGTGTCTAATTTGCAAATGAATGAATGTAGAAACAAAAAATTTGGAGGATATGTGCATTAAATAGTTTTTTATTGAATGCGTCATAGAAATTTGTATAAGTGTATTGCAAAAACGATTTATAACAAAAAAAGCAATCTCTGCGGAAAAGTCAATTCTTGGAGAAAACAGCACATCACAGTGTTATGTGGTAAAATGGCATAAAAACAATACAAAAATGGGTTCTAATAAGGAATGTGTCCACCCCTAACTTGAATGCATTGGCGGCTTCGATTTCCCATGCTGTTTATTAAGTTGTCGGACACCGGAATAGGAAGCGAAGACCAGACACAGAGTAAGCCTTGTTTCAGCTCATGTAACGACCTTGGAGGAGGATTTAAAGCAGCAACCTCTCTGCCAAGATAGTCCCAAAGATGTTCTATCGGATTCAGGTCTGGAGATCGAGCTGGCCATTCCATTCGTTCCAAACCGTGATCCTCCAGATACTCCTCAACAATCCGAGCTCGGTAAGGTCGTGCATTATCATCCATCAGAATGAAGTCGTTACCAATAGCAGCAGCATATGGATCAAGGATCTCATCCCGATATCTAAGACCAGTTACGGTTCCTCCATGGAACACATGCAGGTCAGTGTGGCCACCGAGCGAGATCCCTCCCAAACCAGGATTCCACCACCTCTATAACTGTGTCTTTCAACAGTGTTGGATTGATGGTATCTCGTGCGCTGTTCCCTCCAGATCAGTAGACGCCCTGAATCACTCTCCATTGTAAATCTGGACTCGTCTGTGAACAGCACAGAAGCCCATTGTTGCTGCGTCCAAGAAACATGTTCTCTTGCCCAGCATAAGCGGTTCCTTCGCTGTCGTCCGTTGAGGGGAACGCACACAACTGGTCTTCTTGCATACAGACCTGCATTGTGAAGACGATTTCGCACCGTAGTAGCGGAGATTCTTCTTCCTGATGCTTGAAAGGGGTCTGCAACGAGCTGCGGCACAGTAGTGGTTCTTCTCCTTCGTGCCGAAAGAGCTAGAAAAACAGTCTTCTGCCGGTGTTGTAGCTCGTGGTCGGCCTGGAACAGGTCTTCTGGACACAGAATCTTTGGATTGGTATTGATCCCAAAGTCGCTAAACATCACTACGAGACACATTGAGACGTCTAGTAGCATCAGCCTGCGACAGTCCCATTTCCATCCATCCAACTGCCCGCCACCTTAACGAATTGGGTAAACGACGTCTCTGAGACATTTTCTAAACTCTATTGACTATTGTCACCGAAACTGCCAACAACTGTTGAAAATCAACACAACTTACACACAAAAGTACGAAAGCTTGATATTTGCATATTTTTCTCTCACTCATAAATATACGTTCTTTTCTATAAGATAAAAGTTGTAGCAATCGTTTTTGCATTAATGTTTTTAAAGTTTGTTATTATCATTCATGTAAACTATGCATTTTATTGTTACTGCCATTTTTTTTATGGTGAGCTTCGAAAAACATGTTGTACCTTAACTTTTTGAGGCCAGTGTATATGATGACTCAAATATAAAGAAACATTTCTTCATACACATCAACATTGTTCAGCTGACAAAGATTTGTAAAAGCCAGTGACATAGCATTCAACATTTCTTCAGACTGCAATCTGACTTCAAGCCAGTAGCTCCTCAAGATGTAGCTCCGTAGAGGCTGTATCCATATCAACAGTAATGGAATCAGAAAGCAAATTGAATGGAGGCTTAATTTTTAAGGCTACACAGTACCCTGCAAATTTCAATAATACCGATTTTTTTTTTTTTGCATTTTCTTCTGACTCATATCATTGGGAAGCTTGCCACTGAATTTCAGATCTGATATCCAATCAGTTTTTAAGATATTTCAAGTTTTCTGAGATTAGGTTTCGGTTTCATTTTAAAGCATTTCTTTACTTTTAACTTGAATTAATTAAATACAATACTCTTTCAGTGTGAAGGGGGCTGTGGTAGCCCAGTGGCCAAGGCATCGCATCATGGCAGGCATGTCATGAGTTCGGGACCAGTACCACTAAAGAGCCGCCGTGTAGGGCAGTGATGCACGCTAAATCTGTCAAGAGCTGAAACGTCCTCCCGTTGGTGTGGTGTGGTAGTTAGGAGAGGGGTGCCAGCTCAGGTGTCATCCTCGTCACTTGATCAGGGTTCAAAGTGACTTGGTCCGTCGCCAAAAGCCCTCGTGTAGCTGAACAGCGCGACGCTAATATTCACTCACTTTTTGTGTGAAATTGTAATTAATTTCAATTTTCCTCACTAAAATCATTCCTGCTTCATTGTGTTTTTAGCTTTTTATATTTCTCTTAATTACTTAATTAAGATTGATTTCAAGGCCACTTTTTGTTTTAAAAAATAGATTATATAACACACACACACTTCATTACATTCATTTTTCCCGTTCAGAAAATGCCATGGCCAAAATGTTCTCAGGTTGCTATGAAAAACAATATTGTGAAGAGATGGGATACTACTGAAAATGATGTATCTCTGAAGTATTGTACTATTTAAGTACCGAATACAAATATTCTGAATGTAAGTATTGCCGTTAAAGCTGAATATTTCCTTCGTATACCAAACTACATCATAGAAAATGCTTTGTAGTACTATATTATAGGTATTTTAAAATCGAGCAACAAAAACTCAAGCTTACTAAAACTGTTTCAAATTAAAACTGAAATATAAATTAATTTTTTTTATCTTGACGATTTTTAGCTTAAGTTCGAATTATTATTATTTTATACATACACACACATGCTTTGTGTTTCAAAACTTTTCAAAAAATATTAGCTTAAGATTAAGCCGAATGACATGTCTCCGTAACAAATGCTATCAATATTATGCAAAAATATTTTTAGTCATATTTAATTAAAGTAGTGTTTTAATGTCGAGCATACATTGCAAAATAACATATGAGAGCTTAAGTGAGTTTTTACAAATTTTAAAAGCGATTTTCTCAGATTTTTAATTCGAAGATATAAGCGTTTTCTAATCCCTAGGGCTTTCGAATTAAAGATTGAGTCCTGAAATATTTTGTATATACTTCCAAACGTGAGAATGTTCTGTAAAAGTTAGTATGGATTTATGGCTGAAATCTCTAGTTATCTTTTTAAAAAAATGCTAAATTTAATATTTCAAAAAATTTCGTTTTTTTCCAGGCTTAGCTAGAAAATTAATTATTAAAAATCAACTAGAGAACCTATTTTCAAATCCGTACTAACTTTTGTTTGAAATAATCTATGAAACATGTATCACTTAAAGTGACTAAAATTTTTTAAAAACTGAATATTATGAAAGAGTTTGAAAAACCTTTAAAAATTCTTCATTTTTTATAATTGTAAAATAAGGGCTGGTCAAACTGACTTTGTACTTTCAGAATCAGCTTAATAATATAACTTAAAAGTAAGACCCAAATTACTTTGACTGTTACTTTCTCCAAAAAAATGTTTTAAAGAAGGTTACAGTGTAGACTTAAAATCCAGAAAGCAGCTTGTGACCTCCAAATTTAATTAAAAACACTTTAAGGTCCTAATAGCATGCGGGGAAAAAATATCGGTTCAAGCGCGGAGGACAGCATAAAAAATCTTTAGGGACTGTCTGTTGCTCATCTTTGACCTGAGGCAGTGCTTCTCAAAGTTTGAATGTTTGCGGGCCAATATTCAATCATAATTTTCATCGCTCTCCCTCCATACAATAACATTTCCTTTAATTCAATAATACTATAATTTGACGCTAAAGGTACAATACGACTTTAATCTCTTAAGTGCCAACAGCGAATATAAACGTCTCGCTAAGCCAAAGTGTTAATTGACCGGACGTATATATACGCCTTTCCAAAGTAGAAATTTTGTGTGCACTGTCATCCAGAAAAATATTTCATAGGCTTTTGAATGCGAAAGAAAGACATTGAGAGTGTCTCTGCGAAGGATTTACAAATTTCAGAGGATTTGCTTATTGATTCCTTTCTCGGTGGCATAAGGGAGTGAACTTTTAATCGTCAGTTAGAGGATTAATTATCAAGATAAGTGTTACAAATGATCAAGATAAGAGAGGGTTAATGTTTGTATATAACTTTATAGCCAATGGGGTCATTGAGAATTATTAATGTTGTTCTTAACGTAGTATTGTTAAATTAATCATAAAATACATTGTACAGTATTGATACATTTATAAGTTATATCAGTGTAAATGCGTGTTTTATTTTTTTATTATGTCAGAATGTATTTTGTTTCAGTAAATTAAAATTTCTTTGAAATAATCTCTTTTTTTCGACTTTTCAATATGCCCCCTAGGGGGCGCACCTCACAGTTTGAGAAAAGCTGACCTGAGGGGATGTGCAGTTTCTCAACAAGGAGAGCAATAAACGTGCAATTTATTATTTTTATCCAAGCACATTTTATTTACATAATATTTAAGAGTAGTTCGTAAAGAGAACTACATAACTTTAAATAAAAGGAATAAATTAAGAGCAACCCTAGGTAGGAATGATATTCATAAGTTTGAATCACAGCCCTGTTGAAGGGGATTTGTTGCATAGATGAAGATGACGAGTCTTTTTGAAGATTATGTTTAAGTATATACACATGCTTTTTCGTTATAACGTCAATGAACTCAAGTTGACACACACCTGCACCTGATATCAGACTTTTTTCCTCAGGTCTGACTCTTGCTTAAACATTCATTTCTCGTAAGTCAGTTTTCAATTTTCTTTCAATTCAATTTCTCCCACTGCAACCAATTAAGTCGTTTAGGGAAAAAATGATGCATTCAATCAAAAATACTATTTATTATTACAATGTGTCCTTTTTCCCAATAATTTTACTGATTTACAACGTTTTCTTCTGACTCCTTTCAATTTGAGACCTACTCGATCAAGAATTCTGAGGGAAGTTAAAGAATGACTTCTATTGTTTGTCTTCTCATTGAGTGTTGGCAATTTTTCTCTCTTTTTCTACAAGTCAGACAGTTTGAGTAGTCACTTCTTCGAACACTTCTAGAAACATTTGATCATAATTGCTATAGCCTCCTAATCATTATTCCACCAATTTCCTTCAATGGTTGATTTTCATTGTATAAATGAAGGATTATTTTATACTCAACATGATTACCCATCTACTCAAATTTCCATGAAGTCAACAGTGAAACTTTCAACACCCTTTCAGATAGATCAAACTGTCCAGATAATACATTTTTCACTCAGAGTTTCGTTTTTGTCCTTCATTTTAACGTATAGAAAAGTTATATTTATTTTTTGCAGCTTGTTACTTAAAATTTAAAAATTTCCCGTTATTTCGCTATGTTTAATAAAAAATTTTCTTGATAGTGTAACAAATTTATTTATACATAAAGTATACTTAGTAAAAATGGGTTGCAAAAATTTGAATTCAGAACTACCTAATACAAATAAATTACAATTTTACAATTTAAGCAAAGAGTAGGAACAGTTGTAAAATTTGTGCAATGGGGATTGGTCCGATGCTAGGTGTAAGCCCCCTAGTCTTTATTATATGGATTATATTTTCCAAAAGTCGCCCATCCTGTATAGTTTTTAGCGACGCTGACTGCTGTGTCGTTGGGCCTGGGTTCGAATCCCGGAGAAGACATCGATGTTTGTAAATGTATAGTGCCTTCGATGCAGGAGGGGGGTACTTTAAATAGCGGTCGAGCCGCAAGTCCTCTAGTAAGGTTGGTGGAAGGGGAAGAGAGGTGGGAGGACCCGGACCACCCCAAGGGTGTTCTCCCTCAAAATTGGGGTGAAACCGAGATAAATCATTCTGTCACTTGTATGGTACTCAAAACTAAGGCTAACGACAGGTGTCACTTAGCCCTTTGCCAAGATTTCGTGGGCCTTGATCTGACCTTTGCCGATCAGGTGGCATTAGTAAAAACAACATATGTTTAAAAGAAATAATAACTATTCTCAAATTTCCCGCATTTTATTGAGGGAATGCAAAGTGTGCTTTTACTTACGTCCATCACTGTGATTTCTGATAACTTCAAACAGACAATGCCAAGTTTATCGACATTCAATTGATAAGAATTTTTCACTTGGGATTCTTTAGATATACTTTATGGCTTTGATGTATAATCCCCTTTTATTGAATTTTATCACATCATTGAAGAATAAAAGTTTTATTTTGCAAAAAATTTAATTTTTAATGATTTTCCAAGTTAACGTTACTTAGTTAAAATTTGGAGAAAAAAGCAAAACATTCTATAAATATATTTTTAAAAGTCTTTATTGTTATTATCGAAAATGCTTAATTTACCAAAATATTTTTTTTCACTTGGATTCATGTATAAAAAAAGTTTCGTTTCACATTTCAAACTAATTATTTTGCACTATTGCTCAGAACGGCAAATTTGGCAACGCTGGTGAAACAAAACGCTGCACATGTGTAGCGGCACTTGTTGACCATCTGCCCCCACCGTTGTTCAGTTGAGCATTGCTTATGCTCTGTGTAAGATTTGTTTTACAATGTGATTGCTTATTGCGTTGGTTCTTAGCGGAGAACATGAAAATGAACGAACAATTTAAAGTTTTCTTTCTAAGTTTGGCAAGACACTGAAAGAAACTTATGCGATGCTAGTTTATGAAGATCAAGCACTGTTCATTGAGTATGTGTACGAGTGGTTCGGCAGTTTTCGAGAAGGCTGGGAAAGTATTTCTGATAAACACCGAAGCGGAAGACCGGTGACCACCGTTGGTAAAAAAAAACTTAAAAAGTTTGAGGAAATCAATCACGAAAAACCATGGATTAACTGTGGGCCTCATAGCTGATCAACTGCAGATTAACCGTGAATCCGTTCGACAAATCGTTACCCAGAATTTAGGGATGAGACAAACGTGTTGTTGTCTTGTGCCGCATCATTTCCCTGACAATCAGAAGTGTACAGGCTTCACAGGATTTGTCGAAACTGCGGTATTGTTACTGAGATGAGTCCTGTTTTCTCAGGTACAACCCTGAAACCAAACGGCAAAACATGCAATGGTCTTCTCCTGCATTACCTCGTCGGAAAAAGGTCAGAGCAGAAAAATCACGCATTGAAACGATGCTCATCACCTTTTTCGATGGTCAATGATTCCTGAGGGAACGACACAATGAATGCTGCAAGGTACATTGAAAGTTTGATCAGTTTCATGAAACGTCTCAGCAAGGTATGATGTTTTTTTTTTACTACAATGTTTGCCCTCACATAGCCAATATCGTCAAACGGCTCCTTCCAAAAAAGGTGGTGACCCAAGCTGAACATCCACTATACTCGCCAGATCTCAATCCTCCATATTTCTTTATATTCTAAAGATTCAAACTGGCTTTGAAAGGAGAGATTTGACAATATTCCTGACATCCAACGAAATATGACGAGGCTTTTAAACTTCATCCCATCCCAAAAAGGACGTCTTACAAAATTTCCAGGACATGTATTGCAGATCTCAGCGGTGCATTGTTATGAGAGAGGACTATTTCAAAAGGCAGTAAAGAGTAACTCTCTTTAATATTGGATCTAAGTTAATGTTGCAGGACTATTCACCGAACCTTATTGTCAGAGGTTTCATTACCTCACTTATATATACTGAGTTTGAGGAATACATTTTTTAAAAAAAAAATATTTTGCGCGTAATTATTGAAGAAAGAAATGTACAGGTACACTCTTATAGCTTTTGAGGAATTCATTACTTATTACAATTTCTAGATTCATTTTATGATTTATGGGATCCTCTCAAATAAAAAGAGTTATATTTTAAATTTGTTTTTATTTGTGGCCGTAATAACCAAGCAGTTAGGTTGGAAACTCTCGACCGAAATTTAACTTGTTGAGTTTTGGTGTCACTAAAGATATACCGGGTAAAGAGACGTTACAATCTGTCAGGACTCAAAGTTATTACATTGTTGTCGAGTGGAAGTTTATAGATCTGGAAGGCAGCTCAAATATAATACTCGTGACTTGACTACGGTTCAAAATACCGCAGTATGTAGTTTCGTATAGTGTGACGTTAATCAACAATGAATGAATTTTGGATATACAATTAAATACCTATGAAAAGTATTTTATAATTCTTTCTGTTTTTATGAAGATTTGGTGTTGTCCATTCACCCTCATTCAAACTTCCCTCTCTTCACAAAGTATATTGAATATTTCCGCACCGAAAATATTTCGATTGAAACTTAATAGCGGAGTAGGATCTTCCTCTTTAAGCCACTCTCAAATCGAATCTTTCCCGATAGTATTCTTACAATATTAGTAGAGGAAGGTGAACTACTTGGGGAAAAAATCCCAAAAATCTTGCTCATACTTTTTCCACTTCTCCTTTTACAATTTTTATTGAAACTCTATAAGTAGAAAAGATGTAATAGAATTGGGTGCCGCACGCAGTCCCCACCCACTAAATGATCGATCGGCTGCTCTAATGACCTGTTCATTAAGATGCTCAATGACGCTAATGTGCCGGCTACACCTGGCAATTGGTCTCCGGAAAGCCGCTCCCGACTTTTAGTCATGCATTATTTGTTGATTTTCAAATGAGACAATTTGCCTACTTTTTAGGCTCCCAGAGACAGATCGATTCACTTCCAAAAGACTCCCATTATTACATTAATCGAAATATGAAAGCCAAAAGTTTGCATTATTTACTAAGGTTCACTAGAAGACATGTCAAGCGCTTCTTAACACACGATTGGATTAGATTGAATTGGCTTCAATTCAATTTCAAGCGCATGTATTTGTCTTCTTTAATAAGAGGCCTCGGAAACTCTAAACAGCCCCATGTTTGAATTTATAGCCCACCTATCTATAATATACTTTTCAAGTGGGGAGCTTGTTTCGAAAAATATTTGGAAGGAAACGAACATTTCACAAAAATATACTTTTGAAATCAATTGGAAATTATTTTCTCCTCTAACAGCCACAAAGTAGATACATTAAATAATTGCAAAAATATGACAAAAATCTTAATTCAAAATTTGGCACTAAAACCATGTAAAACCTTAGTATATTAAGTCAAATATTTTCGTTGATTTCATATATCACTTGTTAAAAACTCACTAACAGATTATTAAAATTTTACTTATTATGAAATCGAAATTCATTTCGACTCTGTTCACTACTTTATGAGTAAAGCTCATTGATAAACAACGTCAGTTTACTATTTATTTGAAGTCTCTTTTTTGCTTAACCGTAACAAGAACAAAAAAAAGAGAAAAATATTCCATCTTTATGGAACATTTCAAAAATCTTTGCTTGCCGAATTTATGAGCGAGCTGACTTATATATATATATATATATATATATATATATATATATATATATATATATATATATATATATATATATATATATATATATACATATATATTCACTAGCTGGTATACCTGTTCTTCGCACTGGTGAACTGACAAATTAAACAAAACAGATAGAAGGATAAAGACGTTTTTAATGAGTTCATTTTACGTGAATTGCAAATTAAACAAAAAAAGCTTTTTGCATACCTGACCTGAACAAAAAAAACACGTTTGTTAAATGTTATGTCTGTAAATCTAATAGCTGGTAAAAAGAATTTTTTTTATTGATAACTCTCCGTAACTCTCTTGATGATCGATTTTTGAAAATTCCTTCCTAAGCTGATCTCTGCTCTGCAAAAGTAACTCATTGTTAGAAATTTTGTGCAATTAACGCTTAAAATAGGATAAATAATTTATATCTGGAAGTGTAATAAGTTAATATTACTTTCTGCTGTGTTTATTTTATGTTAAAATTGTAATATTCGCAAGCAACGCCGTTTCTTAAATTATAATGGCAATTCAAGGAAAACACAGCGAAATGTTGGTGACAGAGTCAAGTTCACAACTGTCTAGCTACTTTCATACCTCGAGCTTTGGGAAAGATTAGACTTGCGCTTTCGCGGCATAATTCTTGGTAGGTACTTTTTCTACACTTCCAAAAAAATACAGTGACCGCGGTAGCTGAGTAATCAAGGTATAGGATCGTTGCTGGCCTTGTCACGAGTTCGAGCCCAGCACCACTAAAGACCCGCCGTGTAGGGGCACGATGCACGTTAACCATTTATCTACCACATTATGATTTGCTGCATTTTGTTTCATGCAATATTATTTTTGGATCACTACATTCAAAATTAAGGGATATACATAAACGAAATACTTAACTTTTGGAAATTTATCCGTTAGACACTCACTCCAAAAAATACAGTACGGTAGTTATTATTTTTATACTTAAAAAATGCAATATCTGCCTATTCAATTAAAATTATAGCGTTATATTTAACTACTAACCGCAAACAAATTATGCAGATTTGTCCAAATGATGTAGTGTGAAAGACAAAGTTTATCTACTTTAAGTACCAAACGCGATAAAAGTATTAATTTTGATGTAAGGATCAATTTGTTACTACCAAATGTTCATAATAAAATCATAAAAAAAACTTGCATTGAAATAAATTATCAATTTTTATTGTATGTCTTATTCACTGTTTTGTCGATAACGGCTTACACATGAAAAAAAATCAATAGTAGCTATTCAAATAAAGAGAGATTTAAAACAACCTACCTCTCCCTTCAAAATTTAGTTTTATTCTAAAATAAAAAATAGGGATTACACTGATCAAAGGAATAAATTAGAAGCGAGCATCTGGCATAGACAAAACAGAAAGGGAAAGTTTTGCTTCACACATAAAAGATAGATATATGCTGTCGCGGGTTTTTTTGCAGCACACGCCAGAATTGCTTGCAGATGGCAGAATTTTTTCCTATTTACTTGACATTTATCTTTATATTTTCGACACTTCCCACAATATATTTATAAATTATAGCCTATGTGTTATTCTGATGTATAAGCTATATTATTGTAAAGTTTCATTAAAATCTCACTTGACCATGGTTCAAAATTACGTGGTCCGTCGCCAAAAGCCCTCGTGCAGCTGAACAGTGCGACGTTAATATTCATTAAAATCCATTCAGTTGTTGTGGCGTGAAAGAATAACAAACATCTATGCAAACTTTCGCGTTTATAGTATTAGTAAGGATATATATGTGAGAAAGTAATTTTACAAATAACTAAATTTGCAGCTTTAGTTGATTGTCATTTAAGAGGCTAAATGAACCCTGACGCGATGACTCACTTTCAACTGTGTTTGAAGACTTGGAACAAATATTTTTAGTAAAATAAATTGAATTTGACAACTGAAATTACTGCTACGGGAAGGATTAATATTTCTATACAGTAAATACATCCAAATTATTAGTCAGAAGAGTACTTCGAGTTAGGTATTAACAGCTTTCAGAAATAACTTTTCTCAATTTTCCTCTTTTTTTTAATAAGAAATACTTATATAATACTAAGAATCAACAATAATTATGAGAAGTAATAAGATTACTTGTACTTATTTACGAACTCAAAATTTCCAAAGTTATTGAAACATTAGGCAATGCTCTTCATTCGATCATTTGAAATTTAGAAATATTTTGAAAAATTTATTGTTGTGCATTTATACCCTTTTCGAATATTGAATCTTTAAGAAAATTTACAGCTGCAGCTCGAAAAATATTTTATACGTGGTTTCACCTTTTTTTAATTTTAAAAGTGTGTGGGATAATGGGAGATAATACTACTTTAATTAGTAGGAAATACCTGGAGCGAAGCTATATATGTATGCGAATCCTTTTCAACGTTCGAAGAATTTTAATTAAATTTATGTTTTAAAAAATATATTACACTTCTATTTTTTTAGTTACTCTATAACATAATTACATTTTCGAGTCAAATATTATTTCAATGTGACCAAACCAAGAGTCTTGCATTTAAAATGAATGAGAAATTGTTTGCACACAAAAAGTAGCTATGAAGCCAATGCGAATGCAGAAAAAGGGGAGTGAATAAAAGGATGAGTCAATGCAAAATAATGTGACACTGTTTTTCAAGAAGTAATAGTGAGACTCTCCCTTGTAAAGTCTTGGAGCTGACTTTTGACAGCTGCCAAGGAAAACATGCAACGCTTGATCGAGAAATGAACAATGATTTTTGTCAAGTGCAATTAAAATAAAGTAATTTTTTAGAGCTTTTTTTAAGAACATACATCCTTTCAGAAAACGTTTTGATCTAAATGCTTTGTAAAAACGTCAACACATCAAAGCACTTGACTTTCTTAAGTAAATATTTTAAGAGCTAGTCAAGGAAATGTAAAATTAGATTTAAAGAAAATAGTATATTTGAATTCCCATTGGAATTATTATACTAGAAGTTTTAAGAAAAAAAAAGGATATGTTTGGAAAATATATCAGGGAACTTTCTTTTTGTTTTCCTACGAACTACTAGATAGTTTTTTTAGTGCATTCTTAGTATGTAATTATAATAATAGTTTATTCCTATCCTTCTTTTGACCTATCACCACTTGCTTGTCAAAAATGGGCGCTTCTCTTGTTTTGTTCCGGGTCACGTTGCTGTTGGTTAGTAGAATTTTCGCACCCGTTGAGAGCAATATCAATTGCACTTTTTATTAATTTCATTCAATTGTGGTTTTTAATAAGAAGAATTAAAATAAAACAAAACAGTAAGTAGGAATGCAGTTGAGTCATGGATTGTGGTACGGTAGAAAAAATTTGCTAATGCCAAAAAAAAAGATACATAATGTTTTGACATTTTTTAACGTTTTTAAATCATCATCAAACCTATACAGACAAAAAATGTTTACATTCAAAAAAAGGTTATATACATATTATGGTGATAGATGAACTCTCAAATGCTGGAAGAAAGTAGTTTTCGTCAGAATGGTGCTAAACGCTTGTATAATATATTAGGAAAATTGTTTAGGTAAAAAATAAACTTGACCGCGATTTGCTTCGGACATTATTGATGCTATGGAAGAGGAATGGTTAGCAAGTAAAAATTCCACAGCAAGCCTACCAATAAGTGAAATGCTTCCTTTAGAAAAATTGCTTGGGGGAAACTTGCGACAGAGAGAGAGAGTGTGCAAGGAAAAAAGGAAATGTAAAAATGTATGTAAAAAAGGATTTCATGAAACTTGTGCTGCATAAAAATTTTGTAATATAAGTGAGAATAAATATATTTTTGTTCTTCAAAATTACTTGTTACATAATAATTAGAGTTAATTATAACCATTTTAATATTTTTTTTAAACAACCCAAAATAATAACGCATTTTATTTCGCATTTTTAGCATATATAAACAGCTGTTTATAAAAAAGTGCAACACCATGAAGGAATCATCAGAATTAAATAAAACTTAATGCACAAACGACTTGTATTAGTACAAATAAATAACGAAATTTCCAAAGCAAAAAAAGAACGTCCTCCTGCAGCCCTCTATTTATACGCTTTTAGTATCAGTTAAGAGGGCGCTGCGCACGTCACGCATGTTCGGTGGCTGTGAAACTTTACTATTTTACGTAACATCCTATAATTGATATTTTCTGAAAAGTTCATTTAATTCTGATGATTCCTTCATAGTTTTGCATTTTTTACAAACAGCACTGTGTAAGAAAATTCTTCATAACTCAAACGAAACCCAAGGATTACTGGTGACAGGTTTTCACAGCCAACTGAAGAGGATGGCATCCCATTCTGTTAACTTTTCTTCTCTCTAAAGTGAGGGAACTTCGAAAGGTTTAACACAACGCGGTTTCTTAGTGTCACCGGTACTCGATCCCATGACGAACTCACGACCATGCCACTGAGACACTTATATAATTATGAATACTTAAATAAGTTTCGCGCATTTTTATAATATCTGAAGGAATTTATGAGAAAATGAAAATGCATTTTATGAACCTCTATTTTGCAAATTTTTCCTAAAACTGGTTTGAAAAATTAATTTCAACTAACCGAGTTTTCTCCGTAATGAAATTTTTTTCGAGATTTAGGGATATTTATATAAATAGAGATCTGACTTTAGTTTAAACAAAATAATATTTATTTTATTAACTTTTTTTCAGTAATATATAATTTTCCAAAGCATTAAAGTTATTTTTTCTGCATCAAGTTTCAAAACACAAAATTTTAACAATTATAGAATATAGTAGTCTAATTAAAATTTCGGCCATTATTACTTTTAAAGTAACTATGATTTATATATATATTCCATTGCATTTTATGATTGTTTGGTAACTATTTGATTGTCTAACAACTTTTAATTGATTGGATGATCTAAAGTTTATAAAAATTCACGAACTACACTGGTGTGCAAAAATTAAGGACGAAGTCGAAAAATTAGCATATCAGCTGAACGAAGAGGCAGAGCGGACAGAAAGACCAATCAGGAGATTAAGTAAGGTGATGTACGGTAGAACATGCGCAGATATGCAGGTAGACGTAATGGGGGAGTGTCTGAGTAGTATAAAGCATGTTGTCGGTGTAAAATCAGTATTTCTGACAAAGAGATTGCACGCCGTATAGCAGTTAAAATCACACCGAGTTGCTGCCTCAGCGAGAAATGGCGAATAATCAATCTGTTAGACGACATCTGGATGCTTTTAACCGAGGTCGAATCATTGGGAAGTTGGAGGAAGGCCGCAGTGTGACAAGTGTGGCTGCAGAGTTCGGAATTGCTCACAGCATCGTTTCACGACTTTGGAGACAATTTAAACTACAGGAACAGCTATTCGGGGGTTCAGTAGTGATCGTCCACGAGGAACCACACCCGCAGATGACCAGTACATTGTTTTACAGGCCAGAAGAAACAGGCGGCAGACAGCGGGAGAAATCGCTAGACACACGACACAGGCGACTGGACGACCGATATCGCGTTTTACCGTGGCCAGAAGACTGCACGGTGGTGGTCTGTTTGCACGACGCCCTGTACGGTGTGTACCTTTAACGCCTGCCCATCGGAGAAGGCGTTCTCTGTGGTGTCGGAAACACCGGAATTGGAAAGACAATGAATGGGGACGAGTACTCTTTACAGATGAGAGCAGATTCAGTTTGAGTAGCGATTCTCATCGCATACTCATCTGGAGAGAGCGGGGAAGCCGCAATCCTCCCTCGAACATCATTGAAAGGGACAGGTATGGAGGTCGCGGTGTTCTCGTTTGGGGAGGCATCATGCTTGGTAGTCATACAGACCTTCACATCTTCGACGCAGGTTCAGTCAACGGGACCCGTTATTGTAACGAGATTCTTCTTCCATATGTGCGTCTTTTTAGAGGCGCTATGGGTATGCAGTTCCTTTTCATGGACGACAATGCACCATGCCATCGCACAGTAGCTGCCGAACAGCTCTTAGAGAGTGAGGATATTGAACGTATGGATTGGCCGGTACGATCTTCGGATCTCAATCCCATCGAGCATGTATGGGATTTTCTAGGCAGACGCTTGGCAGCTCGTACCTTACCACCAGTAACGATTCGGGAGCTTCGATTGGCGCTGCAAGACGAATGGGCAGCAATGCCTCAACAACTCATTGACACCCTCATTCTCAGCTTGGGCAGACGCTGTGAAACCTGCCTAGCAGTCAGGGGAGATCATATCCCCTACTAAAGACCGTATGTTTCTTGGTGGACACCCATCACAGGGATGTTTCGGCCTTCAGTCGCATTGCGCTCCATGTTACTTTTTCAATAAAGCTTCTTTTTATCCCTCTGATTTCTCCTTTAGTAAGTGTTGATTACATATTACACATGTCCTTACGTATTGGGGATCTTACGGTATTAAATGTGTTGATTTGTAAAGCTTTTGTACAAAGTTATATTGAAAAAACCGTCTTGTCCTTAATTTTTGCACACCAGTGTATATAATAAAGATACGATTTCCGTTTTCCACACAATGGAAGAAAAAGAAATCAAATTTCGATGACAACATTTAAAAAAAAAGCTGCTTCAGTAGTTTTTTTTTAATTTTATTACCAGATGGCATAAAAGAGATCAGTCGCTGATATGTTATAATAAAACAAGATCTCTACGTCATTCAAAAGCACAGATATCAGACGAAACACATCATTTGCAGCATTTTCTATGGTTTTCAGACATATTTTGGATAGGCTCTTTTAATGTTGGAAACCCTGTCTAACAGATCGGGTGACTTGGGAGTCTATGTGTCTGGAAAGGATCGAGTAACAACGGGATTTTCCAGAAATTTTGAGCGAGAAAGGGATAAAGAGGCAAGGGGATGTACGGTGGGGCACCATCTTGGATATGTCACTGTATATAGACACTCGGTTAAAATAATCTCGGATAACAGATGACATAAAAATATTTACAGGAATAAATCCTATTCACAGTACAACAAAATTCTCACGCACACACACAGAAAAACATAATGTATGTATTTCTGTATACAATAAAGTAACACTGAATTAGGTATACCTACTAGTAATGAGTTGGGCCTCCTCTGGCATTGATAACGGCTGCCTCACGACGTGACATAGATTCAACAAGTTTCTGGAAACGTCCCATGGGAATGAATTGCCAAATATTGGCTAAAGCTGTCCGTAATTGAGTAAGGTTCTTTGGCGCTGTGTGATGGTTTCTCACGCTTTGTTCCAAAACACCCCAAAGATGCTCAATAGAATTTAAGTCTGGGCTTCTAAGTGACCGATTTATGACAGAAAAGTCAGAGGAATGCTCATCTTACCAGCCAGCAGCCAACCGGAATTTTTGAAAGGTACAGTTCTCTTATTGAAAACCCCATTACCGTGCGGATAATAGAACAACATAGGGCGTCACTCAGCAACTCAACGTACCGACTTGCGTAGAGGGAAATTGGTATAAGCACCAAAGATCCCAAACAGTGCAACGAAAAAACACCCCAGACCATGATTGAGCCACCATGCCCTTGTACAGTTCCAACCTGGAATGCAGGATCCATGGCTTCATGTGCCTGACGCCATATTCTCAGCCTCCCGTCGGAGGTTAAGTAGTCGGATTCGAGACTCATCACTCTATGCTACTCGTTTCCAGTCCTCTACGCTCCAGTCTCTGTGCTCTCTTGCCGAGGCAAGATGTGCATCCCATTGGCGAGCATTGAGCAATGGTACTCTCGTAGGTCGACGGCTCCCGAAACCCATAGGGTGAAGCGAGCGTTGCACAGTTCGTTTACTGACTGTACGACTGGCATTGTTATCCAACTAGATGGTAATTTGAGATACTGTTTGACTTCGCTGGCTACGCACAATTCGCCTGAGCCGCCTTACACCACGCACTGTCAAGACTAATTGTCCTTTGAAGTTTGCACAATCGCTAGTTTTTTGTCCATCATCCGTGTATTCTTGGTATACTCTTGACACTGCCAACCTTGAAAATTCCAGCTGTCTGACGATTTTGAAATTGAATGGCCCAAGATTAAAAAAACCTACGATTTTTCCTCAATCAAATGCGTCTAAATCAGGCAGTTTACCCATACTGACAATTCCAACAACTAATTCAGAACATCCACAGTACGTGCTATATATGCAGTTACCACAGCGCCCTTATTTGCGCATAAATGATGCGCAGCACTACACAATTTGCATGGTCCTTGCTATCTCTAAATCCGGGGCACTTAGGTGTATATATATATATAGAGAGAGAGAGAGAGAGACAGACAGAATATATACTCTACTAAAGAGAGATGAATGTTCAATAAACAAAACTGAAAAAAATTAAAATTGCAAGATAACCAGATATAAGATTTAATAAGGATATATGAAAAATTAAAAATATATACTACATAAAATATAAAAGTAGCGGTATGCGCTACAGTATGATAAACATTGCTGAGACTTAGAACAACTCTTATATATAAAATAATTAGCATAAAAGTGGGGTTGAACATGTGTTGTGGTCAGCAAACTTTCCCCATTTATGTTAATAATACTGAGCAAAAACCTATAGATGGTAACAGATAGAATATCAAAATCCATCACAAGAAAAAGATAACTTACCTAAAAATTGCATTCAAAAATGCAGAGTTCCCACTATATACATATTTATGTATATATATATATATATATATATATATATATATATATACATATACATATATATATATATATACATATATATATATATATAATATACATAAATAATATATATGACATATATATATATATATATAATATATACACTGAGGAACATTGAAAATAGAGACCCAAGAAGGAAGCTAAGTACAATCGCGAAACTTTGCAAAAAAGTACGGCGTAATGTGATATGCAAATGATCCAAGTTTTGTGCTAATACGCATGCTCATACACGCCGAGGTGGCGCTACAATCAGGAAGAGGGTGCTATATAAACCAGCGCAAATTCGAAGATTCATAAACGTGACGATTACCCGTAGATTGTAGGAAGACTTTGGTAAGCGAAACATGTGTCTTGTAAACACTCTAGAAGCCATTTGTCACAGTTCAGCGAGTTTGAGAGAGGCCTGATCATCGGGATGAAAACTGCAGGCTGGTCGACCCGCCGTGTTGCTGGGCAGGTGGATTGTTCGGAGTGTGCCGTTAGAAATTGTTGGGAGCAGTTGACACGAGAAGGTACCTACGTGCGGAAAACCGGCTCTCGGGCGAACAGGAAGACCACGAAGAGAGAGGATCGGATCGTGGGGCAAGCACTTGTGGACCCCACAGTGACTCGTTCAACGATACGAGCAGACGTAGGCGTAGCAATTGTTCCACAAACAATTTCCAGACACCTTGCAGAAGCAAATCTTAAGTCCAAGCGCCCTTTCCGTGCACTCCCTTTAACACCGGAACATCGGCAACTGCGTCTACAGTGGTGCCAAGCAAGAACAATGTGGAATGTCACAGATTAAAAAAGGGTGTGTTTAGTGATGAATCCCGGTTTGTTTTGGGGACAAATGATAACCGTGTACGGGTGTGGAGGCACCCTGGTGAGCGGTACAATTCCCCCACACTGTTCTACGTCACACTGCCCACACAGCTGGTGTATTGGTCTGGGGGTCCATAACCTATGATAGCCCGTCTACTTTAATTGTGATGCGTGAAACCTTATCGGGCCAACGTTACGTTGATGATATTCTTCGACCCCATGTAGGACCTTTCCTAAATGGTCTCCCAGGGGCAATTTTCCAGCAAGATAATGCTCGTCCGCAAACAACAAGAGTTGCTCAAGACTTTCTACGTCATTTTCAGACTCATCCATAGCCGGCCTTCTCCCCCGATTGGTCCCCTGTAGTGCACGTGTGGGATCATCTAAAACGGCAGATGCCATCGTTTCACTCTGTACATGATTTAGAGTTGGCTGTTCAAGATTTGTGGGCCCATCTGCCTCAAGACAACATAAGGTGTCTAATCAACTCAATGCCGTACCGTGTGGCGGCATGTATTGCAGCTGGAGGTGGTCCAACGCGCTATTGAAGTTGCCCAGCATTTGTGTCGTTGAACACCCTGTATTCGTTTAATTGTCTTGTTTTTGAGATCAAGTGAATCTCTAATTTGTTTCATTATGTGTATTAAATTTCATTTCAATCCGATGCTTTCTTCTTGGGTCGCTATTTTCAATGTTCCTGAGTGTATATATATATATATATATATATATATATATATATATATATATATATATATATATTTCGTGTGTTTGTTGGTGTGGGTGTGTTTATGTCTGTGTATATACATATATGCTAAAAATGTCAATAATTACATCAACAAATTAAGAGCTTAATTTAATTATTGATTTTAATTAAAGAAATTGGTAAAAGCTCATCATTGAAAAAAATATTGTGAAACAAACTTGCATTAAAACAGAATTTGAACTAATTAAAAGAAATTCAACTAATTGAAAACCTTACTAATGTACTCGAAAAAAAGTTAAAAAATTCCACATCGGAATATCCGTCGGACCATGACGGGAATCTAAATGGTGAACGGAAGATTTCGAAATGAAAAACAATATTCATTAAGCGACTGATTTAGGGAATGGAAAATATGCTCCACTCAACCAAATGGTAAGCTATAAGAAAAAAAAATTATTTTATTCTCACACACACACACACACACACAATCCAAATTTATTTTTATTTAATTTCTAAATAAGAGGTTTCTCAGAAATATACTTCAACTGCGAAAAAAATATCCCTAGCTTGAGAAATCTAATCATTTTACTATCCAACTTTATTCAGCATTTAATATATGGAGATATGGATTGTTCATATAATTTTACTCTTGTTTCTGAAAAAATGAGGATAAATTAAGATAACAGGGACATCATATACTTTCAAATAATCGATTTTTTTAATTTTAGTTCTAAAATATAGTGCTTATTTTTCTGAATCTAAAAATGTATAATACTTATATGTTTGTTGATAAAATAGCCCTAAAATATGAAAAATAAAAATGTAAATAAATGACCACGCCCCTTTTGACACGCCCCTTTGAACTTTAAATATGTAGTTTCCCCTGTGTTTTATCTATATTAACTTTGGATTGTTTTTTTCGTTTGAATGTTAACCCCGCTACTTTTTAGCCACGCTTGTGCGTGAGCTATTGTTCCAAGCTGTGTGACAAAATTTCTTACTTTAAATTTCGGTTTATGGCAATGTTTTGAACCGAGTTCGTCTATTCCGAAGTTTCTTGTGGCATACAACGACTTAATTTTACATTAATTTTCGTAAGAAATATTTATTTTTTACTTATAATTATTAATATTCATAAGCTTTTAAAAGTATCTTAACTTTTTTTAAACGAGTAATTATGCCAAGAATAAAAAAATTTGGCAGAAGGAAGTATAGTAACAATCAACATAAAAAGTCTAAATCGACTGAAGAATTGCTTTTGAATTCCGTGGAAAGTGCTTCTAGGAGAAAAATTAAAATACCGGATTTACTAAAAGAACAAGATTCTCAAAATGTAAACATAATCGTTGAACAGGATTTATTATCTTCCCTTATGAAAAATTTCTTATGTTGTAAATATTGCTGTTCTTCAGAGAAAATTGAGCTGAGAGAAGATTTAAAAAGTCGTAGAGGTTTAGCTGTGAGTTTGGAAATAATTTGTCACAACTGTGAAGAATCGACGAGTACAATGTCATCAAAAATATCAAATAAATGTTATGATGTTAACCTAAGATTGACATATGGAATGAGAGCTATTGGAAAAGGTGGAGCTGCTGCTCGAATATTCTGTGGGCTCATGAATTTGCCTCCACCACCTGCAAAGTTTGAACGCCATAATTCTTTGTTTTTAAATGTTTTAAAAACAATTAGTGAAGACTCGATTAATGCAGCTGTTCACGAAGCAGTCATAGCGAATGAAAATAATTCAAATATAGCTGTGGCCGTGGATGGCACATGGCATAAAAGAGGCTATTCTTCATTGAACGGAGTTGTATGTGCTACGTCTGTTGACTTTGAAGCTCTCACAAAATATTGTTCTTCATGTAAGGGTAAAAAAAAAACCATGTGAAAATTGTGCTAAAAATTACGAAGGATTCAGTGGGGAATGGAATGTCGGGGGTATTAAGTATATTTCAGCGATCTGAAACATCACGAAAAGCATGTTATACGCAGTATCTTGGTGATGGGGACTCAAAAGGATTTCTTACTATAAAAGAAGCAAAAGTATATGGCGACACAGAAGTCGAAAAATTAGAATGTGTTGGCCATGTGCAAAAGCGTATGGGCACAAGGCTGAGAAACATTCTAAAAATGAGCAGAGGCATTAAGCTATCAGATGGGAAAAATATTTCGGGACGTGGACGGCTAACGCTTAAAGAAGTGGACTCAATCCAACATTATTATGGGCTAGCAATCCGTAAAAATTTGTCATCTGTGGAGGACATGAAAAGAGCCATATGGGCTATTTATTTTCATAAACTAAGTACTGAGGATAATCCTCAACACGCTTTGTGTCCTCTTGGTGAGGATAGCTGGTGCGGTTATAACCGTAGCATTGTTACGGGGAATTTTATATTCACAAGCATTCTTTACCCGAGTCAATTTTATTGAAAGTGAAAAAAAAAGTGTTTCGGGATCTCACAGAGAAGGACTTATTGAAAAAGTGCCTTTATGGAAGAACACAAAATCCCAATGAAAGTTTTAACAAATGTATTTGGGAGCGAATTCCGAAAACAGTTTTTGTTGGCATTGAAACTTTGAAATTTGGAGTTATGGATGCTGTAATTTGTTTTAACGATGGATATGTAAGTAGGATAAAAGTCTTTGAAGCTCTGGGCATTAAACCAGGATACAACACGGAACGTGCCTTACTTATAATTGATAACAAACGAATTTTTGAGGCTGAACGTATAGTAAATAAAGTGTCATTGGAAGCCAGAAATAAAAGAAGGTCTTTAAAAAGGAAAATGGATAAACAGAATTTAGATGAAGAAAATGAATACCAAGCAGGGAAATATTAATCAAATCTATAATGTAAGGAGAAATTTTTTTGTTAAGTTTTATTATATTTTTCTCGAATGTTTAATATTTTTAAATTTAGGTAACTTTAAAAACTATTGTAGCATATTGTTTGAAACCTTTTATATATCTAAACAGGATACATGTGCATACAGTTAACAAAATATCTTTTAGTATGTGTCTAATTTTTTGAAAATTGATTTTATATGTAAAAAAAAAAGAAAATTAAGATTTTCATAATTTTAAGGTTTTATGATTATTTTTAAGAAATTATGCAATTATATAAATATAATTAGTTAAAAACAGATTCATTATGTTTAATATGTTACTTTATATATATTTGTAAATTTTTTTGTATATTCAAAGAATATTTTTGTAAGAAATGGTACCTATACATGAAAATATGTATTACAAGATCTCGAAAATTATGTTCATGTTAACTAAAACAAAGGGAAAAAAAAAACATGAATTTAAAATTACTTTTGTAACTCTAGAAAATGGTTAAGGATTATTATTAGTCATATAAAAATAGGCAAGGAAATACTAATTAAGTGTATAATATGTGAAAATATTGTTTTTTTTTAGTTTTTTCACTTTTCTCAAAAGCATATTTTTTTGCATTTAGATACATTTTTAAATAAAACTATTGCACTGTATGATTCCTGATTTTTTATACTTCTATACAAGATGCCTATGCATATAGTGAACCTAATTTTTTTTTTCTATTAAAATAGTGCCTAATTTTTTAAAAATTGTTTTATGCATAAAAAGCAGAAAAATAAAAAAATTTCAAATTTCAAAGTTTCATAATTTTTTTTTTAAAGAAACTATACTAAAATTTTACTAAAAAAAAGGGTTTCACTGTATTTTATGTATTGTTTTATATATGTGTAAAAAATATTTTGCATAAAAAAAGGATACTTTTTTAAAAAATGGTACCTAAACATAAGTATATATTACGAGTTCTCAAAAATTATGTATTACTTAAATTAAGTAGTAAAAAAAAACTTTTGGAGTAAAAAGTTATTTTTGTAGTTCTACAGAATATAATTAAATTATCTTTATTATAGACATAAAAAAATCTAAGCTCTATTGGAAATTTTAAATGATATATGTCTCATAAACAAAGGGTCTCAATTTTGGCATTTTACTCTTTCGAGCATGTCCTGGTTCCCTTAAGTGAGCGAACTTAAACAAATATACGTACAGTTCATGATTAGGGTTGAAAAATAAAGTACTGTTAAATGGATACAAAAAACATGAGGGAAAACAAATTTTTTACAATTTTTCAAATACGCGTAACACGTTATTGTTGTTTGTTGTTTCCATCTAATTTTAATTCGCGTAAAATTTCTAAAAACAAGTTTATGAAAGAGATAAAAGAAGGAAATGTTTCTCTATGGTGTTACTAATATAATGTAATTAATGGAGATGTCTTACTAACTAATGTGTGGAGAAACCTTTCACAAAAAATGGATCTTTTTAGATTATACTCAAATGCATGTGTCAAAATTACTATTTGAACCAACTTGAATAGTTTATCTTTATAATTTCAAATGGTATAAAATATTATTTAGGGTATTTTCCAAGATATTGAATGGAATTTTAAAGTAAAACTTCGACCCACACACACACACACACATTACCTTTTGAACTCTCGTTTTTGAAAATCAAGAAAATAGCTCTAAGACGAATGTTTCTCTTAGTCTTAATCCTGGTTGGAATTCTTTTCGTGCTGCTATGATGGCAGATAGAAATATCATGAAATCGAAAGGATTCCTGCTTCGAATGTGTATATTCTGGGGCTCCATCTAAATATTTTTCTATGGAAAAGGATAAGCAAGCATTTTCACTTCTTAAATTCAATGGCCAAAGAATAACAGTTGGTATATAGAAATCGAAAAGAAGAATGTCTTTCTAATGTGTCTGGCAAAAATCAACCGGCTGTTGAGTTTAATCCAACTCAATAGAGAAATTTTGTACAGAGCACCACTAAATGATTTTACAACTTTTAAGCATCTTGTCCAAAAATAATAATCAAACGATTAGAAACGCTTTATAAGAATTCCACCTATTCGTAAACTTTATCTGAGAAACAAGAAATTGAACCCAGAATTAAATTAAAATTTCTGCTTAGCTGTCAAAACTCTCTTTAGTTTTATACTTGATGAATATTATTTTTAATTGAAATCCATCAGATTTTACAAAACATAAATAAAACCCTCAAATAGTATTGCTAAACATGTTTATGAAAATGAATTTACTTTTGAAAAACATTAGTGGCAATACAGATCTGGTGCTTTTTATGTAAGCTAAAAAATAAAGCTCATAAAAATTTTAAGATATCAGAAAGCTCCTATTGAACTGAAATCTGTTTTGAACCCACTGTTTTAATGTTAAAAATAAATACTTGAATTGAGTTGATATTTTGATAAAATATTGGCGTATTTTGTAATTCTATAGAATGAACAGAGATTTGCACAACAGGTTTTTAAAATGTAGTCACTTGAGTCATCTAAGCAAAATGTTTATCCTCTTAATTGGAGTTGATTGTAACTTGGAATCTTATCCAAAATGCGAGACCTTTCTGCACATTTAGAATTAGATTTCTCTCGGTTTGATCGTTAAATGTGGAAAAAACAGGCGTATCTTGTGAAGGTGTCGGCGCGACGGAGTTGCCGGCGCCTTCAAATCCTGCCCCGAGTCAGCAGGTCTCTGTTCCCTTTGCGCTGCGTTGTTACTCCTTTGATGAATCTTTTCGTCTTTCCGATTGATTACCGAGACATTTCGCTCTCCCGCAATATATATATTTATTTGTTGGATGAACTTACAAAAAGTTGGTAGTGTGGATGTGTCATTTGAATGGACACAGATGGTTTCCACATACAATTAAGTTAAAAAAAATGTGAATTCGAGAATGAAATTTTTCAATATATTACGAGTGCCTTGAGTAATGCACTTAAATGGCTGAATATTCGTAATATTTTTCATATTGGTTACAGCCTCACTGAAATTTGAAATTTTCCTAAATCAAAAAGAATATTTTTGGAAGAATTACTTTTCATAGAAATGCTCAATTCTATGTATATTCATTTCAAAAGTGGGTACAGAATTTGCACTTTACATATATAAAATAATCTAATCGAGGATGGTCAAATAACTAAAAGAATAACAAATAATTAAAGTATATAAATTATATATTACTACATAGCTGTTTTAGTTTAAATCGTTTATATTGCAATTCTTAATTAGTTTTTGAAGTTCTACAGTGCAGTTTCTTTTCTGAAAAAGAAAGAAAAAAGCTTAGAAAATCTGAGAAATGTATTTCTTTCTGGCGAATCCTTTCAAAACTTCACTTCTCATTACAGCTTCAACAATCCAATTTATGTTCATGTAGCCGTGGTAGCCGAGTGCTCATGGTCATGAACTCGTGGCCAGAGTTCTTTTTGTTGAGTCATGAGTGAACCCTTTATCTACCGACGGTACTAATAAGTACCACTCATTTTAAAATTACATAGAATAAACATTTTTGTACGGGTATTCTGATGATATTTAGCAGGAACACTCCTTTCATTCCACTCTTTCAGGATACATTGCAGCACAGGTTCTATGATGAATATTTTGGCGGGAAGTGCGAACATTTTTGAAACACAAGTTGTGTTTTCAGCTGACATTTTCATGAGATTGCGAAGATTGTCATTTTTGTTCCGAAAAAGTAGTTAATGATAAAAGGTTAGTGTCTTATTTTTTGTATGTTAATTAAGACCTTAGAAAACGTTTGGATTATTTATTTTAAGTGAACAGTGTGCATAACTAATTTTACAGTTGAATAACTTTGTCGTACTTATAAATACCGACAATGCACTGAAGGTTAGAGGAACTTTTCCATCCATGTGGCTTATTGTTGTTTGTTGTTGTGTTGTAGCGTCACAACTATAGTGCAATGGAGTTATGCTTTTTTGGCATTTCTTTTTAGCCTAAGCTCTTTGTTTTGTATTTTGATCTTTTTGTCTTAACGTTTTCAAAAAAAATTTGAACTTTGAATCTGATCTGTTTTTTTTACTACACAATTAAATGAAATATCTATAACTTATTCAAAAATTAGCAATGTTTTTATTTATTTATGTGTAACTGAAACTTAAAACAACAATAGGTGCTATTATTTACTCCCCCTCCTTTTCTTAGAGTGTTTGGAAAAAAGAAGCTCAGTCTTCAAAAGGCTTTAGATTTATTACAGAACCTACCATATGAAATCAGTGATGTGCCGATATATGGTTCTTCAGATGCAGAAGTTACAACAAATTATCTACTGGGATATTCGTTAGGTTCTTAAGATGTCGATCAAAAGACTGAACGAGACTCAAGGTGTAGAAATTCATGTACATAAAATGCAGTATTTCCTTCCCCAGGATCCAGTGTCTTAAAAAAACATTCAATCGAAACCTCAGTCGAAATTCACACCGTGTAATGAATTTCTGTGTACTAATGAAGAGAAAAACTTTTTATTTGAATATGGCATTAAATTAAGTTGATGTGTAAAACTTCCTTTTTTTATGTAAGCAAGTAAATAAATTTTTAAAAATTTACAATTTTCAAAAATAAATATTTTGTGTTGTAAAATATTAGCGTTCTCTGGTTATTTAGCATTTTAAGAGTAAAAACTCCGTAAAAAATGTCATACGGTCATTTTGTATTATGAGAATATTTTGAACCTCTGTATACTCACGTTACTTTTATAAGTACCAATTTAATTCAATAGATCTAAGGCAGTGTTTCTCAAAGTGTGGGATGCGCTCCCCTGGGGGGCGCGATGACCCCACATAGGGGAGCGCGAGCATATCGAAAATTTAAAGATTTTTTTTAAAAAAAATAACCGGAAACAGAAGTAAAACAAAATGCTTTCTTCCATAATAAAAAAAAATACACACAACAACACTGACATAATTTATGTTTATTATCTGGCTTTTTTCCGTCATCAAATAGCTATCTTTGATCCCAAAACCAAATTAAAGAAAAAAAACATTTTGTTTTATTTGCTGTATTTCCTCAATGAGAGATTTTTTTATTACGTCTTAACATAAAATATTACTCGTTAAAAGAAAAAACGAAACCCAGACCATGAGAAAAATTCTAAGAAGATAAACAATTCATCACTGTAATTATTATTGAAATACTGTACATTAGTTGTAGAAAAAGAAAAGGAAGACATGATTCACTTTTCAGCCAGGCTGCATAGTACGTTTGCTAATCATTTGATTGACCTTCAATCTTATGGTATGGTTATTTAAAATTAGTTCTGTCCCATCTTTTATGCGTTTGCTTCACGCTTAGGGAAATTGTAAATAATTGAGTTTATATTTGGAAAATAATTGATTGATTTAACATTCCTGTATTATTAGTGAAAAGGGTCGGATTTGCGTCCTTTATTATGGCCTTGTACTTTTGAATCATTTTAGTTCAGTTTTATTGGATTTTTTTTCAAATCATCAAATAATTGAATAGTCCTTGAAAGAAGGTAAATATACTTTCTATAAATTAAAATATTCACTAGAATTCCGATTTGTATCGTGTACAGTAAAAATAATTATAAACAAATGAGTGGGGTGACTGATTCCCCCCGCTTTTACCATTAGCGTTAGTATCGAGTACGCGCCTGCTCCCGGTTAAGACATTTTGAAGTCTTCTCGCTTTAAATGTTAAAAAGTAACACAATTATTCTTCATCGGAATTTTATATTATTTTTCATTATTTAACAATAATTCTAAATTCTAATTCTGTGAGGTTTAAAATTATAGTTCTTTTAAACAGTTATTTACAATTATAGCATTTATCTAAAAAAAATCATTTTACATTTTTGTATACAATGTGGTGCACGCAGTTTTACTCTTCTTACAGTTCAGCTATTATATCAAGAATAATGTTTTATTTTTTAAAAGATAAACTCGTGCGAAGAGTCGGTGTTTCAGCCAGTATACGTTTAATGTATCAGTACTGAAGAAGGTATTTTATAAATAATTTCTTATTACTGAAATTGGCCGCGGTAGCCGAGTGGTATAGGTATTGGATCGTGGTTTGCCTTGTCACGAATTCGAGCCCAGTACCACTAAAGACCGCCGTGTAGGGCAGCGATGCACGTTAAATCTTTCGAGAGCTGAAATGTTCTCCCGTTGGTGTGGTGTGGTAGTTAGGAGAGAGGGATGTCAGCTCAGGTGTCGTCCACGTCACTTGACCATGGTTCAAAATTACGTGGTCCTTTGTCAAAAGCCCTCGTGCAGCTGAACAGTGCGATGTTAATATTCAATCAATCAATCAATCAATCTTATTACTAAATAAAGAACAAGTTTAATAATTATTAGGGACTTCCACGGGCTTGTCTTGTAGAGGAAAGCTTTTCAAAGGAAGGTCTAATATCAGAAATTGACACTTAAAGAGTTATTTTTCTATATTTAGCTGAGATCTATATTTTGTCTTCAAAGCATCCACCGCAGAAAATCCGTTTTTAACAAAGGTGGGATGTTGAAAATGGTAATAGTATATATACGAAGTGCTTTTGTTTTCAGTACAGATAATTACTCATCCACCTCTACCCAAAATTCAAATAGCGATTTATTGCAAAATTGCCTTTTAATTTTTCACTGCATGGAAATCTATGAAGATCTCTTCTTCGGAAGTTGAGAGCCCTTTGGAGTATCTTGAAATAGATCCCGAATCCACTCGTAACTTGCTACCAAGCTGTCCTCATCCAGAAAATACTTTTTAAAATTCTTTGCCATTATATAGCTAAATGATTTTACATGTTTTAAAAACAACTTTCACATGTTGTTCTACAGATTTGTAAGTTTGAACACATATCGAGTTGGGGCTTTTTTTCCCATCATTTACTTCAGTAGTGGTAAATCCAAAATTTATGTATTTTTGAGAATATCGCCTTGATTTAATTTTCGGAACCATGCTCCTTTGTCTGTGTACTTGTTGATTCTTTATTATCATCGAATGTTTGCTTACGACTTAAATATGTATGTATGATATTGTTTTAATCTACTGCCGTAAATACTTAATTACCGTGAATTATAATTAACGTGTAAATTTAAAAAAAATGTACATTCAAGCTAGATTCGGTAGCTATAGGAGTATCGAGTCGACCAAAACTGACTGGAATTGTACGAGGAAAAGCATTTTTACATGTTTTGCGCAGACGTCCGATAGGTTGCCCAGACTCACGCAAACGTACCCTATAATGCCAGATGTGATGGATATGATAGAGAGCAACATTGACTAGACTATTTTTCTAATGACATTTGTACTTTGAGAAATGAATGCTGAAAGAAATAAATCTTTAATTAAATATATCATTTTGCGATCTGTTCCAATTTAAAAATTAGAGAAAGAAAAATAAAATAATAAATAAGTAAGTAATATATATTTTAAGTAATTTTCTTAAAATATATATATATTACTTAAAATATACACAAAATTTAATATACTTATCGTATTAATTTGTACGGTTTATAATTAAGATCGTATTGTAACTTTAGCGTCTCTCTCTCAAAGTTCATTTTGATTGCAGTCAATACATTATTGTTGTACAGTGGGGCGAGACAAAAATTAGGATTGAAAATTGGGTCTCCAGTATTGAAAGTTTGAGAACCACTGCTCTAAGGGATTAAATTTCCCAAAGTTGAGTGTTTTATTTATGTGTATATCTCTTTATATTCAATGCAGCGATTCAAAAAGAAATATTACACGAAAAAATTACTTTATATCATAATGCGGTGGATAAAAGGTTAAAAGTCCTGAAATTACTAAACATTCACAGTACATAGAGGCTGACACACGCTAAACTTATAAATACTTTAAGTACTTTGGTGGGTTGTGGAATTTTAGAGAGCGGTATGCCAGTTTAAGTATCCTCCTCGTCACTTGACAGGCGCTCCAAAGTAAGAGATTCGTCCTCAAAACGCCCTCATAAAGCTTCAAAGGTTAATAAAAAATATCCCAATCCTTCAATACTACTAGGATTAGTTATAATTGGTTCTCCACTTTCGTGACGTATGAGATAAGGTACAGTTATGAGTTTGATATCCTTCATAGGAAAACTCAAATAATTCCTACTTTGGATTGGACTTGAAAAGTCTCCAAGTGGAAAAGTGATGCAAAAGGAGTGACAAAGTATGGATTCAATGAAAAGAAATCTCTGCTTTCTGTGGAATGTGTAGCTAGTATTTCAGCTTAAAATTATGATAAGTAAATGATATGACTGCGATGATTAAAAAAAAGCATTTATTAAGCTTTTTGTTTATCAAACAGGTTATTAAACGAAAACTACTTCTATTGAACAAATGTTTTAGTAAATATGTTCTCATTGTAAATTTTTTCTTAAATTTCTTTTAGAAAATCTAACTAACATTTGCATAGATTTGCAAAATGGTCGATATTCTTGTGGAAATCAAATCAAGTGGAAATGGCTTCATTATTTTCTTAGAGAATCGTTTTAACAGCAATAGGAGCACGATCTGGTGGGTGCTCTACAGAGGACTCAAAGGGAATTCATTTGTTTCGTCTCCAATAAAGTGATAAAGCACGTAGATATCACAAAGAAAACTCAAATAGTTACACTTTCAACTGAGTCTTGAACTGTTCATTTTTAAAAATCAGACAGGTCTGTCAGGGAGGGTTTTTTTCTGCCACTTCTTCGAAAGTGCACGATTGGAAAAAGATATAATCTTGATGGGGGACTGTAAGCGATCTGAAGGGCAATTTTTCCTCAGGCATAATTGCTTTCTCTCCTGCAAAATCATCATTTATTTTATTATTTTTTTACATTATAATTCGACGATTCCGTGAATATTTTTCAAGTAGCATTAGTTACTAAGGCTGTAAGTTTTTTTCTCAGAATTCCATCTTCTGACAAATATTCAATTAGTTTTACAAAACTAAAATAAAGTCAATCCTCCATTGACTGTCTAAATACTTGTTGCGTGCGTCGAGTTCAACGCATCATTTTCATGACAGCCACTTTGGATCGATTCCCTTGCTTTAGGACATTCTATAGGCATCATTGCTTTATATAAATTCTGTAGGATTCCTTGGTAAGCTCCCTTGCTACACACTTGTTATTTCTCAAAATTCTCTTCTCGATCCATTGAGTGAAATCTTTTTTCGGTTGTAGTTTCGAAGAAGAATTCGGACTGAAACGATCACGTTTTGCAGACTTTGCTAAGGCTGTAGAAATTTCCGTCATTGCTCAGACGGTTTTGGTTCATTTACACTCTTAAGAGGAATAGAATAGGGAAATTCTGACTGCAAATATCTCGAAACACCACTTCTGAGAACTATGTTGTTCTGCTCCAATCGTGCATGATATCCGTATTGACTGCCGTTGTACATCAACAATACAATTATTTAGTACTTTCGAAATTTATTTACTCTGATTTCGAACTTAATTAGTTTGATTCGAATCAAATTTTCTTCCCCTCTTTTATATCCACCGCTTTAAATTCTAGAGCGAAACTTTCTGTTTTTATGTTTGCCTTTTCAATATGACTTCTTTTCAACTTGTTTTTGATTTGCCACCATCAACTTTTAAAGCAACACGAGAGTTTCGTCATTTGAAGTTGCCACCAACTTGAAAACATTAAATAACAGCTCATCCCAAAGCAATCAACCAACAGTTATGTGAAGAGTCAATGTAAAAAAAAAGTTGGACGTTGCAGACCAATTTTTGTTCCCCATACCATTTGACTGTCCCCCATCCGGTCGAGTGGTTAGTGACGCTTACTGCGGTGCCGTAAGGTCTGGGTTCAAATCCCGGGTAGGACATGGATGCTTGTGTTGCAGTCCTTCTCTTCTTTGGGATGTGTGCTTCGCGCTTACTTCTATGTAAGCGCTCGTTTGATACTTTGTGGTGAATGGGGTTATAAATGTTCTCAAAATTTTTTTTTTAAATACTATTTGATTGAGAGTATGGTTAACTCTCTGAATTACTTTGAAGCCTGTTGTAAAGAACGATATACAAGTGTATTTACCACCAACATGCTAAAAACTTCCCGGTAATTCTTTGGGTTCGAATCGCAATTTGAACCAGAATAACATAGTTATAAATAAAATTATAATCAATAATATACCAGTAGCTTGAGCGATGCAAGAATGAATTTTGGATTATTTTCTAAAGGAAGTTACAATAACCGAAATGTATCTATATTATAATCCGGGATTTGAACCAATAAAATGGTCAATTTATAATGGAGTTTAACCGAAGTTTTACCCTTTGAATCTTATATATTTCAGGTCACAGCTAAAGATGCAATTTCGGACTTCATATTGGGGAATTGATTTTTTGAACCAGTTGGAATATCTGCGATGGAATCAGAATGACTTCAATAAACAAGTACAAAAGCTTTCAGTTCCATTCGTCATATACGAAATTGCGAATCAATGGAAACTATTCAATGACCAAAGATAGGGGAATTAATAATTGGCATCTGATTAGCCAAATAATCATTCCGAAAATTGAAACCAATTTTTTTTCTTGTATTAAAAGATTGTTAAAATTATAATTAACATGGAGGAGAAACTACATCAATATTTTCTTCGAAATGAAGCATTTGCTCTCGTTTCCGCAAATTCAAAAGATGACTCGTGGAAAATATTTTTCCTCAAGTGAACTTGATAATTGATCTTGAGCTATTTTGACCTCTTCTCTACAAAAAATTAATGATGAAATGACTTTCAAATAGTTTTTTTTCTGCTAAGTTTAGTACATATCTACTCTTTAGAACACCAGAAGAGTTATGGCTTGTTATCTAGTTGAACGTTCAAATGGAGTCTACTGAATACAAATTCCGTACAAATTTCCATTTTAGAAAAGTAGGAAATAACTTTTTTTAGATACCCTTCCCCCAAAAATGTAGATAAATATTTTGCGAGCCTTTAATCGGATGTATTTATCAATTGCTTTCCTGCGCTGTTGGATGCAGATTCGGGTTCTCTTATTGAGCCCAATGACATTTGAAAGGATTCAAAATTAGATGACTATTTCTGAAAAGAATAAATAACTGTTTCAAATTAAAATGTTTGCTAAAGGAAGTTTCATCCTAATAAATATTTAAGTTGAGTTGAGTTGAGTTAATATTAACGTCGCACTGTTCAGCTACACGAGGGCTTTTGGCGACGGACCACGTAATTTTGAACCATGGTCAAGTGACGTGGACGACACCTGAGCTGGCACCCCCTCTCCTAACTACCACACCACACCAACGGGAGGACGTTTCAGCTCTCGACAGATTTAACGTGCATCGCTGCCCTACACGGCGGGTCTTTAGTGGTACTGGGATCGAACTCATGACATGCCTGCCATGGTTGGATACCTTAACCACTGGGCTACCGCAGCCCTAATAAATATTTAAGCGAAATGCCCAAATCATAAATACAATGTAGATATACATGTAGTGGTATTGATATTTACAAGTCGATCCATGGTAGAAGTGGATGTCGTGTTACTGTATTTAAAAGACCATAGTCAACTAGAAAGATTCTTCTGCTTCTCTGCTCTTTCTGAAACGTGGCCGTGGTAGTCTAGTGGTCAAGGTTACGAACTCTTGGTTATGAGTTGGTACCGCTAAACACCCACCGCGCAGAAGAGACCTATGCACGTTGCATAGGTGGGGGTTGAAACGTTAGTGGGGTGTGGAAGTTAGAAGAAGAGCACAGTCGTCATCTTCGTCACTTGATAAGGGTTCAAAATGATGAGTTCCGTCTCCAATAGCACTTGTGCAGCTTTAGAGTAAATATTCCATTCACTGAAACTGGCAGAGCGTAAGGAAAACTAAGGGTTCGAATTGTCATTCTTTTCATATACGTTTGTCATATTGGGTGTCCTTCCTATGAATTCCACTCAGTGTGTCTTGTAATGAAATCAATGAGTCTTCACATTGAAGGGGATGGCCTTGAAATGAGCTTCGACCACTGAAGAGAGGGTCGTTTGCGTAGTTTGACCAAATTAAAGTTTCCTTATCAATGACCCTCGGGTTGCTTTAGAAGGTGACGTGAAATCATTTTTTTCATTGATTCGTTCGGGTTCAAATGTGAAATCTGTGATCATAAGAAAATGGATCTGGATTCTGCTTCGAATGGCTCTTGATCAAGGTTCATCCTTATGCCGAATGCACCTGGAGGTATGGACGAGATGAAATTTTAAAACAAAAATATTTACCCTACATTTCCTCTAAAGTAAGTGGAAGTCAGAGGAGCTAAGGGAGCCCAGAGTTTAATCCCAGTGCCGTCGATTCAATCTCTAATTACTCAATCGGACATTTACTAAAAGCACCATTGAACAAAACGAAAATTTTTCTTGAAATATTATTTCTAATGAGCCAATAACTAAGGCAATTGACCACTTTCACTCGATCATCACTCAAGACCCATAGTAGAGAGGGGATTTCAAGTCCTCAAAATGGCATCATGTGGAAGTTCGGAGATTGGGATTTGAGCTGAGGTATTGTCCTCCTCACTTGCTTTAAAAGGATTAGATCCGTCTCCTATGGCCGCTTTAGAGTGAGTTGTTAATGAACACTCTGCTATACCGTTCAAAAAGCCATCATTTCCCCGTCCCCCCATAGTGCAGTGTGACATTAATATTCACTCTTCCCCATAGTGTTAAGAGATGATTAAAAAAAAGTGCAATACTCTACTTCACATTCTCTTAATATTAAAATAGTCACTTGTGTGAAATATTTATAATTCAAAATTCTTCAAAACTGCTGTGGATGAAACATATTTCACAAAAATAATATAAATTAATAATAATGTCTCGTATAATGAGCTTGGACAGTCCAATCAATTGTTGGTAGATAAATACTTAACAATAGTCACGTGAATAGTTGAAAAATTTGATTTGAAATATATATAATTTAACATATATTATTAATTAAATAGTGTCATTTATAAGAGATCAACTAGCTAATATTTACTTCTAGGAAACTGAAAATATACCAGTGGAATACTAGCATAATTTCATTGCTATTACAATTCATCGATAAGAAATCTGTTTATAAAATCAAGGAAATGATACATAATATATAAATAAATATTTGTTTTCCTGCGTAGAAAATAATGAAAATTTTAACAGGGACTACAGAAATCTAAATCTGTCATTGGTGTTTGTAAAAGGGAAAAGAAGTCCACCGATAGAACCATCCACTTGAAGCAATTAGAGGGAAAAACCAAAAAAAATAAATCCACCCTAAGCTAATTAAGTAAGGAATAACTGTGAATACCGCCAAATTCAAGCTAGGTACTAAATTGAGACATAACTCAAAGAGTGAAGTCTCATTTCCCTCTAATGACATCTGTAGAGGAGGATTCGCTTTGTGCGAGTTAATAGGGTCACAAAGGTTAACTCTAAAAAGCTTCATTAATTTAGCCTAAAGATATAAAAAAAACCATCCTTAAACTGATAAATTCGCAAAACTACACTGCTGGACAATTGCTAAGGACGGATAACACTATCATCCATAGCAACCACAAAATGAAAGGAATCAAAATGTGGAAAATTAGAATAAGTGCGGGATATTAGTAAGAAGAAGTATGAATATGCAAATTTTTTTCCACGTCTGTTCATCACGTGATAGCATTCATAAGAGCTTTAAAGGTTTTGACGCATGTGGACAGTTGTTGTTTCGAGTCAAAGTTTTACAGGAAAGATTTAATAGACGAACTTAAAATTTTTGGCATGTCTTCCCGACATCACATACATGATTTTATGCGTGGCCGAATTATTGGAAAGATCGAAGAAGGGCGAAAAATAACAGATGTTGCCAGGGAGTTCGACATCGCTCACAGCGTTGTTTCACGGCTGTGGAAGTCATTTAAAACTACTGGAATGTGTAGTAGACGGCACGGGGGAGGTCGTGTTAGAAGTACGACGCCTGCAGAAGACATATATATCGTCCTATCAGAAAAAAGGAACAGGCGCACCACAGCTCAGCAGGTGGCAAATCAGTTTCTTGCTGCATCAGGAAAGCAGATCTCCCGAAAAACTGTTGCCAGACGTTTGAGGGGAGGAGGACTATACGCACGCAGACCTGTTTTGTATGTCCCATTGACCAGACAGCACCGTACTGCCCGTTTGCAATGGTGTCGTGAGCATCACAATTGGACTGAACAGGACTGTGCATGCGTACTATTCTCAGATGAGAGTAGGTTCAGTCTGTCATCGGATTGTAGACGCCAACTGATCTGGCGCGAGAGTGGTACCAGAAAATATCCAGGAAAAGGACCGATATCCGACATGCAGTATCATGGTGTGGGCTGGCATCAAGATCAATGGCCGCACGTGCCTAAATGTAGTTGCGAATGGGACTATGACGGGCCAACGATACATTGATGAAGTTCTACTTCCTCATGTTCGTCTTTTCCGTGGTGCTGTCGGTGATAAATTTGTTTTTATGGACGACAACGCAACATGTCATCGAACACGCTGTTCAAGATTGTCTAGACAGCGAGGGTATTCAACGTCTCGTATGGCCAGCGCGTTCTCCAGATCTAAACCCCATTGAAAATGTGTGGATGCTTTAGGAGGCAAGTTGCTGGTCGAAACTATCCTCGACAAACAAGAAAACTCTTATCCGTGCACTCACAGAGGAATGGGATAAATTGCCTCAACAGCTGCTGGATAATGTTGTGCAAAGGACGTGTGGAATGTTGCATCACACTCCACGGTGGACATATCCTGTACTGATACCTTTCTTTAAGGTTCCTGCTGACTTTTAGATGCATTGTTCCATTTCTCCGTACGCAGATCAAATGAACATTTTTTTTTTTTTTCTTTCAGATGTTTCACAGCTTTTGTACTTTCCAGAACAATAAATATTCTTTATTCTAATGTCTGAACAGTGTGGCAACTATATTTTATCCTACTAGGCCTCATGTCTCGCTTAATGTTATGCTACATAGCAATTTGTGATCCGTCCTTAGCAATTGTCCAGCAGTGTATAATCTGTAGCAACTGATACACAGAAGGCTCTAAGTTAAGTAAAAAATTTAAATCCCTCGTATACCAGTTACGATGTCAATTGTATGCAACTAGTCAAATCAACTTTAACGGGAAGCAAACCCTTTTTTTTTTCGTTTACAATCGAACCAGCAGGAAACCTATTGCATGCGATGTCTGTTATTGTTTGCTTAGGAAAGTTAGCTTAGGATATTAAGTTAAAATGGTTCACTTTGTATTACTTTTATGTTCATTCAGTTGACTAATTGATAGTTTTCTGATATTGTTTTACAAATTTTCTTTCATAAAAATGCATAAAGAAGAAAATAATGTGTAATAATGATAAATTAATGGATTATTAAAATATTTTAAGAAGTTAAAATACTTTTCTTCTTTTCTTTAGGAAACCAAAAAGTAAAATACATTTATAAACAGCTTGTAGAAAGAAAAGAAAAACACAGATATTTTTTATATTCAGACTTGATAAGATTGTTCTAATGCTAAAATTAATATTTACTTCTTTTCGTTCGGTAATTATTTTATTTTTTTTATAAAGTTAAGCCTGAAGGGGCTTTTAAATCAATAATAAAATTGATGTTAATTATAGTCCACACATTCAAAAATCTCTCTTTTTTTAAAAAAAAAGTTCTTCTAATGTTTATGTAGTTTAATAACGTGTGGTATATATATATATATATATATATATATATATATAGTGGTAAAAAATGTATACATATATATATATATACATATACATATATATATATATAGTGGTAAAAATGTATACATACATTATCAATATAATATTAACTAAACAATCATTGATGTATTTTTGTGAAAATAATTGCGACTAACAAAAAATGTAGGGGCTTCTCAAAGTAATACTTGAAAGCTGTTGGGCATAATTCTGAACGTAGTCATTTGATCTGAACAGGCACCTATCTCTCCAAATCACGCCCAATTGAGAATTTTCAGCGTCTTCGCACCAAGACTTGAGTTCGCTAACATGACGCCTAGAAATGGCATGAACGAGATTTGATAACCAAATCGTGACTTTAATCTTTAAAAAACAGTTAATCTAGTGGAGACCAGATTCAACCCATTGAACTAATTCATTTTTTAAATTTAGTATGACGAATTTGTGGTTATTAGGTGACAGCATACATTTTACTAAGACAAGGACCATTTCAGCATTTCTTTCTAGAATTAAGCTAAAGAAGTATAATATTGGACGTCGCAAATTTTCTGAATTTGTCACAGACAATCTGTCAGGACATTTTAACCTACGTTCAACATTTAAATTCCCTTTACTCAATTTTCGAAATAAGGTTTGAGACTGTTTTTTGTAGTAATACCTCAGTGGACAACGAATTCATAGAGTCATTTTGAAAAAAAATGTCATATTACAATTGGAACGGATCAGAATAGGCCCTAACGAAGATCTTAAAATAAAGTTTAGAAACGGATGTCAGCAATTTTGGGCGTTAAAAAGATATACTTGTTATTTGTCACGAATTATGCAATATCATGAGAAAGTTTTTAATTGCTTTTCCTAGTGAGAAGGAGTTTAAGTCAGTTTGCCAATCTCAAAAACAAAAAAAAGAAGGGCCTGGACATTTGCTAACAAAGGAGAGGGAGGGTTAAATTTGACTAGACTGATATTAAATGTTGAAAACTTGATATTGAAGCATCAAATTCCTCCCTCTCATTAAAAACATTTGTTAGTAGTTGGGTTATTTTATGTAACATTTATTTATGCATTAGTTTAATTCATTAACATGTACTTAAGTTTTTAAACGCTATATTTATCGACAGTTAGAAATTTAATTCTTTTAAAGTAAGTAGTAATAGAGCAGCTGTCCGAAAGACATTTAAGCTGATAAATTTGCAAAAATTCCATATTAGGTAAGCAGGGGTCTACCCGAAACTGAAAAACATGGCAAGGGGTCTATGAGACAAAAATGCTTGGAAACCTCTGTTCTAAATGCTTATAGAGACTACCTGAGAGAAACTCATGATTTTGGATATTGGATCAATTTTAGATATTTCAGCTCAAATAATGAGTTTCTTTAAAATTTGGATTTTCAAAATTATTTAATTTTGTAAATTAAAAATATTTTCATAAAAAACGAAAATAAAACATAAGTGAAAGCACTGTTACAATGTACACCTTAAAAAAGAAAACAATAAATGTACAGCGAATTTGATATTTTAAGACTATATATCTATAAATTATCTAATATTATAAAAATTTGACACTATTTCTCCAGGTTTTCTCAGATAACGATTCCAATCCATTGACTCTGTCGAAAGAAATGCAATTCAAGGAATAATTTTAATTGACCAATGAGTACAAGAGCAGCACGGATAATGTACCCTCCTTGCAAATGAATATGAATAAGTTAGCCCCCCATGTTTCAATGCGTTATCAGGCAAGGTGCAATTGTGTGAAATGCATTAGGAAGTCACTGGACATATTTACGTGTCATAGGAAGGTGACCTTTTCGAGAAGGAAACCAGCGCCCATCTCAGTATTCCAGAGAGGACATTCTAACTATCCCAATCCTTTGGGAGAGGAAAATCCCTCTTGTTCTCCTAAGGCCAGCGGAAGGGTTCCAGAGAATAAAAGAGGTGATCGAACAGAGTGAAAAATATATTCAGAAGGAATCAGTTCATATTGAAATATTTCAAAAAAAATTAAGAGAAAGGTTACTACTTGATAGAATGGATGCACCACGCATATTCATAGAAGATGTTTTTCAAATGCAGTTTATTACCGCTTTTGTTAAAAACACTTAGATCAAACAAATTTTCAGCTTCGAAATATCAGGTTGGAAACCAAATGATATTTGCATGTATTATAAACGCGTAAAAATATGGGAAATATTTAAAAATACTACAACACAAATTCAATGTATATCAAAGTGAGAAATAATTTAAATCTTAGTAAAACACTATTTAACGGAGCTGAATTGAGGGAGGAATCCAAAAATCCGTTGTCTCATTTTCATCTCTATCCATTTTGAAAATCTTCAATTCATCCCAAGTTTGGATATTAGAACAAATACTGCAGTTTTTTCACTGTAGGCTTGATTGGAACACAATAAGTGTTTGGGTTGGATCTGGACAGGAATTTTTAATCAAAAGTCGCATTTTATTCCAAAATTCAATATTTTAAATGATATTCAATTCCAGAATTTATAATTGAAATTTTTTTATAAAATGTTAATCAGTTCCTTCTTTATAGAAAAAGGAGATTTAAAGTTGAGAGGAACTTTTCTTTCCATTACAACGCAGACTAAATAGAGAGATTCAACTATGGCATCGCAAAACGTATTTCGATGTGTTGTATTCATATTAAGAACGATAAACGGATTACTTTCAACGAAAATATTTTCTTATCACGCTCGGAAAGGAATGTAAAAGAACAGATTCACTTCTAATTTTACTTCTATATAATGATGACTATTAATCAAATGTTACATAATTGTTTTAACCCTATTAACACAGCTTATGTAAAATTATTTTTAAAATATAGATATTTTGAAAAAAATAAACATCCTAATTGCTATGCAACTGAAGAAATATTTTTGACAAATAAAATACTACTGTAGAGATAATACATTATTAAATTATTTTTTGTTCTGTATAAATTAGTAGACTTCTATAGAAATTTTGTCAGAACTTGGAGGAAATGGATCCCACAAACAGAAATCTGTAATACCTATTACGTATATTAGCTTATATTAGTGGAATCACAGGTAACATAATGTGACAACAGACTTCTCTCCGAGTTTTCCATATAGACTAGACTATGTAATATATATATGTTACTATGGAAGAGTATAATTTCTTAGAAAAACTAGAAATTTCATGCAATAATAAAAGTCATTGATGACAGATGAAAATTGTCATACTTTATCTAGTTATTCTATGAAATAGCTAATGATAGATCGTTAAAATGAATAATAAACAGTTTCAAATTTATTTTATAAATTAATTTATCCTAAATATAGCTAAACTATCTCATCTTTATGACACAGTAATACTTGTCATCCGGTTTTCAAACGTGGCTTCAAAGCAATGTTGCTTGATGGGTGATACTGATCTCATTTCGTCTGCAGAATAATTTACCTTTCATCTCTTGCCTTTGTTTACCTCGGGCACCACTTTTCTTCTAGATCTACTTGTTATTTGGAACATTTCCCACGCTCTTCAAATTGCACTTGATTTCTAAGCACAAGCGTGACACGTCGTCCCAAGCTCACCCATCCTTCTGCATTGCGGAAGGGCACATTTATGTAATAAAACTTGCAAAGAAAAGCGCCATTCCTCTTTTTTAGTCTGCCGAAGCATTGGGTTCGGCCATTCTCCGCGTTTGTGTCGCATAATGTAATAGCACTCTCTCTGACGTCATAGCGCTGATATTTACACACACACACACACACACACACATATATATATATATAAATATATATATATATATATATATATTCATCACCTTTCTTTTCAGCTGTCTTTTCATTGTACTGGTTGTAAAATTCCCCCATCAACAATTTTAAGGTTTTATGTTGAAAAATGCCTTCATTTCTTAAGGCTGTATGTATTGGGTGTATGGGAAAGTTCTGTTGTTTCTGAACATGCTCACTTTTATGCGTTGTCGACCCTTAGCAAGAATTCAAAACCTACTGAAACTGGTTTAAACAGTTAGATTATATATAGTAAGTGATTGATAATTTAAATACATTCTTTTTCATATTCTAGTCAGTATTTTCAAACTTGTAAAACTGTCAACAGGAGTAGAAAAAAGTACTCTTAAGGCATTTTGTGCTGCATTGGTTCCAAAAAGGGAATAATTGCGATGGAAAGAGAAAAAAGCCTTGTTGTGACGTATTTGAAGATGACGCAATAACAACTCGAGAATACCAAAGATGGTTTGCGAAATATCGTTCAGGTGATTTTTCTCTGAATGCTCAACTCAGATCAATAAGGCCATGAGATATCAATGACAAAGTCCTATGGAGGGAAGGATCCCCCGCTAACTTCCTCAAAAGAGGGCTTCAAGTTTGAAATTTATCAGACTACTGCTTTGAATCAGACTAAAATATTTTGTTTTGCGTCCAAACTCTGTGTTTGTGTGCCACATGAATTAAGCAAAAAAAATTGAATGGACAGAATTTCGATATATTCTTCAAAGGTTACTCGTCACAATAAGGAAGAGGTTTTTGGAACACTTGGTGACTGGCGTGCATTAGAAGAAGGAATATTATTTTGTGTTGTTGATAGGAATGCAAAGGTAGAGTGCTCTAAAAGTTGCTGAAAGAATAGGGAATGATTGATGCTGTTCCTTACTGTTCACAACTTGAGGTTTGGAATAAAGAAATTCAAAATATACGCCTATATTCGACCAACATCAAGAGTGTAATTCTTCATCACTACAACGCTAAATCACACAAAAAATTGGAAAATTTTACCTCAGCCAGCATATTCTCCTGACATTGCACCTTGTGACTATCGTCTCTTCAGGTCACCGCAAAACTTTAAATATGTACATTATGAGGGTGTACAAGTGGCAGTGTAAGCATATCTTGACTCCAAAACAAATTATCTTTTCCAAAAGGTTAGATAAGCTGCAAGAACGCATGCAGAAAATTGTAACTCATAAAGGACATTATACACTGACGGGGGAAAAAACCCAATACCAAGAAAGAATTGTGTTAGTTAAACGAATTTTGGTGGGCGTGTGTTTTTTTTTACATTTGAAAGATGACATCGATTCAAATCTAGCGCTCTAAAGAAGCGCTAGTAGCGCCACTCAGAACTCGCAAATCAGGGGTGCTATAAATGCATGCTGTAAAGATCGTGAGCGTTGTTATTTGTCTGTGAAATTTGACGTATTGAGTTGATGTTAGCCAAAAAATGCATTTAAGAAGACGAAGAAGCCATTATCAACAGCTCACCGAGTTTAAACGTGTAATAGGGCTACGAGGTGATGGATTTTCTTTCAGCAATATTGCAAAAAGACTTGGCCGGAATGTATCCACTGTGTATAATTAAAGGGAACAGTGGTCAAGGGATGGTACTGCCTCACAAAGACCCGGTTCTGGGTGGCTCTACTGAGAGAGAAGACCGCAACATTCGGCGTAAGGATGTGGCTCATCCTAAGGCAGGCAGAAATTCGAGCTGCATTTGGAGCCACAGTGACACAGCAAACTGTTGTAAATCTGTTACTTCAAGGACTGTTTCGAGCCAAGCGCCCCATAGTGTGTATTCCACTGACTCCAAGCCATTGCTATTTACGACACCAGTAGTGTCAAAGCTTTCTAAAAAGACTAAGCTCTGACACTCCAATGACCTGAAAGTATACACGTGATCAAATGAGGGAAGGATTTGGAAGGAGAAAATGATTGTACTCACACTTCCATCTTGTATGCTGAAGTAGTTGATAGATTTTCTCACGTGTATTTATATCCATTACTTAGGATAAATTGACTGGTTTTTCTGGAAAAAGGATTACTCAGGATTTCTTTATTAAGCATAAAGAAAAAGGTACGATATTTATATTACTGTATAACTTTATTCTTGTCATTAATTTTTTTTCTTTTGAGTCTTAAGCACACGATATAATAAACTGACGCATATATGCCAACATCCTTGATTATTTGTAAAAAAGATATTTTGTTTTATAAGAGAAATTAGTGTTTAAGTGTAAAATTAGTGTTTTGTTTATTCTGTCACAAATCTTAATTAACTGAAAATTATTATTAATAACTTAACCTAAAACTGCACACATTTCATAATAGTGCCTCGTTACTGTTGTGTACCAAATTGTTCCCCTAATTAACCGGGGCAGCCGTACGTTTCTGTGTTTCGTTTCCCAAAAGTTGAACAGTTGTTACAAACTTGGAAAAAGAAAATTCCAAGGAATTTTAAAAATACTAACAATAGTGTAGTGTGCATTAAAAATTTCCCTGAATCTTTCATTGTAAGAAAAGATAAAATTACAGACAAGACTGGTACTGTTATAGAAATACCTAGAGTGTATCCAAAATTATCAGAGAATGCATATCCTTGCATTTTTCCTGGTTGTACATCCTACTTGAATGAAACTATTAAACAACGCTCAGTGACAATTCAACGAAAGGAAAAAATGAAACAATTAGACGAACAACTGTTTACTAATTTCATTAAGAAAGACGCAATTACCAGTTTTGAATGTTTAATAGAAAATCTGCTAATGCGAGAAAATCCCATATCTGATTTCTTATCTAAAAATAATGTTCTAAAACATGATTGTGAAAGTTGCATAACATTTCTTTTTATGAATTGCGAAAATTGTCCTTCTATTTTAAAATCCCTGAAAATAAATACAGATCTCTCTATTGTTATATTTAATAATAATCGTGAATTAAATATACCTTCTGTTGCAAAAATTCTTAATAATCCTCCTAGGTTAGACTATTTTAGCGGATTGTTGAATATCTTTAATACAGTAAATGTTTTTGAAGAAATATGTTCCATTAATTCTGTTCCTCATCATGTTATGGCTATTCAATCGTGGGAAAAGTATATTGAAAACAGTAATGCTGCAAATTTCAAAGCAGCAAATTTTATTTTAGAGCAAATAAAATTATTAAATTTGAATAAACATGGCCGTAAGTATAGCAGTAACTTAATGTTTTTTTTTCTTTCTGCGTGTACATTAAATCTACAACATGTTATTCCTATGTAAGATATAAGGGGAATATAATTCTTCCTAGTATGAGAAAATTACAGTGAGTTGCGCGCGCATCTGGATTAAATGTTACTCCAGATTTGTTAACTCTGGCTAATGAAAATTATCTACGAGGTAGGTGTAAATAATTGAAAGACCATCTGAAACAGGTAATATTACAGATTGATGAAATTTTCATTAAATCAGCGATTACATATAAATGTAATAAAATCATTGGATTTACCGAGAAAGGAGAAGCAGCTACTACGATTCAATGTTTTCTATACTCTCCTTTATTGAGTAAAAATAAAGAAATAGTATCATTGAACCCTGTAAAGAACAGGAATGCTGAAGACTTTCATTCTATGACTTTAGAAATTTTGTCACTAATGGAAAAGGTAGGTTTTTCAGTTGTTTGCATTGTAAGTGATAATAACAGAGTAAATAGAAATTGCTTTTCTAAATTGTGTAATGGTACCATAAAGAGTGTTATTCAGAATCCGGCTAATAATGCAAAAAAATTACATCTTGTTTTTGATTCAGTACATCTTATCAAATCTATACGAAATAATTGGTTAAATCAGAAATATGCTGATTCTTCTTTAATGTATCCTGATCCTTCAGAATTTTCTCAAATCCGAAAAGCATCTTTTTCATCATTATTTAAAATTTATAGTGAAGAAATGAACATTATTGTGAAATTAGCTTCTAAATTATGTTTAAAAGCTTTAAAACCAACAAATTTTGAGAAACAAAATGTTAAATTAGTTTTAAAAATTTTGAAGAAAGCCATGTGACTGCACTTAATATATTAAAAGGTAAATTAGGCTACCCAGAAATGTTTAGGGACACTGCAATATTCATCAAATATATTTTAGATTTCTGGCAAATAATGAATATTAAAAATCCAACTAAGGGTCAAAATCTTAAATTGAAAAACAGTGTTCCTTTTTCATCAATGGATGATGATAGATTCACTTTTTTCAAAATTTGTTCAGTGGCTGGACTGCTGGAAAAATTTAAAACAAAATAAACGAGAAGGTTGTTTAAGCGAGGAAACATTTTTTGCTTTGAGGCATACGGTAAATATCATCCCAGAACTAATAAAGTATCTTTTGACGGAGCAGAATTTCAAATATGTTTTAACTGGAAAGTTCCAAACTGATAATTTAGAAGCCAGATTTAGGCAATACAGACAAATGTCTGGAGCAAATTATCATGTCACTGTGCAGGAAATTTTGCAAGCTGTGAAAAAAAGTTGCGCATTAAAAGTGTGTTAACTTTGCACTCAGATAAATATGGTACTATCTCACTCTAAAAAAGTAATTTCAAATCATTCAGGTGAAATATTTCATGTTAAAGTAGATATTACAGATTTCAACGAAATATTAAACATCAGAAATAAATCAGGTGATATTTCAATCGAATAGTATCAATCTTTAATGCATATAGCGGGATATTGTGTGCATAATATAAAATTTGAATGCTCCGATTGCAAGCATACATTTGTTTTAGATAAGCAGATTAATTTTGATTCGGAAAATATCGAAGGGACAAATATTTCAGACTTCTGGATAGAGGAGATTTAAAAATGCCCACAGATATTGTTATGAAAGTCATTTCAACGCAATATTTCATTTTTAATTTGCTAATATCAAAAACATTCGAATAAAAGTTTCTGAAAGTTGATTGCCAATTATCTTGTTTTACAAGCATAACTGAAGCGTATCTGGAACTACACGAGTTGGGGAATGTATTTCATTCGTTTCATTCACCTTGTGAAAAATGTAACATTCCCCTGCATTTTCATATTTTAAAAAAGTATTCTTTACATTTGGGGATATATGTTTAAATAATTATTCAAAAAAGCGCAGTGAAGAAATTTTAACCATGAAGGATAACCGAAAAATGAAGAAATTGAAGGCCAATTGAATTAATGTTTGCTTTTTATATTTTTCTGTTTTGTTTATTTAAAAATTCAATTATCGATTCGTAGGTTATTCATTGTACATGTATATATATCCTTGTAATTTTTTTATACTACATACATTTTATGAACATGTTTAATTGTTCATATAACTATTATTTGAAGAAAAATTATTTATTTACATTATTCATTTAAATTATTTATTTAAAGATTTTAGTATACAAAGTATGTAAAATAATATTTTTTAAATTTCAAAACTTTTGTTTGATTTTTAGATATTTTTACCATAGCATAATATTGAATTTTAATGGATATGCATAAAAATAATGTAATTAATAAGTTAAATAATATTGTCACAAATGCAAATCATTCAAAATTTAAAACAAATCAGTACTTTTCCTCATTAATCATATATTCCATGAAAAGATTTTTTTTCTGATTATTTATAGGTAAGTGTATTTTTACTCTAATGCACTGCTTCTCAAACTTTCAATACCGGTGCCCCCTTTTCAATCACAATTTTTATCGCACCCCCCGTATACATTAATAATGTACTGAATGCAATAATAATGCACTTTGACGCTAAAGCTACAATACGCGATCTTAATTATAATCCATACAAATTAATAACATAAGTATTAAATTTTGTGTACTACTCTTTTAAGCAAAAAAATAAATTAATTAAGTAATAGGATAATTATTATGTTATTTTTTCTTTCTCTAATTTTTAAATTGAACATATTGCAAAATGCAGTGGCTGCTTAGAAGACAAAATATAGATATCTGCTAAATATAGAAAAATAACTCAAATGGTCATTTTCTAATCATAAACATTCCTTTCAAAAACTTTGCTCTGTGAGACAAGCCCATGGAAGTAGCTAATAATTATTAAACTTGTTCTTAATTTAGTATTAATTAATTAGTCATAAAATACTCTGTGCACCACTCATACATTAAAAGCAGTGTTTCTCAAACTTTCAATATTGGCGAACCAATTTTCAATCATAATTTTTGTCTCGCCCCCTGTACAACAATAATGTATTTACTGCAATAAAAATGCACTTTGAGAGAGAGACGCTAAAGTTACAATACGATCTTAATTATAAACCGTACAAATTAATACGATAAGTATATTAAATTTTGTGTATATTTTAAGTAATATATATATAATTTAAGAAAATTACTTAAAATATATATTACTTAGAATTATGTTATTTTTCTTTCTCTAATTTTTAAAGTGGAACAGATCACAAAATGATGTATTTAATTAAAGATTTATTTCCTTCAGCATATTCATTTCTCAAAGCACAAATGTCATTAGAAAAATAGTCTAGTCAATGTTGCTCTCTATCATATCCATCACATCTGGCATTATAGGGTACGTTTGCGTGAGTCTGGGCAACCTATCGGACGTCTGCGCAAAACATGTAAAAATGCTTTTCCTCGTACAATTCCAGTCAGTTTTGGTCGACTCGATACTCCTATAGCTACCGAATCTAGCTTGAATGTACATTTTTTTTAATTTCCACGTTAATTGTAATTCACGGTAATTAAGTATTTACGGCAGTAGATTAAAACAAAATCATACATACATTTTTAAGTCGTAAGCAAACATTCGACCATAATAAAGAATCAACAAGTACACAGACGAACGAGCATGGCTCCGAAAATTAAATGAAGGCGATCTCTCAAAAATACTTAAATTTTGGATTTACCACTACTGAAGTAAATGATGGAAAAAAAGCCCTAGCTCCATACGTGTTAAAACTTACAAATCTGTAGAACAACACATGTGAAAGTTGTTTTTAAAACATGTAAAATCATTTAGCTATGTTGGCAAAGAATTTTAAAAATATTTTCTGGATGAGGACAGCTTGGTAGCAAGTTACGAGTGGATTAGTGATCTATTTCAAGATACTCCAGAAGGGCTCTCAACTTCCGAAGAGGAAATCTTCATAGATTTCACATCCAGTGAAAAATTAAAAGGCAATTTTGTAATAAATCACTCTTTGAATTTTGGGTAGAGGTGGATGAGGAATTTTCTGTACTGAAAACAAAAGCACTTCGTATACTATTACCATTTTCAACATCCTACCTTTTTCAAACCGGATTTTCTGCAGTGGATGCCTTGAAGACAAAATATAGATCTCAGCTAAATATAGAAAAATAACTCTTTAAGTGTCAATTTCTGATATTAAAACCTTCCTTTGAAAAACTTTCCTCTACAAGAAAAGCCCGTGGAAGTCCCTAATAATTATTAAACTTGTTCTTAATTTAGTAAGAAGATTGATTGATTGAATATTAACGTCGCACTGTTCAGCTGCACGAGAGCTCTTGACGACGGACCACGTAATTTCTAACCATGGTCAAGTGACGTGGATGACACCTGAGCTGGCACCCTTCTCTCCTAACTACCACACCACACCAGCGGGAAAACGTTTCAACTCTCGAAAGATTTAACGTGCATCGCTGCCCTACACGGCGGGTCTTTAGTGGTACTGGGCTCGAACTCGTGACAAGGCAAGCCACGATCCGATATCTATACCACTCGGCTACCGCGGCCAATTTCAGTAATAAGAAATTATTTATAAAATACCTTCTTCTGTACTGATACATCAAACGTATACTGGCTGAAACACCGACTCTTCGCACGTGTTCATTTTTTAAAAATAAAACATTATTCTTGATATAATAGCTGAACTGTAAGGAGAGTAAAACTGTGTGCACGACATTGTATACAAAAATGTAAAATGATTTTTTTTAGATAAATGCTATAATTGTAAATAACTGTTTAAAAAAACTGTAATTTTAAACCTCACACAATTAGCATTTAGAATTAATGTTAAATTATGAAAAAGAATATAAAATTCCGATGAAGAATAATTGTGTTACTTTTTAACATTTATAGTGAGAAGACTTCAAAATGTTTTAACCCGGGAGCAGGCGCGTACTCGATACTAACATTAATGGTAGTGCGGGGGGATTCAGTCACCCCAATCATTTGTTTAGAATTATTTTTACTGTACACGATACAAATCGGAATTCTAGTGAATATTTTAATTTATAGAAAGTATACTTACCTTCTTTCAATGACTATTCAATTCTTTGATGATTTGAGAAAAAATCCAATAAAACTGAACTAAAATGATTCAAAAGTACAAGACCATAATAAAGGACGCAAATCAGACACTTTTCAGTTATCTTACAGAAATGTTAAACCAATCAATTCTTTTTCCAAATATCGCAAAACTCAATTATTTACAATTTCCTAAGCGAAAAGCAAACGCATAAACGATGGGAGGGAACTAATATTGATAATAACCATACCATAAGATTGAAGGTCAATCAAATGGTTAGCAAACGAACTATGCAGCCTGGCTGAAAAGTGAATCATGACTTCCTTTTCTTTTCTACAACTAATGTACAGTATTTCAATAATAATTACAGCGGAGAATTGTTTATCTTCTTAGAATTTTCTCAGGGTCTGGGTTTCGTTTTTCTTTTAACGAGTAATATTTTATGTTAAAACGTAATAAAAAAATCTCTCATTGAAGAAAAACAGCAAATAAAACAAAATGTTTTTTTTTTCTTTAATTTGGTTTTGGGATCAAAGATAGCTATTTGATGACGGAAAAAAGCCAGATAATAAATATAAATTATGTCAGTGTGTTGTTGTGTGTATTTTTTTTTATTATGGAAGAAAGCATTTTGTTTTACTTCTCTTTCCGGTTATTTTTTTTTAAAAAAAATCTTTAAATTTTCGATACGCTCGCGCCCCCCTTGTAGGGTCATCGCGCCCCCTCAGGGTGGCGCGCCCCACACTTTGAGAAACACTGGATTACAGCAAATCAAATAAAAGTTTTTTTTATTTGGTTATAGGATCAAATATAACTATTTAGGTATTAAAGCAGTTTTTATTTTTGAGGACTTAATATCGCGCACGCCTATAAATTATATCAGAGTAAAAGAGCATTTTTTATTATGTTTGAAAGTATTTTGTTTTAATTCCTTCCATTAAATTAATTATTTTTTAAACCTTTTATTTTCGATATGCTCGCGCCACCCTCGTAAGGTTATCACGCCCCCCAGGGGGACGCGCCCCACAGTTTGCGAAACACTGCTCAAATGTATATATATTTTTAACGTCCTGTTTTTACTATATAATTATTAAGGTGTTTAAACAGTTCTTGACATATGCATTTTTTATGTAATAATATGCCTCAATTACTTTACTTTTCCTTTTTTCTTTACAAGTAAATATTTCTTTTTTATTTTATTGGACTGAAATTATTTTATATTTTTGAATATTGAATGAATGAATTATTTCAATTGGATATTTTTGACGTATAATCTAGAATCTATTTTTACTATATAATTACTGTGGTGTCTAAAACTGTTTGTCATTTCTATATTTGTATATATTTTTGCGTGCCTTTTTTTATAATTCTTTCTTTTGTTATGATTCATTGATTCTATGAGCATAAAAAATGTCATTTCTCAGGAAAAAGGAACTCCAGCAAAATATTTCTAAATTCACTTGATTTTTTATTAATATGCCTCTAATGCTCTACTTTTCAAATTTTCTTTACAAGAAAATGTTTTTTTTTATTTTATCTGTTTGAAGTTATTTTACATTGAGTCAGTTTTTTCTTAGATTTTTCTTATAATGTTAGGAGCTTTTCATGAATGATTTTGTCCCTTTATCCGGGAAAATATTATGCATCATTCTAGCGTGTTAATACATAACTTTCATCAAAAAATATTCTGAGAATTAAAAAGAAATAATCAATTTAAATGCGGAAAAGAAATAAATTTTCAAAGCTTTATATTCCTCACAGAGCGAATGCACGTTGAAAAGCTTTCCCTCCTTTTGTGACGTCATCAAAACTCTGTCTCGGCCTGGTCCTTCAAGATGGCCTTGGTAGTGTCAAGTCAGAGGAGGACAGAGTGGAGATCTGTTGTGCTTTCTGATAAAATCAGATTCGGCTTTGGTGCCAATGATGGTCGTGTGTTGGTCGAAAGGAGGCAAAAAGAACACATGTGGCCAAACCGTCTGCGGCCTAGACATACTGGACCTATACACCTGGAGTCATGGTCAGGGGAATATTTTCATATGCCAGCAGGAGCACCCTCATATTTATCCCAAATACACTGAAAGCAAATTTGTACGTCAGTCTGGCAATTTATCCTATAGTACTGTCATTCATGAACATCATTCAAGGTGGTGTTTCCAACAGGTTAACCCTCACCCACACGTTGATGTTGTAACACAACGTGCTCTACAGAGTGTTGATATGTTACCTCTTGGAATGCAAGATCACAACTCTGTCTCCAATTGAGAACGTATGATATATCATTGGACGACAACTCCAGCATCATCCACAGCCAGAACTGACACAACAAATACAACAAACATGTAACTCCACACCACAAAGTGACATTCAGCACCTGTATGATACAATGCATGAAGGTTTGCAGGCTTGCATTCTCCTCTCGTGAGGTTGGTGGAAAGAGAAAAGAGGTGGGAGGCCCTTCACCACTCCCATGATGTTCTCCCTCAACATTGGGGAGGAACCTAGCAAAATCGTACCGTCACCTGCATGGTGTTCAAAGCTAAGGTTAACGACAATCACGTAAAATTCTATTTCTTAGCCACGATGAATTTCGTGGACCTTGATCTGATGTTACTGCTGATCAGGTGGCATAAGCAAAAACAACATCATTCTTGTACTGAAAATTCTGGAGGTTACACCGGCTTTTAATGTAACCGTATTTCCCCTTTCAATACATTTTCTTGAACTTAAATTAACATGTGATCTTGAAAATTTAGTCAAGTAAACATGTTAACTAAACCATTCCAGTTTCCAAATTTCATTAATCTACGATAATTTTTTCTTGACGTTGAGATTTTTTTTTTCTGTCAAGTGTATTTTGTATAAAATTTTAAATAAAAAGTGAAAAGAAATTGTTTTTTCTTTTGAAAAAAACCCCGGCAGGACTTTCCTTCTTACGTCATATATATATATATATATATATAATGATAATTCAATTACATCTAAAATTAAATCCCCTATATGCCATTTAACATTTATTTCCCGTTCCATCTCTTCAAGCCTTAAATTAAACACCCAATTATTTCTCCGAACAGATAGTCAAAACAGAAACCTTTTGATTCTAGATCCTCATTTCTTATAGCCTCCATATGTCATCCTGAACTTTCAAGTAGAACACATTTCTGAACATAAGTGATAAGCCCAATTAAACTTCCACTTGGCCTCCCTTTTCTCTCAGCGTAAGATCTGTCAATTGCTCGCTGAATAAAACTGCTGACTGAATAACGTTCGCTGAATATAACTGTTGACTGAATAACGCTCGCTGAATATAACTGCTAACTGAATAAACGTAATAGTTTCTATTATTTATGATAAAAAGAAGATTTTAGTTTCAATATTATAAAAGTTCCGCATTGGGAGAGTAATGTACATATTTCTATATTCAGAAATATTGTTATTAATTATATGCAACGCAGTAAATTCCTAGTGTCAAAAAAATCAGAAAAATAAATAACTATAAACATTTTACTAAATATTGCTTAAATCAGAAATACCCAATTCACTTTATTAATAGTTATATAAATAAAGCTATTCAAAATTGTAAGGATTAAAAATTCTTAGATTAATTATAATTTAATACTATAAATTTTATATTACACATTTTATAGTTATAGTTACCTCCATATTCTATTATTAGTTAAAATTACTTATTATTATTTAATTCATATTTACTCTAGTGTCTTTAATGTTATGGTTTTTGTAACGCTTTTATTAATTTTTGTTTCTATTCTTTTTATATTTTGTTATGTGTTACATTTCAGCCATTCACATGCTTTGAATCTGTATTAGGGTCCAGAATCTGGCAATAACTTTTTATTGCACTCAGATTTAGCGCGGGCTCTGCATTTTGAAGTGCAAATTTTAGGTAAGTTACCTCTATTTTGTAATGGATTAAGATACTTTCAATAGGTTATTGCTCAGTTTTATTTACATAAAGGGGGAAGGTTGGCTGGCCAAAAAACATGTTCAACCCCACTTTTATATAAAAAAATTTATATATATATATTAGCTGTCCTAAGTCAGCAATGTTTATAATATTGCAGCATCCATTTTATAATTTTAATCTAGTGTCCTTCATTGTATGTTCTCTTTACTGTCTCTGTGTTTGTTTCGAATGTGATTGATGTGAAAGTTTATCTCTTGTTTATAGAGAAATTAGACTATATATATATATATATATATATATATATATATATATATATATATATATATATATATATATATATATATATATATATATATATATATATATATATATATATATACTCGTTCTTCGCACGGGCGAACTGAAAAATTAAACAACACAGATTGAAGGATAAAGAAGTTTTTAATGAGTTAATTTTAAGTGAATTGAAAATTAAACAAAAAAAAGCTTTTCGCATATCTCAGCTGAAGAAAAAAAAAGAAAAAAAAAGTACCTTTGTTAAATTTTAAGTCTGTGGATCTAAAAGCTGATAAAAAGGATTTTTTTTTATATTTATAACTCCCCGCAACACTCTTGAGGGTCGATTTTTGAAAATACCTCCCTAATCTGATCTCTGCTCAGCAAAAGTAACACATTGTTAAAAGTTTTGTGACGCTTAAAATATTGTAAATAATTTATAGCTGAAAGTGTCATACATTATTATTACTTTCTGTTGAATTTATTTTATGTTAAAATTGTAATACTCGCAAGCAACGCCGTTTCCTAAATAACAATGGCGATTCAATGAAAAACATAGCGAAATGTTGACGATAGAGTCAAGTTGGCCACTGTCTAGCTACTTTCATAGCTCAAACCTTATTAGAGCTTTGTAAGCCCCGCCGTTTAGGAGAGCGATGCACGTTAATGCTTTATCTACCGCATTATGATTTACTGCAATTTTTTTCATGCAATATTTTTTAGGTCACTACATTGGAAATTAAGGGACATACATAAACAAAATATTCCACTTAGGGAAATTTAATCGGTTAGAGCTAATAGATTAATTAAAGATATTCCACTGTAAAATTAATTATATAAACCGTTCACTTAAAATAAGTAGTCAAATCTTTTTTTTTGAGGTTTCCATAAACATACAAAACCATAAGACACTTAAATTTTGACATTAACTATTTTTGGGGGCAAAAATAATAATCTTTGCAATCCGCTGAAAACGCCGTCAGCTGAAAATGCAATATCTGCTACAAAACTATTCGCCTTCCCCGCTAAAATACTCATCATAGAACCCGTGCTGTCATATACCTTGGAAGAGTGGATTTCAAAGAATAGTCCTGTTAAGTATTGGTAGAATATTCCTTCTAAGTTGGTGTAGTGTGGTAGTTAGAAGAAGGGGTGCCAGCTCAGGTGTCGTCCACGTCACTTCACCATGGTTCAAAATTACGTGGTTCGTTGCCAAAACCCCTTGTGTAGCTGAACAGTGTGACGTTAATATTCACTCACTCCAAAAAATACAGTACAGTAGTTATAATTATTTTTATACTTAAAAAGGCAATATCTGACTATTCAATTAAAATTATATTAACTACTAACCACACAAATTTTGAAAATTTGACCAAATGATGTAGTGTGAAAGAGAAAGTTTATTCAGACAGACAACAAATGCTTCTTATATGTATATAGATTTGTTTGAATTCTTGTGTATTATTACGTTTGTATGCTTCATGACATACTTTATGGTGTACCAGTCTTTTAAAATTGACTGAGTCACAGTAACATTTAACTGGGTATAGCCAGTTATAACATAAAATTAAATCTTAAATAGATATCAAAAATAAAAGACGGCTCAATATTTTGAATAAATCAGTATAAACATTTTCGTACAAACACAATATATATATTGTAAAATGTTTATTTTGCTATTTGCATTTCAGACAGATATCAAACAAAATTTTAAAAATTGTCAAAAACAGATAAAAAAAAACATATTTAAGAAAAATACCACTGATTAATTTTGCCAAAGACATCGCAATTTGCAAAAAAAAAAAAAATATTTGCAGTACATAATAACCAAAAAAAATGTAAGTACTAAATATAAAAAATAAAACAAAAATTATATATTGAATTAATTAAAGATTACTGGAGGGAAAGATAAAACAGGCTAAGATAATACTCACAATATTAATTTCATATTGGTTGGCTACTCATTTTTGGCATGATTTTGAAATCACGCCAAATTGGTATATGTAGCGGCCAGTCTAATGTTATAGTAATGTACAGAATTAAAGGTACTTACGTATTATTGCAACCTATTGGTGACATTATACAAAATGAAGCACATGATTGCCAATTCAACGCATACAAAGTTGGGATGGCCAAAGTGGTGAGTTGCCTGGAACGTTGGCGATTGTGCAATAATACGCAAGTACTAAAAAAATTATCCAAAGTATATATATCCCGAGCATAAAAATAAATTTGAAAATGAAGTACAATACTAACATTAACTGATATAAAAAGAACTGAACTAACTTTATCAATGCAAAAGCATAATTTGAAAAAATAAGGTACTTACATATAACCGCAACCTATTGGCCACATTATATGAAACGAAGCACACGACTATCAATTCAGCATATATATGACATGCGAAATTGGGGTTGCCAACTTGGCAAGTTATTTTGAACGTGTCGGCGATCGTTAGGATAGTACATAAGTTCCAAAAATAATTTATCTTTCTACCTGCTTCCTCAACAGGTATTTAAGCCATTTGTCTGTTTTACTCATACTCTGATGCCTATTCCAGTTGGATATGTAAAGATTACCAACACTGCTTTTGCTTGGGCAGTATGATTACCCAAGTTTGATTTTCTGCATGGCAATTTTATGCACTGAAGACAATAGTATACCCTTAAAGGTTAAAATAAAGACACATGAAATTGCAAAGAACCATATTATTAGATCAAGTGTGTATAGGGGGAGGGCTACTTGGCGCAGTCCTTTATTTTGGTGACTAAAAGTGGTCGCCAAGGTACTTTTTTCGGTATTATTTATTTTAGAATGAATTCGATATCTCACCATGACATTTAGATAAAAATCTAAAAATCTGAAGAAAAATCGCCAAATCCAAAGTAGTCCCCCTATACTACACTTAAACCGAACTGAAATATAACCCTTATCAATGAGAAGTTTTAGTTTGTCAAAATTATAATCTTCGAATTCTAAAGAAATAAATAAATAAGTTGTAATTTGTAATTTGTAAGCAAAATCATACACATAAACATCCCGCGATAATACCTAAATGTTGCCAAAACAACAAAACAAAATTTTAGATATTAAAAGAATAATCCATAAAAAAATGATTTATTCCCAAAATAATCCTAATTCAATATCATAGAATAGAAAAATTTAGTAAATATTTCAACTGATAAATATAGCTGTAGTAAAAATATGTAATAATCTTCAAAAACTGCGTGTAAAGTATAAAAAGAATTACGAACGCGAAACTTGTTTAAGAACCTTCCCCATGTAATTTTGTATACGTGTACCAAATTTCTCGTTATTTGTTTGTCTGGATCTTGAGTTATGAGGGAACAGACAAACAGACAACAAATGCGTCTTACATATATATATATATATATATATATATATATATATATATATATATATATATATATATATATATATATATATATATATATATATATATATATATATATATATATACATATATTATATATATATATACATACATATATTATATATATATACATATATATATATATATATATATACATATATATATTCTATATATACACATATATATATTCTATATATATATACATATATATATTCTATATATATATATATACATATATATATATATATATATATATATATATATATTATATATATACATATATATATTCTATATATATATATATGGAATACATATACATATATAGTATTGAATATATATATATATATATTCGAGCTTCTGGTTGCCACTTCAGGCAAAAGCTCCCGCCATCAGGTAAATTGGGCCAACCGGTGTTTATATTTTTACTATAATCATATACCAATTGTCTCTGTAAATAGTCATTTGTGTTACCTGTGTTATGCTTTTGTGTGTGTATAGTACTTACGTGAAATGTTCTTCTACACCAAATAAATGTCTATTAATAACAACCAATGCCCCTCCATTTTGTCAATACAAATTACTACATCCATTCAAGATCGATAGTTAAATCCAACACATCACTCCACTAGCTGCGGAAAATAACTAAAGGTAAGAAAGAAACAAAAAAAAACCCAATTATGTGGGAACTTCAATTCTTTGAAATTATATAAAGAATATGATATGAAACCTCTGGGCAACATGTGATTAAATATAACTGACAAAACACTGATTGTTTGGAAGTGATACATGATGTTTAATATGCTGTGTGGTTCCCTAGAACTACTAAGACTGCTACACACCTGTTTAGCAAGGATGGAATGAGGTTATCGATGAGACCTTGATGAATACTGTTCCACTCTTGATAATAAGCGATCTTCCTTGGACAGTAACATGAGGCCTTTGTCTCGCAGTAACGTGTCGTCGAGTGTGCCCTAAACGTGCTAGATTGGATATGCCAACATAATATCATGCTGGTAACTCCATACATTGTATTGTTTCACCTCAAGAGATTTCTCCTTAAGACGAGCTGTTTGACATCAGGTATTATCCTGCATATTAAAAGAAATGAATCTCTAATGAACTCAGAGTAAGGTACCATTTGGAATCTCAGCATCTCGTCTACATGACTTTGAGTCATCAAATTGTCATTTCGAATGATAGGTAGGATTGTATTGTCGTCTATGCTGATTCCAGACCATACCTTGAAACCACCTAGTCCGTAATGTGATCTTTCTTGAATGAACATAGGGTTTTTTACCCACCCACCCCCTCTTTTCTTATCATAAAGAAACACGTATGACGTCAATTTCTAAATTAAATCACTTGAATAAAACCACTTTACATGCAATCTCGACGTTCATGCCAACATCTCACTGCTACTTTCTCCACTTTCTCGTTGTCAAAGAAATAAACACTATTTGCCTCCATGCATGTAGACTACCCACATGAAGCCTATTTCGAATGGTTTAGATACTTTGAATCTAAGTCGCATTAGCGGGTCTGTCTCAAAGAACTATAACAGGATATACCGGATATTATTTGTTGTGGTAGCATATGGGTGACTCTCCTGGCTGGTGTTGAACTTGCCTTGCTAATTGAAATCCACTCCGCAGCCTTGCAAAAACACTTCATTCCACTCCAACAGTGTCCTCTAAAGTTCTGTATGTTGATCCGGATTCCCCTCTCCTGATAATACGCCAAGCCATAGATTTCGGCAAATTACATTGTCGTGACATTTTCCCCAGTCCGATTTTCTCAAAACATCGTCCAAAGGTGGATTTTCCCCACAGAAACAACAAAAACAATAGCTTCTATAAAATCACAGTTTCTGCACTTAATCCTCATTTTGATTTTTGAAGTCAGGAACAATGATTTGCATCTGAAGTTTACGTACTAGGAACTCATAAAATTTAGGTCTGTGTTTAAGATAGAAACCGAGATTCTCTAGAAAATTCATGTCATGCCTTGTATTTGTCTTAATGTTATGTTGATACTTGCTTCTATATGTGCTTTTGTGTTCTTTGTTGCCCCGTCTCTTAAGTATAATAAAAAACGGAACATCATGCTACAAAATGATTCCTCATCCGTCGAAAATATTCCACACTCACTTCTACTTTCGGCCAAATGACCAATAGTTAATTACAAAAAATACTACCACTCATCACGACAATATATATATATATATATATATATATATATATATATATATATATATATATATATATATATATATATATGTATGTATATATATATATATGTATATATATATGTATATATATATGTATATATATAATATATATATATAATATATATATATATATATATAATATATATATATATATATATATATATATAATATATATATATATATAATATATATATATATATATATATATATATATATATGCTAGCCGTTACCCACCCGCTTCACTGGGTATTTCACGATGCTGTACATATGTATACTATTTACATATACATTAATTATTGATATCAAGCATTAAGAATTCGATTGTTTTGAAAAATATATTTACAGCTGTTACACTCTCGCCCCTTGATATAAAAAGAACATAAATTATAATATCTAATTTCTATTTATATCTAAAATAGAAGGAGAAAGATTGTTTTCGCTCACTTAACCTAACAATCAAGTTGATTTCCACCAAAGCAACTTTCAGTAGATTTCTACTCCATAAAATAAACATGCGTGCTAAATTTCAAGTCTAAATCTAACAGAGCAAAAACGGAATTTTTATCATCAATACCTCGCTGACAGCATTCTTAGCGGATTCCAATTCAACAAAAGAAGCATGCAAACCAAATTTTATTATTATAATCTTAGCAGTTCAAAAACGAGAATTTTGTCTATCAATACGCCCCAATAACTCTCCCCGCTTCCCCTGGAGTTGATTTCCGTAAAATCCATTCTTAGTGGAACTCTATTCAACTAAAGAAAAGTTCTCAACAAATTTCAAGTAAATGAGTTAAATTCAAAAACAGGAATTTTTCTATAACACGCATTAATCCCTCACAACCCCACTCCTTTGGGTGTCCGTTTTCGCAAAAATCTTTGTAAAAGGAGCTTTATTCCATGAACCGAACATACCTTCTAATTTTCAAGCAGGTGGTTCTATTAGTTAAAAAGCGGAAATATTTTTCTATTACGCCCCTTAATTCCCCTCAGTGACCCTTGAAGATCAATTTTCCCCAAAAGTATTTTGTAGTGGATCTCTGCACCATGAAAGGAAATCGCTTGCCAAATTTTAAGACTGTACGTCTAATAGTTTAAAAATATAAATAATTATTTAAAACGCCCCTTAAGCCCCCGCAACTCCACTTAGGAAACGATTTTCACAAAACCCATCTTATGACAGATCTCTACTCAGTGAATGGAATCTGTTTACTCAATTTCAAGATTTTACGCCTAATAGTTTAAAAAATAAGTTAATTGCCTATAACGACCCTTAATTCTCCACAACGCCACTTGGGGTCAATTTTCACAAAACCCATTCTGTAGGGGATCTGTACTCTATGAAAGGAATCCGCTTATCAAATTTCAAGACTGTACGTCTAATAGTTTAAAAATGGAAATAATTATCTATAACGCCCCTTAATCCCCGCAACGCTACTTAGAAACTTATAGCGGATCTCTACTTAATGAATGGAATCAGCTTACTAAATTTCGAGATTTTACGTCTAATAGTTTAAAAAAAGGAGTTAATTGCCTATAACGCCACTTAATATTCTACAACGCCCCTTGGTAGTCGATATTCACAAAACCCATTTTGCAGCGGATCTGTACTCTATTAAAAGAATCCGCTTACCAAATTTCAAGACTGTACGTCTAATAGTTTAAAATGTAAATAATTATGTATAACGCCCCTTAAGCCCCGCAACGCCACTTAGGAAACGATTTTCACAAAGCCCATCTTATGACAGATCTCTACTCAGTAAATGGAGTCTGCTTACTCAATTTCAAGATTTTACGCCTAATAGTTTAAAAAAGGAGCTAATTGCCTATAACGCCACTTAATATTCTACAACGCCACTTGGAAGTCGATATTCACAAAACCCATTTTGCAGCGGATCTGTGCTCTATGAAAGGGATTGCTTACCAAATTTCAAGACTGTACGTCTAATAGGTTAAAAATGGAAATAATTATGTATAACGCCCCTTAAGCCCCCGCAACACCCCTTGGAGGTCGATTTTTGTAAAAAATCTTTATTTTGAGAGTCTGTACTTTATGAAAAAAATCTGTGTACCAAGTTTCACGACTGTACATCTAATAGTTTAGTAATGGAAATAATTATCTATAACGCCTCTTAAACCCCCGTAACGCTCCTTGGGGTTCGAACTTCGCAAAATCCGTTCTTAGCTGACGTCTACTCCATGAAGGGAACCTACGTACCAAATTTCAAGTCTGTAGGTTTAATAGTTCCAGAGATATCGTGATTAGTATGTGAGTCAGTGAGAGTGAGTTGCTTTTCTCCTTTATATATATAGATATACACTGCTGGACAATTGCTAAGGACGGATAACACTATCATCCATAGCAACCACAAAATTAAAGGAAGCAAAATGTGGAAAATTAGAATAAGTGCGGGATATTAGTAAGAAGAAGTATGAGTATTCATAAGAGCTTTAAAGGTTTTGACGCGTGTGGACAGTTGTTGTTTCAAGTCAAAGTTTTAGAGGAAAGATTTAATAGACGAACTTAAAATTTTTGGCATGTCTTTCCGACATCACACAGATGATTTTATGTGTGGCCGAATTATTGGAAAGATCGAAGAAGATTGAAAAATAACAGATGTTGCCAGGGAATTCGACATCGCTCACAGCGTTGTTTTACGGCTGTGGAAGTCATTTAAAACTACTGGAATGTGTAGTAGACGGCACGGGGAGGTCATGTTAGAATTACGACGCCTGCTGAAGACAGATATATCGTCCCTATCAGCAAAAAGAAACAGGCGCACCACAGCTCAGCAGGTGACAAATCAGTTTCTTGCTGCATCAGGAAAGCAGATCTCCCGAAAAACTGTTACCAGACGTTTGAGGGAGGGGAGGAGGACTATACGCACGCAGACCTGTTATGTGTGTCCCATTGACCAGACAGCACCGTACTGCCCGTTTGCAATGGTGTCGTGAGCATCACAATTGGACTGAACAGGACTGTGCATGCGTACTATTCTCAGATGAGAGTAGGTTCAGTCTGTCATCGGATTGTAGACGCCAACTGATCTGGCGCGAGAGTGGTACTGCTTATCGTCCAAAAAATATCCAGGAAAAGGACCGATATCCGACATGCAGTATCATGGTGTGGGCCGGCATCATGATCAATGGCCGCACGCGCCTACATGTGGTTGCGAATGGGACTATGACGGGCCAACGATACATTGATGAAGTTCTACTTCCTCATGTTCGTCTTTTCCGTGGTGCTGTCGGTGATAAATTTGTTTTTATGGACGAAAACGCAACATGTCATCGAACACTCGCTGTTCAGGATTGTCTAGACAGCGAGGGTATTCAACGTCTCGTATGGCCAGCGCATTCTCCAGATCTATACCCCATTGAACATGTGTGGGATGCTTTGGGGAGGCAAGTAGCTGGTCGAAACTATCCTCCGACAAACAAGAACACCCTCATCCGTGCACTCACAGAGGAATGGGATAAATTGCCTCAACAGCTGCTGGATAATGTTGTGCAAAGTATGGTACGACGTGTGGAATATTGCATCACACTCCACGGTGGACATATCCCGTACTGATACTTTTCTTTAAGGTGCCTGCTGACTTTTAGATGCATTGTTCCATTTCTCCGTACGCAGATCAAATGAACCTTTTTTTTTCTTTCAGATGTTTCACAGCTTTCGTACTTTCCAGAACAATAAATATTCTTTATTCTTATGTCTGAACAGTGTGGCAACTATATTTTATCCTACTAGGCCTCATGTCTCGCTTAATGTTATGCTACATAGCAATTTGTGATCCGTCCTTAGCAATTGTCCAGCGGTGTAGTATATGTATTTATATAAATGCATATATATACATATATATACACAATTAGAATTACGATTTATTTTGTTACAAAAAAATATTTCTATACATAGAATTTGATATATTGGAATTCTAAATTCCAATAAAATCACTAAAATTTACAATGGTATTTGATTTTTATCACTAACTAATATACATATATATATATATATATATATACGCCCACACACACAAAAACACACGCGCATATATATATATATATATATATATATATATATGTATAAATTTTTTATATATAAGAGCTGTCCTACAGCTCAATTTAAAAATTGAAATAGCACCAAATTTTTAAAAAACTTCAAAAGCAGGATTCCGTGGGAAAAATTAGTTCTGAAAATTGCCGATAGGATTACTATTATGAAAATCGCCAATAGTATTACTATTAGCTTACCAGTTTTAGAATTGACATAAACACGGGTATCAAAGCAAAATTAAAATTTTTACTTCAGCAATACTTGCCTCGAGCTCATGACACGCCAACCTCAAGTCCATTACCTTTGCCACTAGGCTTCCTAGGTCGCTCGTATCACCAGATGCCATTGCTGGTAGTAGCATCCCCTGGGGTGTAGAGCGACCATTGAGTATATTCCTCGTAATGGAAAGTTTTGCGGCGAGTTCATCTCTAGTATTCGTACAAAATCAGCCGCTTACATGAACTCAAATACAGTAAAAAAAAAACTGAGATTGGCTCTATAGATTCTGGCAAGGATGGAAGTCTACTATGGTTTGTTGTGGAAAAATCTATGGGGAAATGAGACCTTTTTTCAATGTATGCATTTGTTAACACACAAAAGTACTAAATTCGGGACTTAAAAGACTCACGCAGTGCAAAAAACTCTAATAAAGTCATCAGTAGTGACCATTTGGAGTGGCTTCATACCAATACAGCAATGGGTCATTCTATTTTGAGACTGTCACTCCAGTAGGACCAGAAACGTGTACTGTGAATTCACAAATATATATATATATATGCACATGTATATATATATATATCGTATTTACACGAATCTATGTTGAATCTGTTGTCATCGATTATTAGCCACACCCCCAATTCTTTACATGTTTTTGAGAAAATAATCTTTAAAAAAAATGTAAAATTTCATCAATATTGTTACTAATTTTGTGTAAATAGTGTAAATAATTTGTATTTGAGTGTTTAATGCATTTATATTACTCTATGTTATATTTACTTCATGTTAAAATTGTACTATTTACAAGCAATGCCGCCCCATACATTATAATGGCTAGTCAATGAGAACTTGGCGAAATCTTGGCGGTAGAGCCAAGTTGGCATCATTTTGGCGTCATTGGCGATCATGTTGGCGAGTTCGGAACCATCTGGAATCTTCTAGAAAAAGTAGTAGATATCTTCAATAGTGTCACGTTCAATGACACAAGCAGTTATATTTCTGGAAGTTTCTGTCGCGCCTATAAAAACATTGTTCACCAGTACGGCGGGGAGTCTTGATTAAGCCAGCGAAGTAGTGAGGATTGTTTTGATTAGCAATTAGCTCGGCTGTGCTTGTGAATAATCTTCACTTACGTGTAGTTTTATACACTGTTTATTGTGTTTGATTACTGTTGAAGGTGTGAAGACCTTCGGATATTTACCCTGTGAATATTGCCGATGAATCCTGTATTGAAAGGATTGGATTTTCGATAATAAATTCGCATCGCTTTTAAAGAACTGATTATTTTTTCTTTGTGATTGTTTTTGCACAAAATCCTCGAACCCTTGGATATACGTAACAATTTGGTGTCAGAAGTAGGATTTTATGCCAATAACTGTAGCAATGGATGAACAACAGAAGGCTTTGTTGGAAGGCAACAAAACCTTGAAAAACATTATTGAAAATGTTGAGAAAAGACAGAAAGAACTGAGAAATATTCTAGAAAAGAAAATAGAGCAAGTTGAGGAAAGATATGAAAGAGTGGCTGGAAATTTAGCCTTATTTCACAACGAGTAGAAAATTTTGAAAAGAAGCTCCTAGTTTGCGGGAATGCGACGAATGAAAGCAAGTTTGTCCCTGCTGCTCTAGTACCTGTACCGGCCTCACCAGTGTCAGTGAAACTGTACATCTATGATGGAAAAACCAACTAGGAGGTGTACAATATTCAATTTGGTATAATTTCTGAAGCCAACATATGGACTGAAGATGTCAAAGCATATCAGCTAGTAGCATCCTTTAGAGGAGAAGCTGCTGAAGTTTTGCAGACTCTTACCGACACAGAGCTGCTGAATTTGAATTCACTTTATAATGCTCTGGATTTGCGGTTCAGCCAGAAATTCTCCAAAGACTATGCCCGCCTGCAGATGAAAACAAGACATCCCAAACCCGAATAAAGTTTGCAATATTATGCCTTTGAAATGCAAAAGCTCACCACCCTAGCCTTTTCTGATTTCTTAGCAAATGTGCGAGAAATGATTTGTCTCGAGTATTTCGTGGACGGGCTAAAGGATGAAGAAATCCAGATGGCTGTAAGAATGGCAGATTTCAAAGATCTTAAATCTGCACTGTTATATGCCCTGAAAGTTGAGACTGCCATTCAAGCCAGTTGCATAGACCGCCATTCCCTCCGAGAAGCTAGAGTGACGGCAGATGAGCCCTGTGAATCTCGATGTATAAAGGGAATTGATAAATTGAAAGAGGAAATGCAAGCTTTAATAGCTGAACGTCAGAACCGGAAGAGATGTAGCATCACGAGCTGTGGGTGTGGTGAATCAGGGCATCTCAGAAGTAACTGCCCCCGAAACAATTAGAAAAATCGCAGCACCAAGTGCTGGGAGTGCGGTAGAGCAGGACACCTAAGAAATAACTGTCCTCGAGTAAATCAGAAAGATCTGCACCGTACAAATGGTATCGAGTCAAAGAATGTGTGTAGTCAACAAAAAGGATTAGCAGATGGAAATATTGAAGCCCCTTGAGAAGACCCTGTACAAAGAACAGTAAATAGAGGTGGAGAATCGAAAAAAAATTTGCGCGATAGATACAGTAGTCCTCCAAGTTACAACATCATCAACATCAGAATCAGACCCGTGAAGTGACGAGGGCGTCCGTAAAGATTAATGGACTGATCCCGAGATAAAACAATCATAGAATTCAAAGAGTCTTTCGACGAAAAGCCCAGCTGGTAAGACATCGCCCTTTTCCATCCTACAACGAAGCGTTACTTGTCTCTTTGGGACTCTCTCCATCTGAGAAATGGTGTTTTATATCGAAAAGGGGAGTCTGACGACGGAAAAACATTCAGGTGAAAATTAATACTCCCAAAGACAAGAGTTTCAACAGTCCTTAAGGAACTCCATGGCAGACCAACTGGAGGTCATTTTGGTGTTATGAAGACCTTACAAAAAGTTCGTGAGAGCTTCTACTGGAACAATGTGCGGAGTGACGTGGAAAAGTGTTGTCGCATATGTGATCCCTGTGATGCACGCAAAGGTCCCAGAAAATGCACTTGAGGAAGACTGCAGCTGTATAATGTGCTTTCGAACGAATAGCTTTTGATATCTTAGGTCCACTTCCGAGATCGTCAGATGGCAACAACAACATCCTGGTTGTTAAGGACTACTTCACAAAGTGGCCTAAAGCCTATCCTATTCCCGACCAAGAGGCCTCAACTGTTGCAGAGGTTTTAGTTCAACACTGGATCTCACGATTTGGGTCCCTCTACAATTGCACTCCAAGAGAGAAACTTCGATACTGCAGTTTGCAAGAGACTGTGTGAAATACTCGCCATCGACAAAACCAGGACAACAGCTTTGCATCCTCAGTCAGACGGCGTGGTAGAGAGGTTCAATCGGACCATCCTGAACAGCATCTCTCTCCTGGTATCCAGTAATCAACTGGACTGGGACAAGAAATTGCCCTTTTTCCTGCTTGCCTACAGGAGTGCCGTTCACGAGACAACCGGCTATTCCCCATACCAGATACTCTTTGGACGTGATCTTCTGTTCAGCTGGCCACCAGATGCACCCTTGGTGTCTGAGGAGTATATCGAGAAACTCCAGGCACGGATGGAGGAAATGCATCATCTGGCTAGGGAAAGAATCGACATGGCTTCCGAGAAGAAGAATACCCGATACGACGCAAGAGCAACCGGACACGACTTCCATGAAGGCGACAAAGTGTGGTTGTGGAATCCGAAACGTCGCAAAGGACTCTCTCCAAAGCTACAGACGAACTGGGAAAGTCCTTACACAGTTCTAAAAAGGCTGAATGACGTTGTGGTGCGGATACAGAAACACCCCACTCAAAACCGAAGGTAATACATTACAACAAGCTAGCCCCTTATCTTGGCCACGATGAATAAGATCCTTAAGTACAGACCATGGTCATTAATTATTTTGTAAATAATGTAAATTATTTCTCTCTTTTCTAATTCCTTAGTTTTATTTTAATATTGGAATTCATGTTTACACCTCTTCATGTGCTTTTAATTTATTTGTATTGTATATGCTGTGGAATACACTTGTTACTTTATATGTGATTATTATGTGAGTAGTTTGCCTATAAATAGATGCCTCTTACTCAAGGATTGTACTGTCCTGGACGTGCAGTATTTGAGGAGGGGGCAGTGTTACGAATCTTGTGTAAGTTGTGTGAATAATTTGTATTTGAGTGTTTAATGCATTTATGTTACTCTATGTCATATTTATTTCATGTTAAAATTGTACTATTCACAAGCAATACCGCCCCATACATTATAATGGCTAGTCAATGAGAACTTGGCGAAACCTTGGCGGTAGAGCCAAGTTGACATCATTTTTGGAGACCAAGTTGGCGACTTTGGCGATCGTGTTGGCGAGTTCGGAGCCATCTGGAATCTTCTAGAAAGTAGTAGATCTCTCCACTAGTGTCACGTTCAATGACACGAGCGGTTACATTTCTGGAAGTTTCTGTCGCGCCTATGAAAACGATGCTCGCCGGTACGGCGGGGAGTCTTGATTAAGCCAGCTAGTAGTGATGATTGTTTTGGCTAGCGATTAGCTCGGCTGCGCTGGTGAATAATCTTTACTTACGTGTAGTAGTTTTAAACACTGTTTATTGTGTTTGATTGCTGTTGAAGGTGTGAAGACCTTCGGATATTTACCCTGAGAATATTGCCGATGAATCCTGTATTGAAAAGATTGGATTTTCAATAATAAATTCGCATCGCTTTTAAAGAACTGATTTCTTTTTCCTTTGTGATTGTTTTTGCATAAAATCCTCGAAACCTCGAATCTACGTAACAATATTGATTCTTAAGATTTTTTTTTTAAAATTTTTAATGAGAAACTATTTTTATATTATTTTTATATTTTACCAGCATTAAAAACTTTCAAACATATACATGAACTTATAATTACTCTAACCATCAGTATCATGTTCCGAAAATGATTCGTTTCTCCCAATGCTACAGCTGACTTCAAAATTGGTGCTGGCGTCGCCATTTTTTTACACGGCATCTTCTTCCATACCATACAATGCATTTGTTTTTTTTACGCAGTGATTTGTTTAAAAAATGTGTAATATAGAAGTTAAAAGAATTATTACAGATTGCTGATTATTTCTAAGCAAAAATTATATCATTTGGCTTATGGCATCGATATGTATTTTTATTCATGTCATATTTCCTTGTCACCTTTACAGAGGCCATTGCTCTGTTTTCGTTTCTTTTTCTGCGTACAAAATGAGCCTCCCTTTTCGTACTTGCGTCCTAATGAACTCGTCTTCGTGCTATAACAAATATCTTAAATGTTTAAGAAAGATTATACAAAACGTCTTAAACACTAACAGACAAGGATGTTTAGGAGAGACAGAATACTGTAGATAAACTGCTAAGTGGTTCAAGTCATTAAAGCAAATGGCTAGAATGGAAGGCTAAATGTTTCTCTATGAAAAGGGTGAATGCTCATTTTGCCCCTCCAACAAATGTTTTACCTTACCACACCTGATTTTCAGTAATATTAAAAAATAGTGCGGCTTAGATTCGAGTAAATAAAATAATAAGAGACAAAATTGTACTTCCTACAAGGCTAAGAAAGAATGGAATTGGATTTTACGAATCATTTCAAGAAAATAAATCGTGCAAAAGAATATCGTTCGTAAATTGGATAAAAACAGTCAATACCAGAAACAAAAGTGTAGAGTTTTTTTAATTGAAAATACTGAAAGAGTCTTTGGAATAAAATTGAGACCTATTATGATTTCCAAAGCTGTTGCTGAAATAAACCAGCAGATTATGGTTAAACAATACTTTATGGATCCATCTTATCCGTACAGCTGAAATTTTCGACATTATAGAGGAAACAATACCATGTTAAAAAATTAGAGCTATGTCTACCTACACATGAATGGAACACGAGACAGTAAAATAAAATGAATGTATGAATAGTGAGAATAGAAATGTTTCTCATACAGTGAAGATTATTTAGGAAAAATAAATTTTCAATAAAAACCAAGGAAAAAATTACATATAAATATGCTGTTCCTTACGATATTTATAGACGAATCATAGTCAGGAATCGCTCGCCAAATGGCGTTTTAATCTTGAAGCAAAAAACAGAGTCACCACCTAGATAGTGTTTTTGTAATAAAACTAAGTATACGTTTTCTAAATAATAATAAGCTAAATTGAAAAAAACTAAAAAAAGGTTAAAATAATAACATAGAATTATATTTAAAAATGGATTTAATTAGAAAGTTGTATCCAGATAATTTTTGCAGAATGCTTGATAACTAGTATGTCTTAACTCATTATCAGTAACTAAATCATTGTTTTTTTTTTAGAAAATTAAAGATAATATTTCTAAATATAGATATATGTAGGTTACTTCACCAGAATGGCATTTTTATAATGTTAAAATCAAATGAGTCTTAAACATGTATATATATTTATGGCGGGAGGGGGGCAATAGTTCCCTCTAGTACTCTTTTATAAATAACTTTTAATTCTCTGGTCTAGTCCTTCAGAACAACTGTTTCATTACTTTAACCAGTTACCCACCTAACGGGAGCCTTTTGAATTACATCCATCCACCCACACGGATCATGTGATTTCCTACTTAGTATAAATAGCGAGATCTCTGGAAATCCCGCTGTTTGTCCTTTCCCTATGTAGCTGGTTGCAGCGCGTAGTGTCTTAATTTTCTTCGTAAAGTGTTGTGTCGTGTTTTGTGTTTAATATTTGTACGCTTGTGAGTCACAATATGTGTTATAAAACGGATTAAAATAATCACAAGACTGCTTCGTCAATCTCATCAGTAAGCAACATCAACAATCGTAATAAATAGGGATTATATTAAGAAATTCCTTCCACTGGCCCCGTCTTCAAATATATATATACTTATAAACAAAGTGATTATTAAAAATATTTATGAAATTATGTTATAAAAAGTACCTTATTTCGAAATTAATGCACATGCGTCAATAATCAATATTCAGAAATATTATTACTTGTATACAAGGTAACAAATTTCTTGTTTCTAAAAATTCAGAAAAAAAAATTAAACTTTTTTATTAAAAAAAGTACTGTTTAATTTAAAAATACTTAGAATTTTTTTGCATAAAGTAATTCTAAATTGTAACGATTTAAATTATTTTTAAAGAGAGATTAATAGTGTTTATTATTATAAAGTTTATCATGAACACATTTATTTTTGCAAGTTATATATACTTTTAGTTACTTACATAGTCACATTATAGTTGAAATTATTCAGCGTTTTCTATTTATTTTGACCTTAGTAATATCTGACAGACAAATACAAAAGTATTTCTAGAATTTCTCAAGTAACTGTAGTATTCATCTTAATACATGTGCTGTGTATAATAATTTTAGTACTAATACTTATACTTTTTGCTAAGAGCAACAATTCAGACAATAACACTATGTTTTGAATTTGCAATTGGGTCCAGGATCTGACAATAACTTGTTCAATGTACACGTATTCAACTCATTTTTGAATGCAGTTTTAGGTAAGTTACCTTCTTCTTGTGTATTTGATTTAAAAATTATACCCATTATTTTCAATAGAATTCCACTCAATGATATAAAGAGAAAGACGCGGAAGGTAGGCTAGCCACAAAACCTAACTTTTACATCAAATATTTTATACACAAGAGCTGTTATAAGACAGCAATGTGCTTATAATACTGCAACATCCATATTTTTCATATTCCAACATATGCTTTTTCTTTTCATTTATCTTTAGTATTCCATTGATTTCTGTCTCTTTAGTAGAAAACTATTAACTCCCTCTCTGTCCCTGTGTGTGTGTGTGTCAGGGTCCAAGACTGCATGAAAATAATTCCAGTCATCTTACGATCTTCTTTAATAATTAAGCTTTATTGTAGCATCTTAAAAACTTTTCTAATACATCCGCCATTTGGCGCCCAACTTATTCGAAGAAAGAATTTTGGCACAGCCTGAATACACCAGCTCACACTACTCGTTTCTCTCTTCTAAATTGGAACTATGTGCCTTTATATAGTCTTACTCAATGTGGGTTCCACAAAAGGCTTCAATCCATTTCTGTGAGGAACGTTACACAAACAGTACTTGATTTCGAAAACAAATGCTTCAAAATAATTCTTATTGTTTGGTTTCTTGTCCAATCTGATTCAAAAAAGATCTAAAAGAAAATCAGGAAAAAATACTCCCCCGTATTTGCATTTTAAGCGGAAATCTCCTGTGAGGATTTCTGAAAATCATGTTTTTGCTGGTTACATTCTTGAAACGTGAAGGTCAATTCTCGGCGGAACAAATGCATTGGAGGAGGAAATTTCCTTGCCAAAATGCAGGGTTTTATCTCAGAGCAATGTCATATGTCAAGTTATTTCCGCACCTAATGTTCAGCTATTTAAAGCCCAAACAGATCTATTGCGATATATGTTCATAAAAATATTCCGGTGCTCACCGTCAACTGAATTTTCAAATAAATGAATTTCATTTGAGTATAAAAATTTGTTTTTGCTGTGTAGAATGAATTCAATTTTTTTTAAAAATTAGTGCCAAATGTAATAACGTTTTCTTTTTCTATAGAAAATCTGATGTGTTCACAATAATTATCAATAACAGTTTTTTTAGACTATTGTACATCCCATCAAGTGATCTCTGGTAAGCAATAATACTAACTGGACTCCATATAAAATACTGAAGATAATTTTTAATTTTGTTGATGAGTAATAATAATCACATCCTAACACTTCTAGTCATTGGATTTATAATGCTACGTGAACATTGATTACTGTGCACTGTCGTTATCATCTATTTGCAAAAACATTTTTTAAGAAATAAATAATTTGCAATGAAGCGTTTTTAAAAATAAATTCTTATTGGTCAACATGGTATAAACATACACTACTCTTACTTATTTCTACGTGCATACAGAGCTCAATTCGACCCACAAAATTCAGAAGGGAGATAGTAGACGGAGTGACAAATCACCATTGAACATGAGGTCGCAAACCACGTTGAGTCTGAAGGAGGATGAACCCAACAAGGGGGCGTGGAAAAACAAATGTGTGGATATACATACGCTGCTCGAATGCCTCCAAAGCACCAAACTCCTTGTTTTCCTACAGCGCGCCATCCAGCAGTTGCTGCAGGGAGTACCGGCCACTACTAACCAGGACGTACATGATTTTGCACCAACCCATTTCTCGATTGCGGTATGCAAACCCCCTTCAAGTTAAAAATCGCGGAAGATGCCAATTCCTAGGATTTCTTCTTTTGAAATCACTTGTGTATCAGTGGAGGATCTCATGGGCATCAATCGTTCAGCTGACATTTACTAGTACACCCAATTGGTTTGAACGCGTACCTTCGTTCGTCGGCTGACCTATGAACTATGAGGCTGCACAATCTTTTTGACAGTCACTTGAGAAGGGATGCATTGTTCGCAATGTAAACATGCTTTACAAATGCATTCCTTGCCTCTCATTTCCCCATTTCATTCCACTCCATATCACACTCTTCACAACCCATTTTGCCATTGACTCCGACCCAATGGAGTTTGTGACCCCATGTTCTATGTTTATTTGGGGTCCCGATGTTTCCTACTTTCACCCCTATGAATGTGTCGGTCCAACTCGGCAACACCCTGTAATGGTGAGGATATTTCCGTGTGTAAGTGCTTCGAACCTGTGGATACTCACAAAATTATTAAGGTCTTGGAAGCACTTGTAATTTTTATACGCTTACGTGAGGGGCATTCTATAGATACATTTCACCCTCTATGTCATCCTCGTAACTTGGCCATGGTCATAAAATTAAATGCTATGTCACCTAGAGTCTTCTAGTGTTGTTTTGATTAAAAATTTATATTTCATTTCAACCCCTTAGGGATAATTACTTAAGTAACATTTCTAAATATTTTATTTGTCCCCCATTTTGCTTTCTGTTTACTTATTCACGAATCTTAGCCTATAACTGTTTTTGTTATCATTCATTCGCACCTTTGAGATAACCACATTTCCGTTCTCTTCATAATATTATTAAAATGGAGATGAACTTGTCTCACTAATTGTTTATTCAAATTTTTCAATAAAATATTTCAATGGAAAAGACTGGCTTAACTGGAAGAAATCTGGGCAAGTTGTAGATCATTACCTACAAGTCTTGACTTCTTGGTTATTTTGTCTCAAACGATTTTGTATGTAAATAGGAGAAGAAACGCCTTCTTCTCTTGGCTTAATTGGATCAAGATGTAACCGTGACCTTCAACAATCACTAAACCCATATTTCTTTGCATAACATTCCATGTGTGTTGGAGGCTACATTTTATTATTCTTATTCTGACGTTACAGAATTTTTTGCTTCTTTTCTCTTTGTTTTCTTTAATGAATTAAAAGATAAGATAATAGATGAATTAAAAGAAATACTTTATTACTTTTTAATTTATAGCATTTCTGACTTCTGAAATCGACACACTGAACCATCCAATGCTTTCAACTTGAAATCCTACTGTAGCAGATGATTTTACCCTGTTACAGGTGATACAATAATAGCAGTTTCTGAAATCATGGTGTAATAGAAGGTATCAAAAAACAGTAAAAAGGAAATAAATTTAGAAAAGGAATTCGAAATTGAAAGCAAGTATTTCTAAAAAATTCTACTAGATGTAATACACTGGTTATCATAAATTATGGAAAAATCACACACATGACTAAAAAGTTCTGCGCAGAATTTAATGAAACTTCAAAACATTATACAACTCAAATATAAATGTAGTTATAGAAGTTAGTGTATGTATACAATGAACAAATCGGATGGGTCAGTTTGGTATAGGAAAAGTACCTTTTTAATATAGAGTATGATACCCCCGAAGAGCAAAACAGCACATGTGGGATACTCTCAATTATGCGGTCTATTAATTCTGTAAGGAGTGCCAGACATTACTCTTCGAAGGCAGTTCAAAGCGTGCTTAGGGTCCTGGGAGGGAATTGAAAGCAGCTACACGTCGTCATACAGCGTCCCAAACATGCTCGGAAGGGTTAAGGTTCGGTGATCGAATTAGACACTGCATGCGCTGCATTGTTTCCTGCTCAAGATAAGCATCCATGGTACAAGCCCTGTGTGGCCTCGCATTATCATCATGTAGCACGAAAGCATCACCTATTGTCTCAGTATAAGGTCACACATAGGCATCCAGGATGTCATCTTTATAGGTGTGAGCATTACCATTCCCACGGGAAAAGACATGTGCGTCCACCCAAAAACCTCCCACCCTCAACTCAGACACTGTTTGATCCGTATGAATCTCTTTCAAGGATGTGTCATGGATAAAAACGAGTTCCAGGTTTTCTCCAAATGATAATACGTCTACTCACTTTCAAGGCTAAACCTTCATCCATAAAGAGAACAGCCCTCCATTGACTCCAGTGGACATATTGACTGCAAATATTCCCGCTAATGGTGTGACGGGAACGAAACGCAAATGGATGGTTGTCTTGCATAAAGACCACGCTCGGGAAGCCTTCGACGCAGGGTTGACCTTGATACCAAACTTCTAAAGTTTGCAGTAAGGGAGGACCTGATTTCTCAACCGGAGTTGCGGTTCTATACCTTCGTGCGCATAATGGAAAATTTCGGTCATCAGTACTCGTGGAAGCATGTGGCCGTTCTTGGCTGAACCTCTGGTTGCCGAATCCGGGTTAGAATTTGTCACTAAAATCTATGAATCACAGACAAACTCTCATTCAGTCCACTTCTATCTGACTTTTTCTTGCCTCTAGGCTCCCAATAATTCTTATTTCTTCTATCAAATGATGGCTGGAGGTCATTGTTAAAAATTCGCTCTAGACCAGATTTCTAATCTCAGACACACAGTGACACTTGCCGCCTTGATCTGAGGCCTCAATTGTTATGATCCACGCAAATGACGTGTTTCAAATGCGTCACCACTATTTTGTATAATGTAATACCATTCAGCTCCTCTTACTTACCAACAAAATCAAATTTTATTCAGATTGGCTTATTTTTGGGTGATTTATAGCTATTTTTGGGATTTTCCAAATTTTATGGTAAGCAGTGTACTAAGCCATTCAATCATGAGAATTATACTTCCCCTGGACATCATTTAATGCACTGCATGTGTTGAAATTAGAAGTAATTCTAGGTTATGCAAAAAAATACAATCACCATGATATTTAAAAGAAAGAAATTTAGTAATATAATATTAATTTAAATGATAAATTGCATACATACACACATTTTAAAAATTAATATGTATATACACATTAAAAAATGAACGCTTAATAAAGTGAATAAGTTTTATTTTCAAGAGAGTACATATATAAACGCTTTCTCAAAATGTTTCAGTGGTTGAGTTCGAAGTGATATGTATCTCTTTTTCTACAATCGAAGAATGTTCAAAAAGGAAATAGCGTTTGCATTTCTTTTCGTATTTGGTTGTTATAATTTTGTCACATTGTATTTTCAAAAATTTCTTTCAAGATGGATCCTTTTCCTCGTTCGAACTCTCTCGAAGTAATAAGTTTTTCAAACGCAAAATAGGAAGTGCCTCCCCTTACGAATTGGTTTGAAATTCTTCGTTACACTAGTAAGGTTAGTTAGATGCACGTTCATTAGTTCACATAATATATTAAGTATAATAAAAAAAGTTTCGAATATTTGATTTTTTAACGAATAGATTTTGAATAGGAACTGAAGACAATGTCCCAGATGGATCCAAATCCAAGCGATATCCACCATTTGGATTCCGCTGTGTGCTTTGTCCTCCTAAGAGAATCGTGATTTAATATGGAATATTAAATATTCAATCGAGAATGGCTCTCGTTTGAAAAGGGCTGATGAAATAGATCTAACCATTGCATGTCTCATGTAATAAAAAATAGGTCACAAAGTCAGTTGAAATAGTTATAGCAATCTCCACAAATTTGTAGCATTCAGAAATTATTTTTCACTCATTTCGTCAGTTAAAATATTGATAAAAAATTTTCAGTCATCCGTACGATGTTATTATTTTAATAAAACAACGTTTTTTTGTAATTATTAACACGTCTTTTATTAGTGTAATGAAATATTCTGGTCGTTATTTACAAATGCATTCTCAATTCTATTATTTTAATTCTAAAAATATTCTGGAAGTTATCCGGCAGCAACAAAACTATTCAATTTTCACTCTCTCATTTTTCAGAATATTTCCAATTTGTTTTCGAAGAAATTTAAACACTGTAGAAGGATCCTAGAAAATCAATGCTTTAAGTCTCTATAAGAAGGAATATGCTACATTTTGAGTGAGAAATATTTGACACATTTTAAGGTATCCGACTACGTTCGGAACCGTGATTTTAAGAAAGCTCATAAATGGATAATTTTCATGATATTTACTGTCACTTAGATTAGAATATATGCATAAAATTGTTTTAAGGACATTTTGACAAAAAAAATATTTAAATATAATATTTTGGCAAAAAATTAAATTAGACTAATATTTATTCCAAATGCTCTCCTTTTGTGAAATATGGTTCTATTATAATAATAGTCTGCCTGTATATAGATCAGACCTCTCTACAGAGCCTCAACTAGAATTTTTGAAAAATTCACATTGTTTTCAGAGTTACCACCAATTGAAATAACTATTCGCGTTTTTTTCTTAAAATTGCTCCCCTCTGTTGTCGTAAAATATGAATAAACCCACTTCTAAGTTATATATTTCAAAAATTCTAGTTGAGTCTCTAAACAGAGGTCTGAGCTATATACAGGTAAAATATTATTCTAATAGAAGCATTATTCACAAAAGGAGAACATTTGGAAAAAAGATTATTCTAAGTTAATTTTTTGCCAAAATATTGTATTTGAATAATTTTTTTTGTCAAAATGTCCTTAAAGAAATTTTATGCATATGTTCTAATCTAAGTAACGCTAAATATCATGAAAATTATCCATTTATGCGCTTTTCGAAATCACGGTTCCGAACGTAGTCTGATACCTTAAGGAGATTCCGCCTGGCATAGTGTCATCCTTGGATACGAGGTCCCTTTAAGGATGAATCGAAATTCAGTCTGAGCACTGATTCTGGAGTCCAATTCTTATCCCATAAAAGTAGACCAGAGTGTCATGTTGGAAGAGAGTCCTTCAGGCCCTTTGACTGCTCTGAGGGTTGGCGGTATGTTAGACTCTCAATTCAAAGGGGCAGTTAATAACGATGACACTCATTCCTACAGGATTCGAGTGGTTGACAGATACTTCGAGACTGAGTGGCCAACCAAATCTCCAGACCTGAACTCCGTAGAGTAGGACTGGAATTCTCTTCCTCTTAGTAGAACAATTGCAAATCGCCATGCCTTTCTCAGAATACCCCTGGAGCTGAGAAGTGCCTTGATGAAGAAGAAGGATTTATTGTCCTCACACAAATGTCTACATTGAATTACCATTTATTGTTTCAATTGATTAAATTTCCTTTGGGGGGGAGGGCTGTAATTTTTCTTATAAATAGAAACAAGTATGAAGATGTCTAAGTAGTCGTATAGGCTTTATGTTCTCTTTCTCTGCATATTCCTCATTTGTCATTAAAATTGGAAATTAGTGCTTTGATATCATCACGCCATTTTCGTCATTTTTTAAATACGCAGAATATTTTTTCTTGTGTATAATTAATAGCAAATTGTTTTTACGTATACATCATTACGTTTTTACAGCATGGATAATAATTTTCGCTAAGGTCAAGGAACAACATATGAGTTGATATGCAACAATGGAAATGTTGTTAATCTTGTTATGCATGGTAAAAAATATCATTTTGACATTTAATTTATTGATATATTTCATAAGAGCTGCCATCTTCAAAATATTTATTTCATTCATTTTCGAGACAAGCATTTTATTTTTTATCAATGGAACATGCTTCTATAAACAAAGCTCAGGAATAAATCATCTAATATATTATGACAAAAAGTTTGAGATAGTTCTATTATTAATTATAAGAATCTTTATCTGGAGCCTTTTCATTTACCTTTAATAATGCTTTAAGAAAAGCTACATGAAACAACAAGCTATATTAAGAAGTAGTAACGATGATTAATAAAATAAAAGACGTATTGAAACCAAACAGTAAAATTTGAAAACATTCAATTCATTGGTAAAAAACAAAACACTTAATATTTTTGATCAATTTACGAAATAAATCCAGGTAATTTGTTTTGTGTTTATCCTATTTTTTTAAATCCATGGCATTTCTAGCTTACTAACACGTAACAACGTGCATCCATTTATAGCAACATATTTGAGTGGTTTTTTTCGATCCCTTTGAGCAATAAACAAAACCACATCCACGGTCTTCTAAGAAAGAATTCAACCCAAAGAGGCCCAAATGAGATGTGGCATGACTCACTCGTTCTCGTTAAGGCACAAGACATAGTCGTATGTCTTGATTTTCGTCTTATCTATTAGGACAAAGTAGGTGGGAGGCACACGTGTTCGATAAACAGAAAAGCTTGATTTTGCCACTCTTCATTTCGCTCAGAAAAATCCTACTCAAATTAATCTATTAACTTTTCTCTCTCTTTCAAAACATAAAATTCTAAAAATTATTTGTTAACAGCTGGATTTCTAGTTTTGATCTTCTCTTTTAAAAGCAATTCTAGAATACAAACTAATAACGAAATCAAATAATTTCATCGCATTATTTTACATTCTAAGTGTGTTATTAAAACTTTGGTTCTTAATGTAGTCCCAATTCATAAATTTTTTTATTTATTTGATGTTACATGTGCAATATATTTAACTTCTGCTAATAAATAAAATGAGACATTTATTTCGTATCCAAGCATTTCTTTGCCCTGAAAAGTAGTTGACTGGTATTTAAGATTTGAATTTCATCTCTATCAATATAAATTCTGAACACATATTACACATAAGAAAAACGATTAATATGTTGAAGATATACAGTATGTTTCCACCCAAAATTCCATCTCATGAAGAATAATAGGAAAAATTACTATCCTTCTAATCTGAATCAGATGAGATCCCAAATTTTGTTCGCACCCCCAGCACTTGATCGGGTCTTTCGAACCTTGCGTCAAGTCAACACAGCTGAGCAGATGGTGAGGCGTGGCTTCAAACGTTTGGCTCTTTGCGAACATTTTACAACAACCTGACAATCGGACGGACCTTTAGTGACCGGAAATTACACGTGCTAAAGCAGTTGTGCCTTTTCTGTTCTGCTGGCTTAGAAAAATTTATTGGACAAATAACGCAATATACAAGGGTTAAATGATTGAAAAAACTTCCCCATTGAAAATCAACTCCCAAATTATTGAGCATAATGCAACTACATAATGAACTACGTGTGTTCTCTTATTATCCGTTGTTCTATATGGGACGACAAAAGGGTCAAAGACTTCAGAGATGTAGCGATGGAAGTTAAGTGTTTAGATATTTCCAGTAAAGGGGTAGGGGTTCTTGAAACATAATCTACATCTCAGTAATGTTAAAAATAGGCATTTTTAAGGAACATTTAAAAAGGTTCTGTTGAATAAAAGTCTCCAAATTACTTACGAAAAATTCGTTGAGCTCTAATACATTCTTTGACCAGATATTTTACGAATAATGATGCTTAGCTATTTTTTAAAAAAATAATTGTTACACATGTCTGGGCTTTTTCTCAAAAGAAATTCATCATGTTTAATTCTCTAAATCAAGACCAATATGTTAAGAGCAATTGTATTAAAAATGTTCTTTAGTTGGTAAGAAGTACAGTTTTGAGAAAATGGAGTTTAGTAAAATATTTCTCTTTATTTATTGTTGTTGTTTCTAATGCCACCTGTCTGACGTAGTCAGATCGAGGACCACGAAATTTATCGTGGCAAAAGGCTAGATGTACGCCTGTCGTTGGCCTAAGCCTTGTGCACCATACAGGTTACAGTACGATTGAGCTCGGAGAAATTCTCGAAGGGACGATAGATGGCGACACCATCGATCTCCACCTCCACAATTTAGACATGGAACTGAAGGGGAGGGAAATATTCTCCAGTCACTTGCAGTCGTGATTCAGCCCTCAAGCCTTTTGGACCTACTGACTTAACGAGCACGTACTCCGTGTGTACTCGGAAAATATTTGGTGGCATGAGGCATCGAACCCACGCTTTTTGGTCTCGAGTCCGATGCTCTAACCACTAGGTTACCCACGGCCCTCCTATATTTAGTACATGACAGCATTATAACGGATTATTGATTTATTTCATTTAATTATCCTCTAGTATACATTTATTTTGTCTTCTTTTCATCTTTGCAAATCGTCATGGTTCGCTTTCTGTAATATCTCCCGAATAACTAAATCCCTTGCCCTAGCTGTATAAAATCTTGGAAATATCTCTAAAATTGAAAGAGTATGACATTTAGTATTCTTTCCTTGATTATAGGGCGCAATAGCTTTTTGCAATCTAACTTCTGATATATTTAACTGCACAAAATCCGTGGTATCCGTGACTGTTGTTTACATCCTCGCTACAGTTTTTTGTATTTCCGTATGAGCATTTAGCATGGAGATCAGCCCCAGTACAAATCATTAATGAAATACAGCACTGTTAATGGTAGACATTTTTATGTTTATGTACATCACCCCATTCATATTTTCATTGCATGCAATATCTTTTCTTAAATGAGAATGTAATCCACCACAATTCCGTTTCTTAGAAACTTCCTTACTGAATCTTGAAATGTTCATTAGGAGTAGAAATCCATCACACAAACCAACAACAAACCAGAAAATCTAGAAAAATCTTCGAAGTACTAGCAAGAATAAAAGCTAATTGAAATTTGAAATTTGCGTATTTTAAATAGAAATAAAACATATCATCGCGCAGTTTAACACTTTCTAAAGCCATGTTAAGTATATTTACCACTAATTGCAATAATTTTTGCATTCTAAACTATTTTACCACTTTTCATTTGTTTTGCAATTTCATAATTAGCTCAGCCAATTTTAAAAAGTTTTCAGCCCTCTGTTACCCACTCCCACACACACATCGTAAGAACAAGATGAGGAATAGCGGCCAATTTTTCCTAGTGGGCTTCTTTCATTTCTCCTGTATTTGGGACTATATACACCTTGATATCACTAGCTGTTCAAGTATTTATTATTGATGTAAAATATTTGATTATATTTCACATTGTCGTCAGCTCAGATGTCGACTTCATCACAAGACGACAAATTACGAGGTCCGTTACCAGAAGCCCTTTAGTAGCTGAATGATTTGGTGTTAATATTCACCCACTCACTCCAGTTCGTAGAATTTACAAAATATTTATTTTGTACATAAAACAAAGTAAAAAGCATTAAGTTGCTACTTTTCAATAGCCCCAATGGGTAGTGTAAGTACCACCAAAAGAATGGTGTCAAAAATTAAGCTAATTTTATTGAATAAGCTATATAAATGAGTTTCTTTTCTTAAATCAATCTCAATTCCAAAAATATTTTAATATACATTTAATAGAAATAAATGGCCCGTTAATGGGTTAAAGTTACTTTTTCAAGTATTTAAAATAATACTTCTACTACAAATAATAATAAAAAATGTCAAGCTAACAAGGCAGGGAACAGTTTATTTTGGTATGACTGGACCTGAAACTCAGATTCTGGCAAAAGTGGAGAAACATTTTCAAAAAAACGATAAACAATATAATAGAAGAGTAATTTTTTTAAGAATTTAAAAAAGTTGCAAAAGAAAATAATATAAATTTTACCGATGTTATTTATCAACAAATTAACAGTCTGACTCATGGTGAATCTTCCAGCAATAGTTTAAATAAGTTAACTAACTTAAGTTTAAATTACTAAAAAATAAAAGTATTATAAAAATGACATTACATTTCAGATATATAGATGATTTAACAGTTCTTGTGCGGAAAAATAATAACTTTAAATCCAATATTAATTGTTATCCTGATTACTTAAACCTAGTTAAAATTAACAATAAGGCTTTTAAAACCGATTAATTAGATGTATCATAAAAAATTAAGGATAATAAATTGTATAGTAATATTTATGATGAAATATTAGCAGTAACAATTATGACATAGTGATATTTATGATGATGCCCAACGTGGGGCCAGATTATGAAGTGGAGGGCACCAGATTGTAAAAGGGGTGACTCAATGTAATAAAGGGACACGCGGGGAAGGGGTTCTTTATAAAGTCCACTAGTTAATTAAAACGCATCTATTACACAAAACAAACATTTACATACAGAACTAGAGAAATAATAGTTAGCATAGAATTGAAAGGGATTGGAGCTCATGCTCATACGTCCTTACAGTTCCGAAACTTGGTCATTACTGAGGATTGTTCTGTCCGCTAGAGGGAGCGACAATCTCTCTACTGTTAATATGGAAAGTGTTGAAACAACGGGGGTTACACAACTAGATTAAACTCTCATAAACAAATTAATTTCCACAATAACAATTACTATATTGATACTAGGCAATATCAACACAAAATTATTTTCGTTATAATAAATGCAATAATAGTAGATGTAAAACAGGCCCAATGTTAAATATAGAGCAATATGATAATACACCCAAATTTTTCTTATGTAAAACCTTCAATTGCATTTATATGTTGAATTGTCAAATATGAATTTGTAAATATATTGGCCTAACATACAATAATACGAATATTCGTATTAATCTACATAGACAAAATACCAAAAATTACAATCATAATAACAATACTAATAAAATTGAACTTAGGCACTTTCACTTACATGACTTTGATAATATTGATATCTCTGTTCTCAGAATAGTACCACATGTTAAAATAGATTGTGGTTGAAAAAACTACTTTATTAATTATTATAACATTATATATCCATATGGTTTGTATACCATTCACTTTGGAAAAAACGTCTTACTTAGCATTCAACATTCTGTTAACAAGAATTATTTTTATAATAGTGATGATGCACTTAAAGTTAAACGTATAAAAAGAAGAAATAGGAAGAGAACTGATAGACTTCCAGTGGAGATAGATTCTAAAATTAAAGATTTTTGCAGCAATTTTGAAAAGTCTTTTAAAATTAAATAAATTAAGCATTTCTTGTTTGGTCTAAATAAAAAAGAAATTAGGTATACTAGAGATATCCACAAAAAGTATGATTTTAAAGACTGTCATGCCTTACATATTATTAAGGATATTATTAAGTTTCTCATTCATAAATTCAATATTGAGGATATAAATTTAGTAAATAGTTCTACTGAGTATTGTACCATACTATTCATGAATAAATCTTATAATAACATTAATTTCTCAAATATATTTAATAAGTATGTTCATTGCCTGCCTATAAATAACGTTTGCATTTAGAAGGCTTTTAAATATAATAAAAAATAGGAAGCTCAATTTTTAATTATAATGATATTCATGATTTGCAAAATAACACTAATATTGTTGGTAATTGTAAAGATTATTCTGATTTTATAAATGATCATCACAAGCACGTGGTAACTGGTAATTTGAATATTGTTAAAGATAATACTTTTAGATAAATAATGTCCAAAGGTACTAGTTTTAGTTTAATGATCTCTAATAATAACAATGCTATCAAAAATCAAATTTCTAAAGATATATATATTAGTAACTTCATTACAAAATTAGCTATTAAATACAGTCTATCTATTGTAGCTTTTAATGAATTTAAATGTAAAGTGTTAAATGAATTACTGTACATTAACTATAAAAGTGATAATGATATAACTTACAATAATATTAAGAACCAAATTGCAGACCTACAAAAGAACTTTATTATCGCTTATGTTGATAAAGTACCGGGTAGTTATGCAATTATTTGCAAGTGGCTTTATACTAATATGCTAAACAAACATTTTCATAATAATTCTGCTTTTAAAAAATGTAATTCAAGCAAAAGAGAAAATTTTAATCAAATCTCTGCTTTTTATAAAAAAAAAGATTTACGTATATATATATATATATATATATATATATATATATATATATATATATATTGGATATTAAAAATTCCCTCATATTTTATTAACTCCTAAATTTCATAAAAATCCCGTTAAATTTAGAACTGTTACGAATGGTTTTAAAACTTATATTACACATCCGGGCAAGAAGCTACAAAATATTATTCAATCTACATTAGACAAAATTGATAATTCTATTATAGTTAAGAATAGTATGGACATTATTAAGTATATGCAAGGTAAAAATATTATTTCTATTTATACCTATGATTTTGAAGATTTATTTAACTCCATTGATATAGAAAAGGCATGTTTAAGATTCTTAAAATAGCATATAGCAAATATTTTTTGAAAAAGATAATAAAATATGATAAATATATGTCTATTATTGAATTTGTATTAAGAGAAACTTATATTTTTCATAATTACGCTCAATATCAGCGAATTAAAGGTTTACCACTAGCTGCACCAGCTAGCAACTGCTTAGAAAATATTTACTTGCATTTTTATGAAAATTAAAGTATTAGCTATGAATCTTGTTACTTTTTTAGATGCATAGATGACTTAATTATATTTAGTAATATAGTAGACTTTGTTCCAATAGCTTTAATTATTATCCCTACTATTTAAAATTATTAAAAACTAATTATAATAATGAGTCCGCTAACTTTTTGGACCTTCAATTAAACGTTAAGTATAATTTGCTATTAAGTAATATTTTTGATAAAAGATACTCATTTGATTTTAACATTATAACGATGCCTTTCTGGGGTAGTAGGCCTAGTAAACCTATCAATATTTAGAAATATAATCTTAAATTTTATAAAAAGAAACAATGATTTAATTACTGATAACATTTTAAAACATAGAAATTTTTTGAAATTTTGCAATAATTGCTTAGAATACAATTATCCAAGTAAATTTATTTTTAAATGTATTTCTATTTCAAATTAAATCTATTTTTATCTTAGCTCAATATTTTATTTAAAATTTCTTTTATTTAGTTTATTTAAAAAAATTTTAAGCGCGCATTTCAATTGCAATATATCTATCTAGTATATAATTATCCAAGTAAATTTACTTTTAAATATATTTCTATTTGATATTTTCTATTCTTAACTTTGTTCATTATTTTATTTAAAATTTCTTATGTTTTGTTTATTTTAAAATATCTTAATGGTCAGTTCACTTGCAAAATAACTATCCAGGTGGCGCCATGGTTTTTATCTTTTTGTGTTGATGTACCAATCCTTTAAGTCATTTCTCGCATGGGATCTTAACGTAGAAGGCTGATTTTTTTTATTTCCAAATTTTTTTTTTATTTTACATATAAGTTTTTATCCTAATTTTTTCTATAAAAATTTTGGTATTATTCCTCTCCTTGATAGATTCATTTTTGTTCTCTTTTCTTAATTTCATTTTATTATACTGTCAGGCTCATCATCCACGTGGTGAAATAGGCTTAATTTTTCAACATGGCTCAGTTTTTTTCCTATTATGTCAAAAATTTCTGCTGTACGGGGAAGTTTGGATCCATAAAGCATTGCTAACCCTAAGTCGCTGGCCCAATTCAGTGACAGCTTTAGAAATCATAATAGGTCTCCAGTTTAGTTCAAAGACTTTTTTGTATCTACATTTGTTGTGTCTTGTGAATTCCAATTTCTTCCTTCTTTAGCACTGTAGGTTCTAGTACTTCTTCACATTTATTTTATTATACTATATTATATATATATATATATATATATATATATATATATATTTCTAATGGGCTGCGAGTTGGTCATTAACCACTGCAGGCCTAGTACATCCCCCAAAAGCTGGTATCACTTTTATTACGGCTCCCTATAGGCGGATACTAATCTCCGCAGGTAATTTTGACGCTCAGTTTCCTCCCTAGAGGGAGGCAGTTGAGCTCTGACGCTGCAAACCTATAGTAGGATTTAAATTTGCCGAGATCATCCAAGCCAAACAGACACTCTAGGGATCTTTTACATGCCGTATAATCATACGACATGGCCGCTGTCGAACCCGCAACAAACCAACCACCACGCCACCCAGCCGGTGATATATATATATATATATATATATATATATATATATATATATATATATATATATATATATATATATATATATATACATAATATGAATAAAAAAGTGATACAAAAGAATATCCTTCTAAGTTTGGATAATAGAATTTAAAAGAATCTGAGGTATTGAGCTATTTTGATTTCTAAAGCTATCACTGATTTAGAACAGTGAAATAGGTTTTAATAGAAAAAGATTAGAAGAAACAAAAGAAACAAAGAACAAACAAAGAAAAAACAGAATATCAAACAGAAATATACATTTCAGAACTAAATACAGTTCTGTATACTTAATACTATTACAAATAACAAAACCTTTTCACAAATAAGAGAAAGTATTGAATATTAAACACGTATTGTAACATTATTTATTGCAACTATAGTTATAAGCATTTTCCCAGGAAATAACATTTCAGAAATCGAGAAACAACCTATTCTAACATAAATTGGCACAAATTTGCCTCATTCATTGTCTGACCTTACATAATATGTGGATAAAATAAATGGTACAAAAGCAGCATGTATATATATTTGTATACTGTCCATAGAATGATAATTTTGACATCATTAAAAGCATAAAAGTTAATGTTTTATAAAAAGGTCAACATTGTGAAAAGCGTTTTTGGCCGAAATTCGGGTACCTACCTCCTTAGGGCTCAGAAGCCTCTAACACTGTAAACCATGGCACCATTGAAAGGCAATGCATACCTCCGCTCTTTCACCCAACTCGAATACAAGTAATGTGGTTTTGGAAGTTGAATTAGGATCATTTGAGAAAACAATACGATGGCATTCAAGCCATGTCAATAAACTTCAGCATACACCTGTATCGTACAGTCAATCACAATAATAGACCCCTGCAGACTTTTTTTCTTTCATTTGTCATCAACTGGTTTTTGTGCACTTGCAAGCATGTGTGCATCATGTCTTGTGGGGATGGTTTCGATTATGAGAGGCTCCCAGTGACAACGACTTTGGTGGCACGCTAACCTTTAATTAAAAGAAACATTGGTCCGGAGCTTGAAAAAACTTGAAATGTCAAGCGATTAGCACACACATACACAAATATATACTGTTGACCACTCATCCAGTACAGTGGTTAGTGACGCTGACTGCTGTGCCGTTGGACTTGGATTCAAATCCATGAGAAATCGTGTATGTTTGTAAATGCATAGTGCCTTTGCGTTATGGGGATACTCTAAATAACCATCGAGCCACCTTTCGTGAGGTTGGTAGAAGGGAAAGAGAGTCGGGGAATCCCTAACCACCCTAGAATATTCTCCCTCAAAAATGGAGTGGAACCGAGCCAAATCATACTGTCACCTGTAGGGTTCTCAAAGCTTCGACTAATGATTTGACACCGTCAGACAGTTGTCATTAGAATCAACAACAACATGTATTGTTGACCTAAAAAATCGCAACTCCAGGAAGAAAAACAATTTTCAAAACTTTACATTCTGTATTGCAGAATCGTAGAAAAAAGTGTGATTAAATTTGTAAGAAATTTAGGACTGTATAGAGGAAGAAATGAGTACACAACTGGCAGCCTCAATGACTTGAACAAAGGAATGCATGTGATCTTGAATGGCATACATGAGAAAGTTCTATCGTAGATCAGGATATGATGGACATCATGTAGTCGTTTGTTATTTGGTTAAAAGGTGACGTATCCTAGGCCTCAAACTTAGGGCATATAGTCACCGACCTTACGAATCACGAAATGTAACGCTTGCTCTTCCTATCACCCCAAACGCGTCAAACAAGTGGATCCAGACGCGGACCATATCATCCCACCATAGGACCACACCGATTACAAGCTGGACGTTCTTCTTGGCCTCTAGGTATGTCATCGTGACGCAGAGCTGGTCTGAAAAATTAGACTCCTGCATCCAGTTTTGCTTTTGGGCGTCTCTATGCTGCAGTGCCACAGTAATGATCACCATGCAGAAAGGAGCACAAATATTGCACTTTCGTATTGCCATGATACGAAAAACTCCCATCCTGAGTCAAACGACGGCTGTACAATCGTGCAAAGTTAACTTAGAAATCCTTAGAATAATTCGAATTGATATTCTACTTTATTTTTTTTTGTTTCGATTATTTATTATTTTTTTCAAAAAATATTGTCTTAAGTCTATTGTTTATCAATTTCTTGTCTTTTTCCTTAATTCATAGCTACCAAGAATGGTTCATATAAAATGATTAAATGAAGGAACTGCTTAGCAACCAATACAAAAAGAATTGTATTTGTAAAGAGTCTTCTGGAATAGCCACTCCCTTTCGAGGATACATTCGTGAGTTGGTTTCACGCTACCTATTCAGATACATTTCTTCAAATGAAATGTAGAAATTCAGTGCTATTGATTACTGAAAACTACACAAATTTAGTACCAAGAAATTAAATATATTTTTTTTGCTAAGTAATTTTAATTTTGTAAATAATTTGTTTAAAATCGTTATTTATGATAAAATCTCCATGATTATATTTTTCAGAACTAATTTAATGCACAGTACTATATATTTTTTTCCTTACCTAAGTCACTTCAGAAGCTTATTTTGCAATTTTATATTTCTTATATTTACAAATAAATATTTATGTTGGGAGCATTTCCAACCATTCATAACAGATTATATTTATTGGATATCTACCATTATTTTTTCTATAAAAGTATCGAGATATGTGCATTTGTAGGGAACTTAATTACGTGTTTTGTGGTTTGTGAAATATTTTAGTACCGCAAAATTCTAACATATCCATAAAAGTATTAATAATGTTATGTGTTATTCTTAAATTCTAAAATATCAATTTTTAGCTTTTAAAATAAAAATGTCTAATTCAAATGGAGTGAACACTAAAAGTATGCGATTTGCGCAATATTAAAATAAATATCTGCCATAAATTCAAATATTTTCATTAGACATACATTTGAATATTCTTCTTTTACACAGAAAATAATGTTAGTGATGAAAGTATGGTTATTTGAAATAATGTCTGAAAGTAGCACTAAAGGTAATACGAAAAATTAGTAAGCTTAAAATCATAGAAGTAGCAGACTCGAAAAAAGTAAGCTGTATCGTGTAATATAACTTGAAAAGTAACATTTATCATGGAATATATTTTTACTGTAATACGAGCGGGGAATATGTTGCCAATGACGTAGGTTAATGGAATATTTGATTAATATGTTAGGGTCGTGGAAATGTAACATACGAGATAAATATATTTTGATTGGAATAGGATTGAAGGAAAAAATAGCTTCCATATTAATTTCTAATGTAATAAGGTAACAGAAACTTATTCCAAAGTAATAGAATAGGAGGACATATTACAAATAGGCTGCAAATTAGTACTTAAAAGAAAGTTTGGTGCGATGCAGGTGGTATTTGCCAGTCTTGACGCATCGCAGACATGCGACCATCCAGTTGGCTAGAATGTTTTCGAAAATATCACTATGACATTATTGTCTTTGTCATCGACAATTAGAGGAGATAAACCTCCCTGAACCTCTTTTACACAATACTAACTGTTGTGTACCATGACAGTAGTTAACACACATCTTAAAATTTTTATCATTTGTATATTTGGTATATATATATATATATATATATATATATATATATATATATATATATATATATATTACTCTGCCACTAATTCAAGTATCCTATTCTTATAGTAATTATATAAAATTTTTTCCTCAGTTTAATTTTTTTGTACTTGTGAGGATAAGAAGTCATCTGATTTTGAGAAACTCGAATGCCGCCAAACAAGAAACATTAGTGAAACTGTTCACATCTAACAAATTCTTTTCTATGCAATTGAAATGGTCTTCATTTTTATAGTTCTCCAAAAGGTAACATTTTATTTTCATAAAACTCAATCCGTTTTCCTCTTACCACTCCATAAATACAGATGAAAACAGAGGATGGAATTTGGAAAAATAAAAACCAGCGAAAACTGGGCGTACTTTGCATGCCTCGAAACACCAATAAGAGGTGGCTCGACTCTTGAAGCTCTGAAATAGTTCCATGTATACAATGAAAACATCCGTTACATGGCTGTCGACAATGATTTCCAATTTAATAAAAAATAACGAATCCGAGTGATCAGTATGAAAACAGTATAAGCAATCGGCATTTTACAGACACTCTTGTAAATCTATGAAAGCGAAGAGAAACATCATTACATATAAATTATTGTGATTACGAGCATTTGAAAGAAGCTCTGGAATTCGTCAAGGTTACATGTCAATCCAATGGACTCTCTATGAATAAAAATGACGATCATTTCATAGTTTCAAAACAATCTTTCGATTCTTTCCATCATTGAATTTTAACGTAGAGAATAATTACGGATTATTTTTTCATTCCCATGGGAAAAGTTTGGATGATCATTTGTATTAGAAAATTGTAGAAACAATAATTTTTTCCTTGGAATTAATAAAACGAGCCTCGATACTATTATCCTCTTCAGACCCAAGATATACATATGTGTATGGGTGGTTTGAATTTCGTATCTTATTAAAGGAAGAAAACAGTCAGTGGAGATCACTAGCTATTTAACGTGCACGTTCATGCTTTTCAGTTTTACCACCAGAATCATGATATTTGAAATTTTTCAACGCACAGAGTAGCAATGACCGACTCTATAAGCCAAAAAAGGGAGAAATTTTTTCATGAATGATTAAAACTTTTGGAAGTCATATTTGTTTATATGATGTAGATGGTTTCCAAGAATTTATATTTCATAGAATTATCTCAGGTTTAGCAGTTGTAATATTCTAATTAGGAGTAACTTTTGAGGTCCACATTTGGGATCTCTGGTTGTTATTCGGTTCAAGATGCAAATAAGAATCAAACTGAGATTTTGCATAAAATGTTATTTTTTATGACGATGATGTGCTTATTTTGTTTATTTATAGTTATAAACTTAATTTTAAGTAAACATATTGATATCATGATATCTATATTATAGTGAACAATTTTAAAAACATTTAGAAATACATTAAGTTGACTCAGAAATTTGTTTCTATCTTGTCATATTTCGTACTAATTCGAGATTCTTTGACCTTATTTATAACATCATAAATTAAATTTCTTTTTTTTAATCAAGATTTAATTTATACACATATATTTTAAGAAACTTATTTTAAGTATTGTTATATTTTGATTTAAAATATTTAATTTGGAAAGAAATAGAGAAAATTATGAATCATTTCTGATGATTTAAGTGAAGGGAATTCTGAAGATGTAATTTTGCTTGATGAGGTAGATGTATTTGTTGAAAATGAAGATGAGTATGAATGAGAGAAAATGAAATGAGTATAAACGGTTCTCTCTATATATAGAGAGAGGTATAACATCAGATATTATAATGAACACCTATGAAATAAAATTTGGGCCACATCTTTTTTTTTTCTGAAGTTTGAAGTGATAGAATCGGACATTTTCAAACGTTGATAAGAAGGTTATAAAGCTAGAACTCGTGTTTGTTGTTTTTTTAACTAATTTTAACTATGTTTTTGTACCTTTTCTTATAAAAATATTTCTGTTGAAAAATTTCATCTGAAAACTTAATTATTTGGCATTTCTTCCATTTTTAATAAAATAAATGTAATTGAAAAAAATGAATTTCTTTTATTGTTGCATTTAAGACCTGAGGTGTGCACACATGTGTACCTCTCTACTTAATGAAATTACTTATAAAAAATCAATTTTTTTCTTGCATTTATACTTCTGACTACATCATCAAAAAAATTAATCTACCCTCCAAATTTGTCCCTTCATTTAAAGTACGTCAAGTCTGAAGAGGTTAAGGTATCCGAACACGTTGAAATGACCGATTTCAATCAAAACACACGTTTTTTATTATTTTATTTTATTGAATGAAGAAATCTTAGGGCATTTCAAAACGTATATCACTTGTTTACACGTTGCGTAGAGGTCTTTAATCTACAACAAGTTGATTGTCTAAAATTTATCATGGCGAGTCTGAGAACTCAAAATATTTCAAATGTATTTCCAAGAAACATTATCTGAATCTAATATTTATTTTATTTTCTGGGGAATGATGTATGAAGTAATCCTTATTGTATGAATATTTTTTGAGTTATGGTCTGTTACTTTAATAGTGCATTTATAAATATTCACATTTCTTATAATATTTATTCTGTTAGCTCTAAAACTTTTATATTTTAATAAAATATTAAATGTTTTTCTAGTAATACTTTTACTGTTATATATATATTACTTTTCCACTACCTGCTTTAAATTAAAAAGAATGTTAGACTATCATTTATTTATTTTTGTTTGTTTTTTCTTAGTTAATTTATTTTAAATTTTGCTACTTAAGTATTCATACAGGTGAACCTGTTTTTGTGCGGTAGATAGGGACAGCATAAAAATAAATGCACAAAAAATATTCAAAAATTTCATAAATTCTTAGATATAACAAACTAATTCGTGGAAATACTGCAAAAAACCTTTTTTATGCGGAGGACAGGGACCCCATTTAAAAAGTCACATTTATAAAATATGCCAATTATTTACGAAATTGATGTAAGAGTACTTCCATAACAACATAAATAATTAAATATTACGCATGGAAACATTTTAAAAACATATCGTTTCTCATTGTATATACGGATAAGTCCTTAAAATGCACATACATAATTCATCGCTACTCATCATAATCCAAAGTCCTGTGATGAATAAGTTCAAAATTGCTTTCATCATTTGAAGGTGCAATTTCAATTGATTTATTTTTTGGGAACGTATAGTAAGAGATAAGTTTTTGTGACGAATAACGGATGTTCAGTTGTTTGTAAATGTCACTGTAACCAGCTGTACATGATTGAAGCCCTTTTTGGAATTTTATACTCCTTTCTTAACTGGTATCTATTTTAATAAAATGCTTTTCCAATTTGTTGGAAAGCTGGATCCCTATATATTTTTATCCACTCTCAAAGTATCCGGTTATTCTTGTCCATCTTCATAATCTATCAAATTATCGATAATATCACTGTCATTGAAAGTTTCGTCTTCTATCGAGCGCGGGCTGCTGGAGCGGCGTTGACAGAAAGCAACTGAATGTGCATTGTCGGGAGACTATTTGTAATAAATGAACAGAGTGTCTTTAGGTGTCTACATTTCAGGAGCGTAACGTACACCTCTGCATCAGGGGGCAAGACTCTAAGGGTCCAAGGCCTGACTTAGCTAAATACGTATTTATCCAATTTATAAAATATTAAACGCAAAACCTGACTTTTAGGGGGGCTAACATTCTCCGTTACACCACTGGTAAATAGATAGAAAACATTACAGTGGTGCCAAAGCCATTGAGTCCTGCCACAGGGATGGGGGGCAGGGCTCTAGGGCCCAAGACTTGACTAACGCTAAATACGTATTTACCCAATTTATAAAATATTAAAGTCGAAACCTGACTTTCAGGTAATGAGGGGGGTTCCCAACATTCTCCGTTACGCTACTAGTAAATAAATATAAAACATTACAGTGGCGCCAAAGCCATTGAAATTCATGCACCACATAAAAAGAAAGAACGCACATAAAAAATCGCTCAAAAATAAAATCGCCCAAAAGGAAATCGGATAAAAAAAACGCACAAAAACAGGTTTGATTGTATTTATAATGTTTTAGTATGCATTTTTTTAAAAAATACACTGGACGGATACTTTAAAAAAAGGTATTAACAACGAGGAATTTGCTGAATAATTATATATAGAGTTAGAACTAAGGGATGCTACTTTTTAATTTGTCAACGTATAATACAGAAATTTAAAAATTATTTTTTACAATAAATGTAATTATCACAATCGTGTAAAGAAATATGTTAACTTACTTATTTCTAAATAATTGTAGATATTAGATATATTATTTTAAATAATTCGTTATTAAAGAGTAGTTTAAATCGACAACTATTTTGTTATAATAAATTTCGTTGGAGAAATTGTTATCATACTAATCAGTTTGAATGATTAAATGTATATAAACTCTTATATGGGGATGATAATATTATTTTCTTAGCCGAATGTTTCACTCCAAATTTTCCATTCTAATAGATAGATTTTGCATTTTCTCGAAGCCTGTATGAATGAATGAATTGAGTGCTATGTTCAAAGTAGTAAAATAAGATAGTTTCTATCTTTATTATTCAACTTAAGGTTTCAGAGAATTTTCATTAAAGGACGTTAAACTTTACCTCCACGACTGAAATGGCAATAAATGTCCGTTGGCGGCGAAAAGTAAACAGACTAAAAATGAAACAAGGTCAATTTCCACTCTTCAAGAATAATCATCTCCTTCGATATTATCTTTGAGCATCTGTCCAATGTTTGAGTTGATGCTATTAGGAATTCAGTAGCATTTTTATTGAAATGACCATTTTCTTATAGGGTGACCTTTCTAAACTGTGGTCTGCACGGCATGGAAAATATTGTTCCACACCAGTGAGCTCCCTGAGAAATGGAAATGCTTTTCACACCACTATAGCCAGCATGTTTTGAAAATCCTTCGAAATAAGTTTAGGTGCGATTAATTTTGGATTAATTTAAATTCAAAAATTTTAATTTTTTTTTTCAAAAGTAGAAAATGCTTTTAAATATTTTGAAATAAGTAGCAAAATGTTTTGAAATAAGTATAAATATTTGAGAATGAAACATAGTCAACAGTGGTTGGACACTTTGGGTGGAAAACCTTTTTACGTATTTCTAAGAACTGTACAGGAAATGTGTTTTATAACCTTAGGCATGGGAAGAACGTACCTGAATTTATCCTTTCCAGAACATATAAGTGACTGCTAGCAAGGTGAAAATAACCTTTTTTGATCACTCAGCATCATCAAAAAAAAATGGAAAAAAAACTATATCTTTCTTTTATATAAACAAGCTTCTTCTTTATTTGCGATGTTAATGTTTATGTTTCTTGAAAAAGTCAGTCTTTAAAAAATGGTTTTTGTTCGAAGTATCCAGAATTTGAAATGAAATTTTTCAAAGCTTACAGAAGTATCAGCAATGTACAAGAAAAATATACTAAAATTTGTTATAAAAACATTGAATATACAATGAGATATGTGCATTTAACTATTAACTATAAAACGACTTGTAATTTTCACCTTTTCTTTGTTTAGAGCGCCTCCAGCAGCTTATCTCCTAGTTTATTTATACTTACCGGTTTTTAAAAAAAATTCTTATTGTATCGGTGTAAATAAGAATTTTGTAACATCTTCATAATTTGTAACTGTCGGCCATTCTGAAAATTACAGTGGCAGTCAACATATTTAGGAAAATACTTTTTATTGCACATATTCGTAACATACCATTATTTTTCTTTCATAATTTTGCAGCTTATAGTATACGACAAGTTATATAAAAATCCTGCTCAATATCGAGAATACTCAAAAAAAGTTATTGATGATACAGTTAACCACATTTCTGTAATTTTTAAAGGTTGTTTTTATGGGCTTCAAAGTGTTCCATGATTTTTGACTTTCTAAGGTACATAGAAATTATTATTTTTAAAAGAAACCTTGAATAATAATCTTAGTATTATTTCTCACGGTACTATTTTCTCTCTTTTGACTTCAGTATAAATTCGTATAAAACATTAATTTCGACTTTTGGGGTTACCTTTAAAAGTATTTCCTTCATTACTATTATTAATTTTGTATCTGCCTAGAAAGTAGAAGTTCATTTAATAACAGCCTCAAAGGTTCGTGAGGAAGAAAGTTATTTTCTCCAACACAGCAAAAAATTTCATGTGACCTCTGCACGAATGAATTTTACAAAAAAAGTTACGAAATTTCTCATTTACCTCAAGCGCATCTCGAGGAGCTTTGAAACAAAGCATGGATTTTTTTACTCATAGAATATTTCTTGGCAGGAAAGTAAAAAAGGTAATAATACAGGATCCAATTTGCCATTTGCGTCTAGGGTATGATGGTCCATTGGTGAATTTTCAACAACAAACGCTGATTGGATGGTCATCTCAGATTGCAACCTATTATTTCCATGAGTGCTAAACATCTGCTGAAATGTTCTGTAGGAAGGAAACGTTTGATTGAGTTTAGGAAACGAACGATTTGGAAAAATAAAACAGAAGAAGCCGTTGTATAAAATGATAACGTTTCGGTCCAAGAACATCTGTAGAGTGTTCATAAATAAACATAGCCCCCCTCCCTTGGTAATTCTATTCACACATGATTTGATTCGGATGTTTTCTATTTTTAAAGACTAATTTCGAAACAAAATATTTGAAGCAGAAATACTTCAAGAGAAAAAAAAAGTTGTATAATTTAAGACAATCAGAGATGGCGTAAGAAATACGTTTCAAAGAAGAATTAAAATTGCCTATGGAATGTTGGTGCTCTTGTTTTATGAATTTTTTATCACTCGGATAAAAATTAGAAAAAAAAGCTGAGGTTAAAGTATTTATGTTTCATTGGAATTTCACTCATCTACAACCCAGAGTTCTTACTGCATTGGATATTCTCGTAAATCAAAAACTTCTAGTAAAAAAGTACCTATAATGATAATCGAAAGGGTTAAAAGATCAGTCGTTAAAATTGTAAGGGGAAAATAAAATAAAATTCATGTGCAAGGTAAGGAACATAGAATCTTGGACAAAGAGGAAAAAAAGAGCTTATTAAAAAAAAAGTGCTGATGAGGCGAATGCAAACATGAGCATCTGTGTTATGTTACGGAACATTAATCCCGTAACTTAACATCTAGATGCGCCAGCCATTTATTTATTTATAGAACTGTAACTACATTTTTCTTTTATTTATTCATGAAAAAAATTACTTAATAATTGGTAAGAAATTAAATCAATGCAAATTCATATTTATGTTTACAAAATTACAGTCCTGTATCGCCAAGAGATCGTAAAATTTTTTTTTCATATAAAATGCCGATTCACAATTCCGTATAAATTCTGCCTCGCGACACCGTCATGAACGGTCACGAAGGCAACCGCTCCCCGGAGCAGGCGATTGGTGATGATATGCGCGATCCTGATGCGATAACCCGTCCCGAGAACATTGGTTCTCTTCCACCGACCATGCATTGCGCACGCATCCGATCACTTCAAAAGCTCATTCGATATACTGAAACGAGAATTCGATATCAGCAAGAACTCATTGACATTGAGACGTTCGATCAGCGAGACACTGATGCAGCACAGCTGCAAACCTACATTCACGCCAAAGGAGCGGCTGAACTTGACTACAACATGAAACTGGGTGAGTTAAAGCTTTTCTTTCCTTGCCCAGTCAAAAACTGCAGTCACAATACAACGAACGGACTTAATGCTACCCGTTCATTTAGAAAAAGAGCAGCTGAATCTTGCATTCTTCCGGCCACTTTCAGTCCCACTAATAAGGAGCCTAACTCCAACTCTAAAAAATCTAAACCTAATAATAATGATAAAAAGAAAAATAACGCAAAAAATTAAAAAAATAATTCGTAAGGAGCTGCCCGAAAATTCAATCCCAGTAAACAACCCCTTCTCTGTTCTCTCAATAGAAGAAAAAAACAACATGGTTGTCGTCGCCGACTCAGAGCAAAACAGAAACGACGAGGTCGTCACCCAACCCAAGGGGAAACCCATAATGCTTCGGTATAAAAAATTTCAATTTAATCCTTCAACATCTAAATAGGAAATACCCAGACTCCGTAAACAAACTAACTAGAGAATATATCAAAAATACCGCCACCAGCATTGATCAACATGGCGAAATAACCAAGAAATTAAAACAAAAAGGAGAGAAATTCTACGCAGTTCCCCCCTCCCTGGAGACAGGCCACTCAAAATGGTCTTGAAAGGCCTTCCCTCCACCACTGATATTGACGACCTGGAAAAGCAAGGTCTACCAGTGATGAAAGTTGCGCAGCTGACGCAACGTACATCAAAATTCCCTCTTCCTTGTTGAAGTTAGGAAAAACGTTCCGGACATACGCGATATTAGCACTTGCTGCTATATGTCCATTACTTGGGATTCGTTCTGTAGAAGACCAGGCCCATCGCAGTGCTACAATTGCAACTACTTCCACCACAGTTCGCTTAATTGCGAAATTAAAACCAAGTGTTTGAAGTGTGATCAAGAACATCGGACAAGCGACTGCCCGATCAAAGAAAAAATCGAAAACCCACAATGCATAAATTGCAAAACTACAGGTCACATGGTAAACTGGAGCCAGTGCCCAAAATGCCCTAAAACAAAGCCCAAAAAGGGTGATGCTCTAAGTGATAAGAATAAAAATAATGTTAACGAAAACAGACCTACCTTTAACTCTACCAAAACCACCCCAATTTTAGTTACGCTAATGCTGCCAAAAACGAACAACAAATGGCAGCTCAAAAATCTGTATCTCAGCCGGCGACGAACTCTTCTGAGTCCAACACCGAGCCTAAAAATCAACATTCCGCCCTCTGCTCGGATATTTTCCTAGCAAGCCGCGAATTTAGAAATTTTTTCGGAAAGCACCCCGAACTCATCACCATCGGGAAACCCTCAGAAATGCCTCTTTGAAGGATGAAAAAAGGACATTTTCTACGAGGCAATGGCCTCATCCCCAATAAACCAATCATGAATTTAGGCCGCTTTGGACTCATAATTTTGTTTCATGGAACGCCAAAGGCTTTAAATCCCGTCAAATGGAACTCTTAAATTTTATAAATAAGCACTCCCTTGATATTATTCTTATACAAGAAACACATCTGAGACCAGGTGTTAATTTCAAAATTCCTAATTTCACCACATATGGAAATGACAGATCTCAACCCAACACTCAAGCTTCCGGTGGTACAGCTATCTTGATCAAATCCTCTCTCAAACACCATCTCATACCAACACCACAACTCGGAGTGGTGGAAGCAACCTCGGTTGTTCTCACACCCCCGGACGACGATCCGCTTATTATAGCCTCTATTTACATCCCACCATCCACCAACCCAACCACCGCTATTAGCGACCTGGAAGATATTTTTTCTCTAGGACACCCTTCCATTTTATGCGGAGATTATAATGCCCACCACACAGACTGGGGCTGTGTTTCAAACAACCAAAGAGGCCTTCTCATAAAAAATTTCATTGATGACACTGACACTGATATACTAGTTCCGCCCACCCCAACACGTTTTGTTCGTTGGGGTGGGTTTTGGAGCACATAGTCCCGTCGGACTCTAATCTCCTATCCTGGAATTTTAGATGACTGTAATAAATTATACCAATGCCCATTTTAAAAAGGTATTACATTAAGGGGGAAATTAATATTGAAAGATCTAGTGTATGAAAAATTTAATGGGTGAAACAATTAGAAGTTTAAATAAAATGAGAATAAAAAGCTCTTTTAAGAGCTAAAAAATCAGTCTTCAAATTGCCCAAAAGTGGGCGGAGTTACGGTGGCCATTCGGGTTGCAGCAAGAACCGAGATCAGAAAGTGCGGGAAAAAATTTCAGGAGGTGGGAAAATGGACTGAAGAATGAAAGGAAGCAATTCTATTGGCCGAGCCAAGAGTTCAGTTAATGGGGCATATCAGCTATACTAGACTGGGTAGCCAATCAGAGCAATCTGCGATTTAACAGGGTTGGATCGCAGTGAGAAAGAGATTAAAGGGTTGAATTTGGAAAAAAATTTAGAGTACAGATAAAATTAATTAAAATCGGGATTGACCAAGATGTCTCTTGTTCTTTGGATGAAGGGATAAGTTGGATAAGTAGGGATAGCTTGGATAGATGAGTTGTCATGTCCATCTAGATTACTAAAGAAGTTAATTGCGAGTTTACGGATCGTTTGTCTGATGGTCGGTATATTGCATGCTGTTCTAATGTCAGCAATTCTCATGTACCAGTGGGCATCGAGAATTTGCCTTAAGATTGCATTTTGGATGCTTTCAATGAGATTGATATTGGTGCTTGCTGCATGCGCGCCTCCACAAAAGATTTCGCTCTGACGAGACATTTTGACTGGAGAACCAGTGTAAATTCCGTCTCAGAGCTCAGCTCCGACCATAATCCGATCATTCTAAACTTTAAAACATTCATTAAATTTGATTTCCCAACCCGTACAGTTACTACGGACTGTAATCTTTTTAAACACACCCTCAAAACCAACACATCCTTTCGACCAATCACAGCACACTCGAGAGAGGACATAGAGAAGCTTACTACCGATATCACCTCCAACATCTTACACACTTACGAACTTTCATCCAGACCTGTTCTCAATAAGAATAAAACTTACATCGACAGTGACCTTAAATCACTTTTTAAGCAGCGCAATAAAGCCAGGAAAATTTGGCAATACAAGCGAGATCCTAACGACAAAACCATCCTAAACAGGCTTCAAAATAAAATCAACAGAAAAGTAAACGCACTTGCACAAAAACAATGGGAGGAAAAACTCACTTCTCTTGATCCCGAGGACGGTTCCCTTCGGAACATGGCCAAAGGATTTAGAAAGAAGAGATCCCCCATCTCGGAACTAACAGGCCCCACCGGAATTACTTACAAAGGCACACAGAAAGCTGAAACGCTAGCAAATTTGCTAGAAAATCAGTTCCAACTTAATGATATCCATAACACTGATTTAGACAACCAACATATGAGGCTTGTTGATAGGTTCTTTATCAACGATAACAATTTTGACGACTCCTCTACTAACACCAAACCCTCTGAACTATTAAATTACATTAAAAAATTAAAATCAAAAAGCCCTGGAAGAGACAGGATCGCTAATAAATTGGTCCTGAACTTCCCTATCCCTGTCATTTTTCAAATAACTAACCTTAATAACATCCTAATTACTGGTCTTTTCCCACAAGCCTGGAAAACAGCCACAGTTATACCGATCCTCAAACCCGGTAAAGACCCCACGGTGGCGACCTCCCATCGCCCAATATCAATACTCCCTGTCCTCAGCAAATTAGCTGAGAGAGTAATTCTTAACAGACTTACTAATCACCTCCAAACTAATGCCATCCTGATCCCCCAGCAGCACGGTTTCCGTGCCAATCTATCCACATCACACCAGCTTCTGCATGTGGTGGACGTTAAAACTGGATTTGCGGAAAACACGTAAACTGGGGCTGTTTTCCTCGATATACAAAAAGCTTTTGACAGAGTCTGGCACTCTGGCCTTCTCTATAAATTAACCCGTATTAACACTCCCCCCTACATAATTAAAATCATTAAATCCTTCCTAAATAACAGGAACTTTGCTGTCCTAGTTAATCACACCTACTCCTCTCTTAAAAATATTTCCGCTGGCGTGCCTCAGGGTGCGTTATTGTCCCCGACTTTATTTAATATTTATATCAATGATATCCCTAGAACAAGCTTCTCGACTATCTGACTTTACGCAGACGATTCAGCAATTCTGGTGCAAAACGCAAACCTACAAATACTAACACACCAACTCCACAAACACCTGGCGAGACTAGAGCACTGGCTCTCCACTTGGAAAATAGCCTTGGATATTGAAAAAACTGAGGCAGTCTTCTTTTCTCGTCACATCAAGAAAAAAACGCCAAATCTCTACATACAAAATACACACATCCCCTGGTCTCAAAACACTAAATACCTTGGTGTTATTCTTGATAAAAGACTCACTTTCAGACAACACCTCATACAACTTAGAAAAAACTTCAGGATTTCCGTGGTTAAAATCTACCCACTAATTTCCCGGAAATCCTTTTTATCTCTCAGAAATAAGTTGCTTATTTATATGCAAATTCTAAGACCCACCCTATTGTACGCATCCCCAATCTGAGGTCATGCAGCCCTCTCCAACATTAAACAAATCAAAATTGCTCAAAATTTAATGCTCCGTATCATCACCAAAGTACACTGGTACATCCGAAATGAAGACATCAGATCTGCACTCAACTTAAAATCCCTTAAAGAAGTCATTAAAAAGATTGCAACTAAATCCTTTAATAATATAGATTCCCATGAAAACAGAGCAATTCTCCGCATTGAAAAATACCCCATAAATCCTCTTTTAATCGCCCAAGAAATATCCTCGCAAATTCCTAACTTCCCAGTTAAAATTCCCAAATTCCAATCTTTTCAGCATCCAACTTAGGCAGACTCTCTCTCCTCCAATAGGAGCAGAGCGAGCTGACCAATCCCGACCACTGCTCTCACATAGCAGTCTTATTTCAAAATTTTATCTCATCCACCCTGCCCACTCCGAGTGGCTGCAACCCGATTGGCCGAGGCGAATTCACTCTAAGACCTTCATATCCCCCAATTTTTCGCGCTAATCTCACTCCGAGCGACGTTTTCGAGCGCGCGGGTTCTCCCTAGCGGTCCGTCTCTCGATCAGAAGCCCTTCACGATCCGGCTTGCCGTATCGCTTAGTGTCCGGCACAGATTTGTTCCACCAAGGAACGATTTTTATTTAATTCTCACACTCTTATTAATTCAACATCCAGCATTATTTTTTAATTCCAAGTAAATTTTTCTTAAGAAATATAATTCACTAAATTCAAAGCATATAAATTTTTTTTTTTCCTAAACCCTAAGTAAATTTCTGGGCTAAGGTAAACCCGAAGCAATGCTCACCCTCAGTTCTCAATGATTGGAGGTGAAGTTTCCCTGCGGGGGAAACAGGTACTCTAAAAACTTTCCACGTAGAATTTTTTATAAGATTTATGTCAAAATATATTTATTTAATAAGATTAATTATGAATCGAGTGATATCAAATTTAGGAAGTTACTATGAAATATCTGCAGTAGATCAATGTAGAATACAATAACAAGATTTAGATACATTAAGATACATATAATATTAATCAAATAAAAAAGAATTAACAGTATACGAGACTAGTGTATATAGATTGAAAATCATATTTTCTCTGTTTGTTAGAGTAATGATCAATTATACGTGTTTCAAATAATTTATAATCTTATGGTTCATGTTTGTTTGAAGCTTTGAAAAGAGAAAACTCTTTCTCTAAAAGTTTTTTTTTCGTAAAAATTCTCTGTGAGACCCCCACGCAGCTTCAATAATAAAAGTAATAAAAATTAAATCAATCCGAGTACTTCATTTAAACAACGTTTAATTATAAACAACTTTGATTTACTCCATAAAAGAGAGAACATTTATTCTCTTGTAAGAGAAAATGTATTAAATTAGCTTAAAAATGCATTTGATTTAACTTTTATTTATAAATTCGCTTCGTTTTGAAATGTATGGAATGTGTGGGGCATTTTGCAATCGAATCGTTTCAAAATATGTAACTCATTCCTGACTGTTTATATAATTAATTTAAGTATTCTAAATCAGCATGTAAAGTTTACGAATCTGCAATCAATTGAAATACTCTTTCCTTAGGAATCCGATTAATGCAGTGTTTCTCAAAGTGTGGGGCGCGCCCCCCTGGGGGGGCGCGATAACCCTGCAAGGGGGGCGCGAGCATATCGAAAATTTAATAATTTTTTTAAAAAATAACCGGAAAAAAGTGAAACAAAATACTTTTTCCATAATAAAAGAAATACACAACAACACTGATATAATTTATGTTTATCATCTGGCGTTCTTCTGTTTTAACATAAAATATTACTCGTTAAAAGAAAAAACGAAACTCAGACCCTGAGAAAAATTCTAAGATAAACATTTCATCACTGTAATTATTATTGAAATACTGTATATTAGTTGTAGAAAGAAAAGGAAGACATGATTCACTTTTCAGCCAGGCAGCATAATACATTTGCTGGTCATTTATTTGATTGACCTTCAAACTTACTGGTAGGGTTTCTACATTAGTTCCATCCCATCTTTTATGTATTTGTTTTTCGCATAGGGAAATCGTAAATAATGAAGAGTTTTACGATATTTGGAAAAGAATTGATTGATTTTTGAAGGATTATTTGGTTAAGATTTATTTTTACGAGTAATCTCAAACATATAAAGCATAGTTAAAAACCATAATCCTTTTTAGAGCATCCGTATTTTTTTCTGAATACACTTATAACCAGGCAGCGGTGGCATCTGTGATCTGTATTGAAGGAAGTTGAAACTGATGCATATTATTCATGATTGAGAAACACGATGAACATGAAACGAAAGGAAAATTTTCAATGGCTTCCTAAAGAACTCCATCAACTGAAATATGAAGCCATAAGTGTACCACAAGGTTCAGTTCGACTTGTCAAAAAAGACCCAAGAAAGAAAAAGTTCAACTTGCTATTTGTTGATCACCAAAGGTGTCACGAGTTCGAGCCCAGTACCACTAAAGACCCGTCGTGAAAGGGAGAGGTGCACGTTAAATCTGTAAAGAGCTCAAACGTCATCTTGTTGGAATGGTGTGGTAGTTAAAAGAGGACAGCTCAAGTATCGTCCTCGTCAACCATGGTTCAAAATTACGAGGTCCGTCTCTAAAAGCCCTCGTGTAGCTGAACAGTGCGACGTTAATATTCACTCACTCGATCATGAATGCTCATTAAAACTACAATTACTTGAACAAAATATGACAGCGTTGCCAGCAAGTAACATTTCTGTAATATTAGTGAAAAGTATCTTTGCTTTTCGTCCTTTATTAAGGTCTTTCAATTGTCAATCATTTTAGTTCAGTTTTATTGGACTTTTTCTCAAATCATCAAAGAAAGATTGAACATTCCTTGAAAGCCGGTAAGTATACTTTCTCTTAATTAAATTATTCACTGGAATTCCAATTTGTATCGTGTAGAGTAAAAATAATTATAAATAAATGATTGGGGTGACTGAGTTCCCCCGCACTACCATCAGCGTTAGTATCGAGTGCGTGCCTGCTCCCGGGTTAAAACATTTTGAAGTCTTCTCGCTTTAAATATTAAAAAATAACACAATTATTTTTCATAGGAATTTTATATTCTTTTTCATTACTTAACATTAATTCTAAATGCTAATTCTGTGATGCTTAAAATTACAGTTTTTTTAAACAGTTATTTACAATTATAGCATTTATCTAAAAAAATCATTTTACATTTTTGTATACAATGTCGTGCACGCAGTTTTACTCTCCTTACAGTTCAGCTATTATATCAAGAATAATGTTATATTTTTTTAAAAAAATTAACTCGTGCGAAGAGCCGGTGTTTCAGCCAGTATACGTTTAATGTATCAGTACTGAAGAAGGTATTTTATAAATAATTTCTTAATACTAAATTAATCTAAGTTTAATAATTATCAGTGACTTCCATGGGCTTGTCTTGTAGAGCAAAGTTTTTCAAAGAAAGGTTTAATATCAGATATTGACACTGAGTTATTTTTCTTTATTTAGCTGAGATCTATATTTTGTCTTCAAAGCAGCCACCGCAAAAATCCTGTTTAACATAGGTAGGATTTTCAAAAAATGGTAATAGTATACGAAGTGCTTTTGTTTTCAGTGCAGAAATTATGATTGAAAATTGGGTCGCCAGTATTGAAAGTTTGAGAAACACTGGTGTACTATAAAAATAATTATAAAAAAGGATTGGGGTGACTCAATAACCCCGCTGGACCATTAGTATCGAGTGCGCGCCTGCTCCAGGGTTAAAACATGTTGAAGTCTTTTCGCTTTAAATATTAAAAATAATACAATTATTCATCTGAATTTTATATTATTGTTCATTATTCAACATCAATTCTAAATGATAATTCTGTAAGGCTTAAAATTATAGTTCGCTTTAAACTAATTATACTTTGAGCAATCATTTAAAAAAATCATTTTACATTTTTTGTAAACATTGTCGCGCACTTGGCTTTACTCTCCTTACAAAATTCAGCGATTATTTCAATAATGTTTTATTTTCTTATAAATGAACTCGTGCAAGCGGGTACTTCAGCCGGTATACTTTTAATGTATCAGTGCTCCATAGTAGTTTATAACTAATTAATTAATACTAAATTAAGAACAAGTTTAATACGTATTAACGACTTTCATGGGCTTGTCTTGCAAAGCAAAGTTTTTATAAGGAATGCTTGTGATTAGAAATTGACCCTCTGAGTTCTTTTTCTATATTTAGCGCAGATATCTATATTTTGTCTTCTAAGCAGCCACAGTATTTTGCAATAAGTCCAATTTAAAAATTAGAGAAAGGAAAAATAACACACATAATAATTATCCTATTATTTTATTTATTTATTTATTACTTAAAAGTAGTATACAAAATTTAATACTTATGTTACTAATTTGTATGGTTTATAATTAAGATCGCCTTTTGTAGCTTTATCATCAAAGTTCATTATTATTGCATTCAGTGCATTATTAATGTATAAGGGGGGCGCGATAAAAATTGTGATCGAAAAGGGGGGCGCCAGTATTGAAAGTTTGAGAAGCACTGGATTAATGAATTATTTCTGTTAATTGATACAAAAAATAATTTTCTCTTTTGTAGCAAACATGCTAGAACTTGTTGTATTTTTTGTCTCAAAATAGAAACGACGAATTTTTGTTGAAATGAGAGAATCCAAATGACGGATACTGATGTCATACGATAGTAATTTGAATTAATAATTCAGTTCATTCAATGGGATAGAATGAACTAGCTAGAATTTGATAGAAAATTGTTTTTTTAAAACAATTTTCTGTCAAATTCTAGTTAGTTCATCCTAATAATTTAGTTAGTTAATTTTTGACTTAAAATATTCTATTTCTAAATATTGTTGCAGTTATTTGCAATAACAATGTAAAATTCATACCACAAATAAGTATATGGAGTGAATTTTATAAAATTTCCGTCTTGTTGATGCTAAAAAGTTGTCCCCCTAATTTTGTAATAATGAAATATTCATACACTTGCAGCATTTTAAGTGCGTCAAACTAATTTATCTATTTAATGTAAATTTTTTATGCCAAGTCATCTTCAAGTCTTCTGGAATAGTTTATAATATCCTAATAATTTTTGTTGAAACACAACGATGAATTGAATTTTTTCGAAATCATGAGAGTAAATATTTCATCTCATCAGTATGAAAATTCCTGCGCGAAATCCCTTTAGAAGACATATCTAAGTGAGTTGTTTAATATTATTGTAATAGTTGAGAAATATCAAGAGGTTTTTTTTCATGAATTCGTTGGATTCCTGAATAAAGAAGCAATTCTATTTCAGAGCATTTTGGGAGCAAAGGATCGATTGATGGAACGCATATTTTCTCACCAATAGAAATTGAATTGAAATTTTTTGAAGGATTTTTAACTCTCTACCTTAAAGTATCAAACATTTTGACTAAAGGGGAGCAAGGGTTTATTTACTGATAATGACAAATAAATAAAGGAATCCATGGGTGGAGAAATCTTTTGTGAGTCCCATAAGTAGGTCTGATGACAAATTGTTAGATTGTCCTCCTTTTTCTATCTCCAATAGTTTCTTTTCTTTTTGTGTCCCTTAGATGTTTATTGGTTCAAGTTCAGCTGAAATAACTCTATCAGGGACAGTTCAGGGCTTTACAATTACAGATCTTTCTAATTTTTAGGTGTGTTCCAATTTGCATTTCGTTTTATTCTAAAAGAAACTAATTCTTCTTATTTATTATATTAATTAATTCTAATTTATTGAAAGAGAATGTGTTGGGTGTATTAAGAATTTTTATTTATCTTGCCCCAGAGTTGTTACCTTTCTTTCATAAACTGTTATCAAAAAGCATACTCTGAGACGATAGGTGTGAAAGAAATTGGACAGAAGGGAGCAGATTCAGAAAAAATCTTGTAAACAATGCATTTGCGAGAGAGTGTCCCTTTACTCAGCTTCAGGGAGACATTTCTTAATTGAAACATAAATGCTTTCGAATCTTCAAATTACTTTTTTCTCATTTATAGGTTATTTCTTTATTAACAACCAACTCTGAAGTTTTACAAGAGCTATCGAAGATGTCATTTGGATTCAAGATGAAGAACCATATCATCCCAACTTTGATCAATTGATTGTACATTCAATCCGTTACAACACCATGCTGTAGTGACATCAGGACTCGAATTCATGACTCGAAGGAAACAACGTTGGATCGTTAGCATGGCTGTCTTTTCTAGGGCTGATGTGTATTTTTAAGACTATCTACTTGTAGAAAAATATTTTTAATGCTCCAAATTATAAATAAAAACTTGAAAAGGCAAATGAATTATAATTATTTCATTTTGTCAATTTATAGATGGTTTTAAATCTTTAATTCTCCTCATGCAAAAAAAAACCAAGAAGAAGAAAAAGAAAAGTAATGTTTTTCCCCAGCACATCCTTTTTGAATTTTCAGTGCCTTTCTAACTATTTATTTGAACTGATTCTATTGTAGAATGAACCTGAACAACCTTCAGAACCCCAAATTTTCCCTGCGCAGAAATTTGAACTGCTGTAATTTTTAGAAATCAATCTCTTTTAATGCAGAACTTGTAAATATCCTAGGGAATGATTCGAAACTGACTGATTTCTTTTTTATTCAATGGAGATGTTGAAGAGAAGACTTGTTGCAAACTCTGTCCGATGTCTATCTTTTGAGCCGTCTTCTCGGAGATCAATATTATACGATTCTTTATCGTCCGAAGAAAATCAATGAAGGCGTGGGGAATATTTGAAAGCTTCCTCATAACATGTGTTGGTCCGGACCAGTCTGGCGCCGAGTGGACCCCAAGACTGTCAGTTCTCGTCTTAATACGGCTCTGATATCGAAAAATAACAAATATCCCCAGAAGAGGCACTACGACGATCAGGAAGAGGGACCCATGAAACAACAACAATTATTTACGAGATGCATAACGTGAAAAGAAAAAAACATGCATTTTCCCATAGGACTCTAATGAGGAAGAATTTTTTTATTTTATGTTTTTCCATTCCACTTTCTTAGTTTCAAGCAAAGAACGTTTTTCTTATTTAAGAATGACAATTGTCTATGTGCAGATGCTTTTTTCAATAATCTTCCCTCGCTTTTGCAAAAAAATCCATTTTAAATGGACTTTCAAAAATTCTGAAAATATCTGTCATTTCAAAAAGTTCAAATACACAAATTTCATCAAACATTTTAGAGATTATTGGAAAAGAAAATTACTCAAGAGGAAAAATGTTGAGCATTTTAAAGATATTTCCAACTGCGTGTAAAAAGTAATTATTTGTGTGGTTTTTGTTTTTCTTGCTCAGTTTTACATTTCACTTCATCCAAGTATTCATTCCACTGAGGGAAATAAATCCCAAAGATGCCATTTGTAACTGTTTTAGCCACTGTCAACTGCTATTAGCTTCGATCAGGAGCTGGTTTTCCGCTGCTCGCCTGTGACTCTTCGTATAGGTGGTTGCGGCTCTTTACTTCTTTGCACATTATTAAAAATAAATATTATTAAAAAATCACTGCTATTATTTACTGAAACATTTCACCTGTTCTTTCATATACATGGATACATTTGACTAGCTTAAGATAGTGGCTTCTGTCTTAAATAATTTTCCCATTAACTAAGTTTGCTGAGAGTCGATGAAAATATAATATTAGAAGAAGCAATATCAGTCTTGTATGAAAATGATACCGGTTACGTATCCGCTAAATAAGCTACCAAAACTTTATGTTCAAGAACAATTCTAATTACTAGTGTAAACCTGAAATTACAAAATATTGCATTGACATTAGTAATAATATGTTTTTTCTTGACAATTTTTCTTCCATGTGATATTGAAACAAATGAGCTACGGAGTATGTACAAGACCAGTTCGATAGAGGAAGGAGTCATATTCTCCTAATTGTCAATAGAAATTCATCCCTGTGGAAAGAATTCAAAACGTTTATCAAGTCAAATGAGTCTATTCACACACATCAAAGAGAATCAATCAAGTCTCGTTTGCATCAAAATGACTTCTATGAAAAAAAGGGGTCATGGAAATTAATTTTTTAGTTTGTTAAAAAATATATGTCATGTTTGTGTAGTACTTCTCGCAATAAAATCGTAGAAAATTGACTCATTTGAAATATTTTATATCGCATTTTTGAGGCCTTATTCATCGAGGAATTCATCAAATATCTTTGCAATTTTGTATGCCTTGCAAGAAGAAATTGTAAAATTAGTAGAATTTGGTAGTTATTTCAAAGCGTTGTTGGGCCCAAATGAGTTTTGCTCAAAATTTATGTAAGAGATATAGGAATGTACTATGTGAGATTTTGTTTCAAAATCAAATCTCATCATTGTATTTTTGGGTTATCAATAAGTACTCATTGGCATATTTGCGTCTGTTACATTGAAAAAGAAACATTATTTCACACACAAGAGATTCCTTTAATATAAATACAAAAGTATCAAAAGAAAATGGAAGAAAAATGTATATGAAGAGAAAAATTATTACACTAAATCATTCTTCTTTTAGCGAGACTTTTCATAACCAGGTAGTTCTACTTTTATATATTGAATAACCATATTCCATTGATCATCTTTTCCAATCGTAAAAGGATTTCTTCTCAATTCTTAAGCCACTGAAGCTCAAAAATTTGAAGGTGATTTGAATTGAGTTCTTAAGAGGTCAGACGTAAGTTCAAATCGAGAAATCGAATCCTAAAATATTGAATCAGGAAATATATTAATTTATTTTCGTTTTATAAATTCAAGTTAAAAATTCTCACAAGAAAAATTTATCTGCATAAAGCATCGTTGGAAATTAAGTATCAGAATCAACTCAGATGAAAGCAGAAAAATCATAATTTTTATTATAGGCAAAATCTAGAAATTAGAGATATATAATGGAGTTTGATAACTTTGTCAATACAAAGATTTTCTCACGACTTCTTTTTATCTATTACTATTTTGTAAATGAAGTGGAAATACTCTATGTGTTACTGCATACATATTTATTTAATTATAACATATATATATATATGTATGTATATATATATATATATATATATATATATATATTAATAATAATACAACTTTTATTAAGTCATCAGTTTCTGATTGAGAAATAAATCATCTTATTTTGGCTTTTCATAAACTATTAAGAATACAAATGAATAATAATAATTTTAAATTCCCACATATATTTCTTACTCCTAAATTTCTTAAGGACTCAGTCAAGTTTAGAACAGCTACTAATGGTTTTAGTATATATATATATATATATATATATATATCAGAAAATTAGGCAAAATTATCCATGAGAGAGAGAGAGAGAGAGAGAAATATTACAAGATACAATAAATAATCTTAAATCCATAGCCATACTGAAAAGTAGTAAAGAACTTATTGAACAAATTAATGATAAAAAAAATATTTCTTCAATTTATATAGTTTAGATTTTGAAGATCTTTTCAACTCATAATATCGATGACATGATAAAAATACTTTTGAAATTACATGAAGATAATTATTTAAAATTTTTAATTATGATAGTTTTTTGATTCTATACTTAGGTGTTTGTACTAAATAGAACTATATATATTATAATGGTAACTATTATCAGCAGATTAAAGACTTGCCACACGGTGGCTATGCTATCAACTGTCTCGCCAATTCATATTTACATTATTTTGAAAATATATATATATATATAGTTTCATTAATAATTCTGTATAATACATTTTTCGTTGTATAGATGATATTATCATTTTTGGCAAGCAAGTTCATTTTAAACCTAACACTAATTTTTATCCACAATATCTCAGTTTAATACATATTAATATTAACAACTATGAAGCAAATTTTCTTGATATAGGAATTAAATTAAAAGATAATGTTGTAGTAATATATAAATATGTAATAACATACATGGTGTTGCCAAATTAGATCGATAAATTCAGAGGGGTGACAGCAGGCAGCATGGGGACGACAAATCATCTTATCAGCGCACGAATCAGCGCACATCACGTTTATTCGGAGTAATTCTCAAAAACAGTTAGGAAGAGTGTGATGTCGAGTGGAATGAAAAAAGGGTAATAAGAGGTAAGAAATACATTTATTAGACGTAAACATGCTTACAATATTAATAATGTATCACAGCTCGACGTCTGAAATACGAAGAAGAGGGATTGTCACAGGTCATAGTAAAGCCGAATCCGTCAGACGAAGAATTGGGGAACGCCTTCAACCCCATCCGGTGTGCTGGCGATGTTTCACTGTAGCCACCGACACATGCGATTTCAGGTTGCCGCAGAAGAAAGAATCCATGGAATTGTAATGCCAAACAACAGGTTCGCCTCATCCAATTGACTTTCCGGGATATGTAACACGAAGGTTACATATTTCGGTATCACTAGAATTAAAAAATGACCATCGGACATGAACCTCAGGTTTTGGTTCGTACTCCCTGCAACAACTCCGGGAGAAGTGAGAAATTTACAGACGTGCTCGTTTTCTTAACACGCTTTTATAAGCTTCACACACTTGTATGTAACGGATTCTTTGAACTCAACCTTAAAAGGTCAGATGAATTCGAAATTTTGCACACTTGTCAAGGACCGATGACAATACAATAATTTCATAATTTTGTTCAATTTTCCTGATCAGGATCCTCAAAAATAACGACTTTATATTTGGCGACAAAATCATTATACCGTTTCCAGATTTGGCTACTAAAATATTAAGTTACAAACCTATAAAACCGAAAATATCTGCTTTCGCAATTTCTTAACATAATAAAAACACCTCTAGTTTCACTAAAAATGGAAATAAAAAAAAAGACTCGTGCATGTGAAAAAAAAATTGTTCTAACCCAGCGTTTCTCAAACTGTGGGGTGCACCCTCCTCCCCCCCCCAAGGAGGGCGCACCCCACAGTTTGAGAAACACTACGGAGAAACAAGAAACGCGTGATAACTCTACGGAGGGGGGGGGAGCGCAAACACATCAAAAAGTACAAAATAAAAGATTTAAAACATTATTAATTTACCGAAAGGAAGCAAAATAAAATACTTATTTACACTGATATAAGATACTTATAAATATATGAGTGTGGCAAAAAGTATTTAACAATTGATTTATCAATATTAAATTCAAAGCAATTTTATTAATTGCTACTGACTTCCATGGGCTAGTCACAAACAAAACATATTTTGATAGCATGTGCAGTTTATAATATTAAAGTCGCATTGTAGCGTTAGAGTACATTATTATAACATTCAATATATTGCTGATGTATGTTTCATGCGCGATGCAAATTATGACTGAAAATAGGGTCGAAATATGAAAAGTTTGAGAAGCACAGTTCTGATAGCTAAACTCAGACATAAGGTCTGTTTCTTCTAAATTCTCTTGCCGGATCTGTGGAATGAAACATCATTCCTTGATTTATTTTATCAAAGCAGCTGAGAATTGATTCAGTGGTCACCGGATTCAAAATAATTTCTCACGAACTCTTCGATTCAAGAAATGTACTTTTGTGTCTGATACTGATGCAAGTTTCAGAGAGAATATTGAGCTCGTTTTAGTGAAAAATTTAATTAACTTAACTTCTTCTTTTGCATGAAATATTTCAAACTTAGCTCTTCCAGATTTCCTTCAGTTGCCTGATCCTACATTTTGCTAACCAGGCCCGTATCGAATCACTGATAGGATACCAATGGATATTCAAAATTCTAAAAAATAACACATTTAAGATTAATTCATCAATGAATAAATGATAGTTTGAAAACTAAAAATGCATGCTTTTTATTGTAGATTTAACTAAAAAAATGAAAAATAAATTATAGTTTTAAAAAACTAAAAAACTCGCTTTTATGTTGAATCGAATTAGAAAGTAAAAAAAAAAAAATCTAATAAAATGATTAACGAGAAAATTATATAATGTTATTGTGGTAAAAGCGTGTGGGGTGCTTTGTACTACATTTCTACACTTTGAAATAGAACTAGTAAGAAATTATAACAATGGATATAGAGAACCTCACGCTTTAACCCCAATGGCATTAATTTTTTTCGTTAATCATTTTATTCTTAGATTAAGAATTATTTTTTTACTTTTTAGTTTGATTTATATAAATAGTGTTTTTTTCCAGGTATAGAAGTTTAAGGTATCCGACTACCCTAAAACCATGATCTTTTTCAAAAATTGGCAATTTTTTTTTATGATTTTATTTTATAGACCATTTTATTAACTTAATAACAATACCAAGTAATTTTTTTTCTCCACTAGAACAAAAACTACAAGCGTTTTAATAAAAGCAAATGCCATAACTTTACACAAGATGTCAAACTTTAAAATGCATTTTACTCGAAATGTGTTTTTTTCGAAAAACTCAAACGGGGACCGCGATTGCTCAAAATGTTTTGAAAATAATTAGCTGGAATTTTTTGCTTATGTTCTGCATAACAGTAGAAGTGTTTTGATCTTCAGATTTATCAATAACTGTTTTATTTCAAAATTTGCAGTTCTTTATGTGAATATAGTCAATGTTTTTTTAAGCAATTTTGTATAATGACTTAGATAAAGTGCTCTAATTTTTGTAAAAATTAAAATATCTCTTATCATGAAGGTCACTTCAAACAGGAATAACAAAGTAACACATCAAAATTGAAAAATTGACAATTTGTTCATAAAATCTTTGTACAGAGCGGGCCCGTTTATGTAATTTTTCGTACATTTTTACTAGTTTTTTTTCCCATTTTAATAATAATATTTTTTTTCTTTTACCAATTTTAGGATTTTTTCCTTAAAATATACTAAATAAATATAAAAATCACAAAAAGATCTCCATATCTAATTTTTTTCAAAAAAAAGTTGTCGCAAATAGTCGGATACCTTAAGTTGGCATTACTTTCTAACATGGCGACCGATTTAAAAGCTGTCAAGTGATTTATTCTCAGTTTGGTTTGGCAATTCATCAAAACGATCATCAAGCAAGGCGTAGATTCGTCGAATGGGCCCAAAACGAGATTGCCGTTGTTCCCGATTTTCATAAGCGAATTTTGTTTAGCGATGAAGCGCACTTCTGGTTGAATGGCTACGTCAACAAACAAAACTGCCGCATTTGGAGTGAAGCTAATCCACAAGTGTATGTCGAAACACCGTTACATCCAGAAAAACTGACTGTTTGGTGCGCTTTATGGGCTGGTGGAATCATTGGTCCGTATTTCTTCAAAACCGATGAAGGCCACAACGTTACAGCCAATGGTGATCGGTATAGAGCCATGTTTACTAACTTTTTCATTCCTGAATTGAACAATCATGATGTCCAGGAGCTGTGGTTCCAACAAGACGGCGCAACATGTCACACAACTCGTGCCACAATCGATTTATTGGAAGACACGTTTGGTGAGCGCCTAATTTCACGTTTTGGACCTGTGAATTGGCCTCCAAGATCTTGTGATTTAACACCACTAGACTATTTTCTGTGGGGCTATGTAAAGTCATTTGTCTATGCGGATAAGCCACAAACGCTTGACCATTTGGAAGACAACATTCGCCGTGTTATTGCCGATATACGGCCACAAATGTTGGAAAACGTCATCGAAAATTGGACGTCCAGATTGGACTACATCCGAGCCAGCCGTGGCAGTCCTATGCCAGAAATCATATTTACAATGTAATGCCACAAGATTATCTTTCGAATAAAAAAAATTTGTGTCAATCGAATAATACATCGTTGTTTTATTGCAATTTTAAGTTCTATACCTCTAAAAAAACACCCTTTATATATACATATAAGATAAAAGCGTTTTTTTTAGCTTTTTAAAAATATAAGTTTTACTGCCATATATCTTGGAAGAGTGGATTTCAAAGAGTATTCCTGCTAAGTATTGTCAGAATATTCGTAAAATTGGTTATTCTGTTATTTTAAAGTGAGTGATACTTATAAGTGCCGTTGGTAGATAAAGGGCTAAATGTGTCGAGAGCTCAAATGTCCTCCCGTTGGTGTGGTATGGTAGTTAGGAGACGGGGTTGCCAGTTCAAGTGTCATCCACATTACTTGACCATGGTTCAAAATTACGTGGTCCGTTGCCAAAAGCCCTCATGTAGCTGAACAGTGCCACGTTAATATTCACTCACTCCAAAAAGTACAGTACAGTAGTTATTATTTTTATACTTAAAAAAATGCAATATTCAATTGAAAGTATAGCGTTTTAAAATTAACTACTAACCACAAACAAATTATGCAAATTTCTCCAAATGATATAGTGGGAAAGAAAAAAGTTTATCTACTTTAAGTAACAGAAGCGATAAAAGTATTTACTTTGATACTAGGATCCATTTGTTACTACCAAATGTGCATAATAAAATCATATAGAAAACCTGCATACAAATAAATTAGTAATTTTTATTGTATATATGGTTCACTACTTTGGCGATATTGGCTTACCCATGAAAAAAATCAATAGTAGCTATTCAAATAAAAATAGATTTAAAACAACCTCTCTCTTCAAAATTTAGTTTTATTCTAAAATAAAAAATAGGGATTACACTGATCAAAGAAATAAATTAGAAGCGAACACCTGGGATAGACAAAACAAAAAGGGAAGTTTTGCTTCACACATAAAAGATAGATGTATGCTGTCGCGGGCTTTTTTGCAGCTCACGCCAAAATTGCTTGCAAATGACAGAATTTTTTCCTACTTACTTGACAATTAATCATTATATTTTGGACACTTCATACAATATCTTTTTAAATTATAGCCTATGTGTTATTCTGATTTATAAGCTTTATTATTGTTATCCATTCCGTTGATTTTGCTTGAAAGAGGAACAAACATCCAAACAAACTTTGGCGTTTATAATATTAGTAAGGATATATATATTTGAAAGAAAATACTTTAAAAAAATTCTAGTAAAAAGAGAAATTTCCTTTTATAAAATAAAAATACTTAAATGAACTAATATCAAACTTTAAAACTGAACTAACTAATGTATTTGAAAAAGACTTTATGTTTATTTACAATTTTTACACGGATATTTTAAGCACAAACAAAATCTCCATTAAGTGCAGGAAATTTCTTTTTACAAAATTCACACTCACAAAACTTCTTCCTGAAACTTCTTCGTCGAGTTAGAAAATTATTTGAGATAGGTTTATTAATATTTTTATATCAGTTTAAGTGTTTAAAAATTTATTTCAAATATTTGCACTCTCAACATATCTGAAAAACATATCTTTATATATCTATTTTTGAACTCATTTCTTTTCTTTTTTTTTTTTTTTTGCAACATTTGAATATCTTTAACCCTTTAAGTGGTTTTGTGTACCGATCATTTCTTTTCTTTTCTTTTTTTATTTTAGCTTATTTATAATTCTAATGGTGTGTTATTTAGAGCTAGTATTTTGAAAAGGTGATGCAGTTTGTCAATGGTAATGAAATGATTTTCGTAGGGCATTTTATGTGTGTGGTTAAGGCGGGAATGAGCACGGTATAAACAATAAAAAAATTATTTGAATTGGAAAATTTTGGTTACAAAATGGATCTCTTAAGGGGTTCAAGTGGAGTCGCCCTCTAAAGCAACACTAGGGCTATTGTCAACGGATCTTGTCATTTGGAGCCACGTCAAGTGACACCCCCTCTCCAAGTTTCCACAACACGCCATCGGGAGGACTTGGAAAGTATTTGCCTCTTACACGGTAGGGTTTCAAACCTGCAACATGAGAACTTTTGGGCGACCATGACTACTTAGCTACCACGGCCATTAATGAAGATGAATTGTTTTAACATGATGTCAAAGGGAATTTAATTTATTAATAAGCAATTGAAATGATTGCGTTGAAATTTTGGATAAAAAAAGGTCCTTAACCATATTTCATCAATACAGATAAAAAAAATTAGCATTGTTTTTAGGAGAATCGATGTTTTGTTTTTTTTAGTTCAAGTGTGTTTTTACCGTGAATAAAAACTTTTTTTTAAAAAGCACCTATACTTTCTGAAGTAAATATAGAATCAATAAACCTTTTAACTTGACCACCATCACTTAAGTAGTTCGGTTTGCTTAAAAAATAAAAGCAAATACTAAATCTAATGTTCTTATTTTCAACAAAGTGTATCAAAATCAATATTTTTAGAAGTCAAAAAATTGATTTTTCGTGACAATATAATGATAAATACTCAAAAGAACTTTCGAATTAATTATTACCTTAAGCTCCAACTTAACTAAACAGCTTAATTTTTTTAAAAAAGAAAATAATAGCAAATCAAAATATTCAATGAATTTCATTTAGCTGGTTTTCAAACTCAGTCGAAAAATAAATTTTTTTCGTGAAGAAATCTCTTTTTAAAAATGGGTCACAGTTGCTTTAATTTTGATCCAACCAAAATTTGAAATTTTAAAGTAATAATAAGCTGAACTAATATCAACCTTTCTTTTACATTCTGAGATCAATTTTTAATTTTATTTATTGCAGTAATTGAAGCAAAACAAAGATTAATTTCTCTATAGTTTGATTTCAATTTTACAGAAAAGAATTTGTTTTGAATGCTGCCTTTTTTCGTTAAAGCATCCAAATAACGTGCACTACTTGAACCAAATCCAAGTGGAATACACAGGCTCTGTCTCGATAATGTTATTTTTCCTCCATCTCAAATACAAATACGTATCATTGTTTAAAAACTGATAGTGATAAGTTAATTTTGAGAAATTATTGTTACATATATAACTGAGCACAGATTAATAAAATTTTTTGAAGGAATTACCTGAAAGTCTATTAAAGATTTGTCTTTAGCAATCCAAAAATTCTTCCAGTAACTCACAGCAACTATTCTATAGACTGAATGAGTGAGTAATACGTAATTGGATATATAATGAAATGAATCGATTCAAATAATATTTACTTTTATTAAGACACTTGAAATTAAATTTCATAAATCATGTTTATTTTTTTTAAGAAATTCCCTTCCTCTTACTTCTTCTTTTCAATTCCTCTTATTCCCCCCATACTTCTAGAAAGAAATCAAGACTGGGCAAGGCTCCGATATCAGTTCTCTACAGAGTTCAATATTTTCTTCAATATCCTTGAAAATTTCTTTGTAGAGATATTAATTTATTTTGGTGTATTTTAACTACTTTGCAATTGTAAAAGAATAAATGTTTTTTTTTTCAAAACTGGCGTTCCCGACAGCCAATGAATCCCAGTCAAATGAAATGCTCTTTGTTGATTCGAAAGGCTCATGCAGCTAGGCGTGATACGAAGAGAGCGTCATAGGCTATCCAAGATATTTCTATGAAATGGAGTGTGGTGTGACAATTCAAAGCGCAATGCCTACAAGACATTCTAGGGCTTATAATCGTGGTTGAGCATTTGAACGGCTCGAAGCACAGGTCAGAATGTTGCTACTGAGTAATGGGATTGTCAAAAAGACATATATTGCGATTAAAAAAGAACGTTGAAGCTGGAAATGCAACACAAAAACATGCTGGGGGGCGTTCTCACACCACAAGAACATTAATACGTATCGTGAGTGGCGAGAGAGAGAAAGGGAACAAGCATCTTATTCCCAGTTAGATAGCTGCAGATCTTGCAACCGGTTCAAATGTATCAATCAGAACTATTTCTAGCCAATGAAATGCTTTTAAATGTCAAGTATGGAAACTTGTTTAGTGCATTCTACTTGAACCACACCGAAAAGGGATTGCGTTGGCGTGAGGAACACATTGGTTGGGATCAGCAACGATTTTCCGGTTCAAACCAATCCTATTTCACTGTGACTAGTGATTCTGGCCACCAGTTAGTGAGGAAAAGACGAACACGTTACTCAGCTCAGAATGTTCAGGAACGTTATCGGTATAGGCGAGGCATGATATTTTGGATGACAAAACATCACATCTTTGAGCATTACATCGCAACGATATTTCAGGTAGATTATTCTGGATCATGTTCATCTTTATAGGGAGCATTCTGTCCAGACTTTCTATTTATAGATGATAAGGCGCGCCCACACAGGATTGTTGAAGTATTGAAAAGTGGAAATATTGAACGTAGGATATACTAAATCTTATTGATAAGGTTCTTGGTAGATATATTTCTTAAAGAAATTGCCCTTCTAGCAAGAACTAGATAAAGGATTAATATCTTCTAACAACTCCTCAGTAGGCAGCAATAATAACATATATAAAGTATTAATTATTGTCCGAGGAGGACACACACCTTACTGAGGTAATCACAACTGTTTTGTTCACGCAAGAAGACCCATTTGTTGTTGCTTTTTGGAAATGCCCCCAAGAGCATATTTTTGTTTTTAGTTTTCTTCTGTTTCCATAGGAAATCTGAATCACTTTGCATAGTAAAAAAGACACACGGTAAAGTTTCATTTCTTCTATCATTTATATCTTCGTTTCTTCTTTCATCTTTTATGTCTTTTTTTTTCTATCTCTGTAACTGTACTTTAACAATTTTCTAGCAATGCATGAGGCCAAATCCCTATACTAATGAACTTTTAAACATTCTTAAGTATTTAGGCGTGTGTATAGCATTGTATAAGAATTTCCAATTTTCAAGATTTAAAAAAAGCCAAATTCTTCTATTCTAATACAAATTTAATCTAATTTTAGAAGCTCCCCAATAGTATTCGAAATGTAATCTACTGTTTAGATATAGACAATTTCTCTTTTTACTTGAATCAAATGGGAGCAGTGTCAGCGACTGTGTTCCTATACTCTTCTGTATAGACTCTTCGAAAAGTGTGTTTCACTTAATTATTATTCTACTTAAATATATCATTCAAACACAAATTATATATGAGGGATTTTTAACAATTCTTCTTTAACATCGTTTATTATTCATATAACAAGGAATAATGTATTACTGTTTTATTTTTCACTTTGAAATCTCATACTTGGGTTCTCTTATATGAAAGAACAACACATACTTTAAAGAAATTACTGTATCTGGTAAATATATAGTTCATATATCACTGTCATCTGATTGCTGCAGAAGGTAATATTTTTAAAGACTATGTCGAAAGTTTTGATTATTGTTATTACCATTCAAGTCCAGAAAAAAAATTTGTTATACTTGAAACATTTAGATAAAATGAATATTATATCGCATAAATTATTAAATATTCTAGGACAGCTTTTGCGCTACATAATCAGAATACCAACTAAGGGTAAAAATACCCCATGTTTAATTCATACTAACAAACTATATCACTTAATCAGTTGACTATAATAACCGATTCATATGAATATTGTTTTAGCTTCAAAAATAAAACTGCTCCTTTACAAGTGTTAAGTTCCTCCCCAAAACTTTGAAGCGAGAAAATGAATGTTTGCAAAATGGAAAAGAAAATGAAAGGGCAAAATCTGTTACTTTGATAACATTTTTCAAACTGGGCATTTTTCTTTTAAAATATTACGACACAACTAGCTACTCTTCTCAAGCTGAACGTTTTGGCGTGTTGCCAATCCAAGATTCCTGACGTTAGAATATTCCTTGCCCTGTGCTCGGACGACATCTAATGCGAGTTTGAATTAAAAAGAAGAATATTTAAATAATAATATATAATAGGTACTTCTTTTGCATAGCTCTCAAAAATCATGCAGAAATATAAAATTTTCTTCCATGACATTTTGAAATTGAAATAAAAAAGTAGAACTATGTTGTTTTGCATATATAAACCAGTTTGCCATGACCAAAAGTTTAAAATAATTTCCCTTTTTTAAAAGAAAAATCCATTCCTAACAAATGTATTTTTCAAAATGCATATTTTTTTAAAAAAATGAACAGATGAGAATTTATATCGTAAAAAATTATATTTGTGTGGCATGTGTAGGAGCAATACTTTATTCTTTAGTTTATTGCTACTTTATTCTCATAATTCTATTAACATAACACTACTAAGCGTCGCGGATAAAAAAAACAACTCTAAAAACATTGAAATTATTCTTCCAATTCAAGTAAAGGTGCAAAGAGTTCTAAAATAGTCAATTAATGTTAATGAAATAATTGAAAACAGTTTCCACCAAATGAAACTATTTCGAAGAAATAGATAACTAACGTTTGAAAGCTTTTCTAATACAGAATTTACTGAATATTAAAGATAGTTCCTAACACAAAGAGATTTTTAGCTAAGTCAGGTTAATATAACTTCAATCCATAAGCTGAAAATGATTTATCGCAATCTTTACTTAATATTCCTGAGAAATAATAAATACATTAATATACCGATTCAATGACTTAGAGGAGTTTATATCTTTGCTGACTAAGAGAATACTTTGACTTTGAATACCGACTTTGCTTTACATCAGAGAATAATTTATGCCATTTTGTTTTAATATATTATTTTTATACTTTTTAAATACTAGGTGGAGTTACCCCTTGGGCTCCTAAAGGTGTGTGGACCCAAACTCTTTGTACAACTTCTGCTTCTACTGATTGCTCAAATTGTCAAAATATAACTTGTCTCTTGACCCTGGTTCAAAATTGCGAGGTCCATCCTCAGAAGCCTCACTGCATGCACTATGTGGAGTTCTAATTTCAAATACATCATCACATTTAATAAATCCAGTAACAGCGTCATGAAAAAGTTTTATTTATGTATGGAAAGAAGTGTATTTAAAAAATTACATTTGAATTCCTCAACTCTAAAATTAACTATTATGCTGGAAAAAAGAAAAATTTAAAAACTCAACGAAATAAAAACTAAAGAGACATGAAAATTTCAATAAATAACCTTTCAAATTCAGAAAAATTGGATGAAATTTTGAATTAAGAAATTTGATCTTTTCAATCCTTGATTCATTTCCTCACAAGATTGAGATTTTCTACTCTATTCAACTGATAGTAATGTAGAGAGTTGGGATATTTTGTTTGAATTTCATGTTAACTAGTCACAAGAAACAAAGTATTTTGTCTCGTACATAAATTGTAGATAACTCATATATATATATCATAAGTGACAGTAATTTTCTTGGAAAATAAATTCCGTACTTACGTTTGAAACGAACCTTTTCTTTACTTGAAAAACTTTTACCTTTAATTATACACCTGGTTACGAACTAAGTGCAATCTATATCAAAATAATCAACAAATTAACTGTCATTCAGCACAGTTGAATTCAGGTTTCATACATTGTTTCTCTAAACTAGAAATATGCGGTTTCAAATTTATTCACTAATTTATGTTTGAGTGTTTTTTTATGAATCCAAAGACAGAAGAAAATGAGTCCAGTTGACATTAAAACATATTTAAATAGGAATAAATCTAATCTGCAAAAATTGCAATTTTTTTTTTTTTTGCTTGAGTTGGTATGTGTTTACCAGTTATGTCCCAAACCACCGCAAACCCGTTTGATTGGTTTTAGTACATTAATTGTTCAGTTGTGAGCCTTTCAGTGTGGTAGCTGGTGATAACAATTTTACGTTCCACGTAACACATGTTATTTTTGCTAGTTCAGAGATGGATATTACTACCAAAACATTCTACGATAACCAATCTTAATGAACACACTTCTATGACTGTGAGAGATATAGCTACGGTAGTCGGTGTGGGAAAGTGTTTCGAGAAAATTTCAAGATTTCTGATGATCGTCTCCAAAAAGAAAAGGAAGGCGTGGGCTAAAACGGAAAATTACTCCAAGAACTGATAAAATTCTTATAAGAGCAAAATAAATTAAAGTAAGACAAGCACAGACCTTCGAAAGGATTTATTGGATTATAGCAGTGCTTCTCAAACTTTCAATACTGGCGCCCCCCTTTTCAATCACAATTTTTATCGCCCCCCCTTATACATTAATAATGCACTAAATGTAATAATAATGCAATTTGACTCTAAAGCTACAATACGAGATCTTAATTATAAACCATACAAATTAATAACATAAGTATTAAATTTTGAATACTACCTTTAAGCAAAAAATAAATTATATAATTAAGTAAAAGGATAATTATTATGTTATTTTTACTTTCTATAATTTTTAAATTGAACATATTGCAAAATGCAGTGACTGCTTAGAACACAAAATATGGATATCTGCTTAATACAGAAAAATAACTCAGAGGGTCAATTTCTAATCATAAGCATTCCTCATAAAAACTTTGCTTTGCAAGACAAGCCCATGGAAGTCGTTAATACTTATTAAACTTGTTCTTGATTTAGTATTAATTAATTAGTTATAAAATACTCTGTGCAGCACCGATGCATTAAAAGTATACCGGCCGAAGTACTCGCTCTTTGCAGGAGCTCATTTATAAGAAAATAAAACAATCTTGATATAATATCTATTGTAAGGAGAGTAAAGCCAAGTGCTCGACAATGTTTACAAAAGTGTAAAATGTTTTTTTTTAAATGATTGCTCAATTTATAATTAGTTTTAAGCGAATTTTAATTCTAAGCCGCACAGAATTAGCATTTATAATTGATGTTAAATAATGAACAATAATATAAAATTCCGATGAAGAATAATTGTATTATTTTTAATATTTAAAGCAAAAAGACTTCAACATCTTTTAACCTGGGTGTAGGCGCGCACTGGATACGATCGAGTGGGGTTATTGAGTCACCCCAATCCTTTTTTTATAATTATTTTATTGTACAAGATACAAATCATTATTACAGTGAATAATTTAATTAAGAGAAAGTTTACTTACCTTCTTTCAAGGACTTTTCAATTTTTCTTTGGTAACAAATAAACAGTTTTGCCAGAATTAACGATTGCGAAATCTGTGTGTCCCGCGCGACCACTTCCGGGTAAAAAGTGTATTCATTATGATAATATGTATGTTACTGCTAAAAATAATTGTTATGCTTTATATGTTTGAAAATACTCATCTTTGTCTAAGTCTTCGCAAAGTAATACATCAAAGTGTGTGTGCTCTCCGTGGTTTTCCAAATATCATAAAATTGTTTTGCATGGAAAAAAGCGCAACAGAGAAATACATTACATTCAACTTCCTTAAATGAGAATTAAACACATAAGAGATGGGTCATAACTAACTGTACCAATAACTTAGAAGGTCAAACAAATTACAGCTATAATGTGCAGTATTTCAAAAATAATGACAGTGATGAATTTTTTATGTTCCTAAATTTTTTCGATTCTGGATCTGGGGTCGTTTTTTTTCTGAAAGAGTAGAGTGTTAGTTTTAAAAAAGAAAGCGTAATAAAAACTCTCTCATCATGGGATTACAGCAAATTAAATAAAATATTTTTTATTTGATTATATGATCAAAGATAGCTAATTAAGTATTGAAGAAGGGTTTTTTTGATTATTTAATATCGCCTATAACTTATATCAGAGTAAAAGTGCATTTTTTATTATGTCTGAAAGTATTTTGTTTTAATTTATTCCAGTAAATGAATTTTTTTAAATATTTTATTTTCGATATGCTCACGGCCCCCTTGTAAGGTTATCGTGTCCCCCACATGGGGGCGCGCCCCACAGTTTGAGAAACACTGGATTATAGTGTTGAAATGAGTACGTCAACTGTACCGAAAATGGTCCTGGAAGTTAACCGCAAGGCATCAAGATCGAGGAAAAAACAATTTCTAACTCAGAAAAGCAAGGACCAAAAATACCGATCCTAGATTGTTAAAGACTAGAAAAATGTGATTTTCAGCGATGAAACGCATTTATTTGTGCAGGGATACAAACCAAGTGCAGTTAGACGAAGTAAAGTTGAACCTCTGTTGCCAGATCATATCTAACAGACTGTAAAATAATTTTCTAAACAGATGTTTGGGGTTTTTTTCATAACAAAAGGCACTGGAATCTCAGTTCTTCTTAAGAGCATGTTGAATTATGTCAAACACAGAAATATTATGCAAAAGAATTGTTCCATTAATGGAAACATTTGATGGAACATTTCAACAAAATTCGATAATGGTCCAGACTTTTATGCGATAAAATAAAATAAAAGGGCTTAATAGGCCCAGACCTGTAATTAATCAGACCTAAATCCTATTAAGAAAATATTACATATTCTCAAGAATCGTTCAGCTAAGATGATTTGCATGACAACATAACAAATAATAAAAAGTGCTATGCAGGTGTGGATCCTCGATGACGGTGTTTCACAATGGTTCAAATTTACGAGATTCATCGCCAAAAGCTGAGTGTGAGGTTAATATTCACTTACTTACATACGATGACGAAGTTAAGAACATGTGCGCAGCGCTAATGGAGTCAATACCTACACGAGATGAAGAGGTCTTTTCTGCTACAGGACGATATACCTCGTATTAATACAGGGATTTTTTCTGTCTTCTTATTGTATGCAATATTATGATTAAAAGCTACGGTTTTTGAAAAAAAAAAAATCGTTTCTTTTACCATTTGTTCAAATTCCTTCAAACAGAGTATATATATATATATATATATATATATATATATATATATATATATATATATATATGTGTGTGTGTGTGTGTGTACATATATGTATATAATCAATAAATATATACCAATAGCTATAAAACCTAAGTATAACTAGTCAAGATAGTAGGAAATATTAGCCTCAGTAGTACAATAACAATCTCCTGGCCTTAGGAACCAAGATTGCAGGTTTAAGCAAGTTTTAGGGCTAACCAACCTTCACCTGTAATTTGCCTATATTACTGAGTCAAAGGGAAAGGAAAGAATAATATTAGGAGAAATTTAAAAATTACAAATAAAATACACTATACCATTAAAATATAACGTTAAAATTATGGATTCTAGTATTTACTTGTATATATTTAAAGGCGATGCAATAAAGTGGATAGTAAGATTTACTTCGTGAGTGTAGCAACATGTTATGTTTCCCGCCAAATTCAGCAAGAGTAAAAGCAGTACTACATAAAAGTAAAATTAGTAAATTAGGATAGAATAATAAAAATTTATATATACATATATATATATATATATATATATATATATGTGTGTGTGTGTGTGTGTGTGTGTGTGTGTGTACATTTAAAAAACCATAAATATTGATATAAAATTTTATAGAAAATAAAAGATTTTAAGACATACACAAGAATATTTAAATAAAATTTAATATTATTAATTTATTAAACATGTGGAACCATCTAGTGAATAACTGCATAAATATTTAAAAATGCTATTATTAATACATATTGTCATTTCACTGAGAACTATTAGAAATATAATTGTAAAGAAAGTTAGCAGGATATCCATGAGCAATACATTGTCTAATAAAGTAATTAAAATTTAAATATAAATTAGATTTATAACTAACTAATACATTATTTCGATAAATATAGCTAAAAATAATATTTATATAGAGAGAGATATATACATCTGAATCCCAGTATGGAATTTTAAGAATGTTAAAATTTAATGCATCTATTATCATAAATATTACTATACAGTTCATAATCCTTAATATGCAATGATACATCTGAGTAATTAGTTTTAATTGCATTATGATTAACTTTAGCTAGGTTTAAGTAATCTGGATAAAAATTAACATTGGGATTAAAATTATTATTTTTACCAAAAACTATTAGATCATCAGTACATCTAAAATTGTAATAATCATTATTAATAAAATAATTATATTCATAAAAATGTAAATATAAGTTAGCCAAACTATTGCTAGCAGGGCCACCTTGGGGCAGACCTGTAGTTTGTTTATATTGTGAACCATTAAAATTAATGTAATCTTCTTTTAAGACTAAATCTATGAGAGTTTTAAATTTGTTAAAATTCATATTAAGATTGTAATTACTGTGATTTTCTAAAAATACTTTAATAATATCATTGATATCAATGGAATTTAATAGATCTTCAAAGTCATAACTGTGAACTGAGTAAATATTTTTATTTTTAAGAAAAATCTATATATCTTTTTACTATTTTTAATTATAGCTTTATTATATTGCTTATTAATGAAGATTTGTATAATATTATGAAGCATTTTGCCAGCAGAATTGATATATGTTTTAAAACCATTTGTCACAGCTCTAAATTTAACAAGACTTTTATGGAATTTAGGGGTTAAAAATATATATGGAAGCTTAATCTTAAGAATGCAAGAACTCAATTTTTTATAAATAGCAATAATACGATTACTAATTTTTTTATGTGACAAGTTCGATTTTTTAAAAGATCCATTCTTCAAAAAGTCTTCATTTAGCATATTATTATAAAAATATTTACAAAATATAGCATAATTAACAGTACTTTGTCAATTTAACAATAATAAAATTCTTTGGTAATTCATAAATGTTCTGTTTTACATCTTAATAATTAAATTCAGAGTGAGAATGGTAATTAAATTTTATCAAGTTTTTTAATATACTGTACTTAAATTCATCAAATGCCTCTATAGGCAGTCCATATTTAACTGCAGATTTTGTAATAAAATGATTTATACATTTATTATTTGTGTTTTAACAGTATTATTGTTATTGGAAACAGTTAATCTGAAACTAATGTCTTTACTCATGATATTCTTTAAAATTTTTGTCATTGATTGTATCTAAGTTGCCTGTAACTACATGTTTATGATAACTATCAATAAAATTATGATAGTTTTAATATTTACATTCTTCCATGTTAAGAGAAGGCGAACTATTGTATAGTAATTAAAGATAAATTTTCCCTTCGGTTTATTATATTTAAATGCTTTTTTAACAATTGCATTTCTAACAGGAAAAAGTGGCAAACGTCTATTAGTTACATTAGAAAAATTAATTTTTTAAAAAGTTTTATTTATGAATAATAAAGTGTGTAACGGTTCTCTTACGTCATTACTGGGTAAACCAAAGTATTTGATAGAATCTCGGGGTAATTAAAATATTTTAATGACATAAAATAACACAGTTACAATGGACAGACATTTAGACACAATACAGGTTAAACATTTAGAGGAAATAAGGGGAAATTAAATATATTACATAGTCCAGGATTGGACAGAGAGACGAGTAACGTTTACTCATCCAGTTCCCAACTCTCTCTGGCGGTAATACAGAGCTTCGGTCGGTAATGTTTCCGTTACAAGTACCGCCATCTACATTTCGGTCTTAGTATTAAACCGTGTGTTACAAGTGCAATAATCTGTAATAGGGTCATTAATTTTTTTCAATATTTCTATTGAATTTATTAACTAAAATTTATTAATATCTTTAATAATGTGTACTGAAGGACACACCTTTAAGCAATCATTCTTTAAGATTTCATTTAACAATAGAATTTCTTTTTTATTAAGACCAAATATTTCATATTTGACCTTCTTGATATTAACGTTTTTTTCAAAATCATCACTAATAACTTTAATATTATCAATCAATGATTTTTTATCTCAATTTTTCCTTTTAGTTCTTTTGCTTCCAGAATTTCTTTTAGAACTTTTATTTAAATTAGTATCATTATGAAGAAAAATTATTTATTATTACTCTGTAACAAAATTTGTAATGTATTTAGCAAAGTACATAACATTAATACCACATGGATATATTGTATTAAAACTCCTAATAATGTGATTTTTCCAACCATAATCTGTGCTTAGTAATTGGTATAATTTTAATGATTGACAATTCAACATTTTTGCATTCATGCTAGTGAAAGTGTCTGAGTTCAATTTTATTAGAATTATTGGAAGTACTTAGGTATTTAACATCATGTCTATATTGGTTAAGCCTATTGTTATAATAGTATTCGAGGTTTGTCCTATATATTTATACTCACAAACTTTACAATTTAAAAGGTAAATGCAATTAAAAGTTTTACATAGGTTAAATTTAAATTCACAATCATATTGATCATTGTTTAACACAGCGCAAGTCTTACATCTACTATATCTACATATATCTTAACTTAAGACTATTATAAGTTGGAATGTTTTCATATTTGTATGAAGAAAATTTATCTTTATTTCCATGTAGATTAGGACTCTCTCTCTCTCTCTCTGTATATATATATATATATATATATATATATATATATATATATATATATATATATGCTATTTTAAGGTAAGTTACTTTTATCTTGAAATGGATTTAGAAATTCTATCCATTATTTTCAATAGGTTTTTGCTCAGTATTATTAACATAAAGGGAGGAGGTTGGCTGGCAAAAATCATGTTCCACCCCACTTTTATATCAATTATCCTTACAAATCTTATAAATGCGAAAGTATGTTTGTTCCCCTTTCACGCAAAAACAACCTAATGGGTTTTAACGAAACTTTACAATGATATAGCTCATACATCAGAAGAACAATAGGCTATAATTTATATCGATATTGTGTGAAGTCTCCAAAATATAACGATAATTGACAAGAAAGTAGGAATCTTATTTTTTTGCCATCTGCAAAAAAGCCCGCGACAGAATAATTGTATCTTTTTTGTGTGGAGCAAAACATTCCCTGTTTGTTTTGTCTAGGCCATGCTTCAGTGCGCACTCACTTTTAATTTACTCTTTTGATCAGTGTAATTACAATTTTTTTTATTACATATTAAAACTATATTTCGAAGGGAGAGATGTTGGCAAGATTTTAACATAAAATAAATGCAACATAATGTAATATTTACGCATTACACTTCCAGATATAAATTATTTACACTATTTTAAGCATGCATTATACAAACTTTGTAACAATGTGTTACTTTTACTGAGCAGAGATCAGCTTAGGAAGGAGTTTTCAAAAGTTGACCCACAAGAGAGTTACGGGGAGGTATAAATAAATAAAAATCCCTTTTATCAGCTATTAGATCTACAGACTTAAAATTTAATAAATAGGTTTCATGTTCAGCTGAGATATGCAAAAATCCTTTTTTTTTTGTTAAATTTGTGGGGAGTTTTAAATAAAAAAAATATCCTTTTTATAAGCTATTAGATCTACAGACATAAAATTAAACAAACATGTTTTTTCCCGTTCAACTGAGATATGCAAAAAGTTTTTTTTGTTTTTGTTTAATGCGCAATTCAAGTAAAATTAATTAATTTCTGTATTGCTTATTTTTTTAATTCACCCGTGCGAAGTATGGTTATACCAGATAGCTTTATATAGAAGCTGTCTTACGTCTCAACAATGTTTATAATAATGTAGCATCCAATTTTATATTTTAGACCATATCATAATTTTAATTCCTCATATATCCTTCAATATGTCTCTGGTTATCTTACAATCCCAAATTTTTTCGTTTTGCTTGATGAATGTTCATATATCATTAATATAGAGTTTAGACTATATATATATATACATTATAAATATATATGTATACTAATAATAAAATAATCAAAAATCATCAATGATATAATGATATTAAGCAATTTATTTACAAAATAGTTATTAAAATTACACAACAACTTAATACATATAACTTTAATACATATAATAATATTTCTTATAAAGATGTTAGCCACCCATCCGGTATAGTGGTTAGTGACCCTCACTGAGGTGCCGTAGGGCTTGAGTACAAATTCCGTGTTTGTAAATTCACAGTGCCTTCATGGCATGGAGTTACTCTAAATAGTCGTCGAGCCGCAAGTCCTCTCGTGAGGTTGTGGAAGAGGAAGAGAGGTGGGAGGCCCCTGACCACTCCTTTCAACATTGGGGAGGAACCGAGGAAAATCGTACTGTGACCTGCTTAGTGCTCAAAGCTAAGGCTAATGACAGGCGTAAAATTCTAGTCCTTAGCCACGATGAATTTGGTGGGTCTAGATCTGATGTTACTGTCGATCAGGTGACATAAGCAACAAGAACATAAAAATGTTGAATATCAGATTAAAAATTTTCAAAATAATTTTATTGTAGTTTATGTTGATGAAGAGGCAGAGATTTTTACTTTCATATGTAAATACTATTATAGTTTAATGATCAACAAATATTTTTTGATAACGATGCAATTTTTATGTCATAAATTTCTCATAGAGAAAGAAATAGTCGCATTTTGGCTCTTCATAAACAATTAAGCATACAAATTAATAATAACTTTAAATTTACACATGCATTTCTTACTCCTGAATTTCATAAAAAAACCATTAAAGTTTCGAACTATTACTAATGGTTTTAATACATTTATCAGCAAATCAGGTAAAATTCTTCGTGAGAGAGAGAGAAATATAACAAGATACGATAAATAATCTTAAATCCACAGCCTTAAAAATAGTAAAAAATTTATTGAACAAATTAAAGGTAAAAAGATTTCTTTAGTGTATAGCTTAGATTTTGAAGATCTTTTCAACTTTATTAATATTGATGATATGATAAAAAAAAATTCAGATTACATAAAAATAAATTATGATAAATGTGGTTCATTCATTAGGTTTTGTACTGAAAGATAACTATATACAATATAATCTATCAACGGACTAAAGGGTTGCCACAATGTAGCACAGCTAGCATCTGTCTAGCCAATTTTTATTTACATTATTTTGAAAACAGTTTCATAAATAATTCTGAATATTACACTTTTAATTACATAGTTGATATTATCATTTTTGGTAATCAAGACAATTTTAAACCAAACATTAATTTTTTTATCTTCAATACCTTAATTTAATATCGACATATAGTAACAACTATGAATCAATTTTTTTATATAAAAATTAAATTGAAATGTAATGCTATAATTACTAATATTTATGACAAAAGAGAGATGGATTTAAATTCAATGTTATTATAGTACCTCATTAGGAAAGTAATGGACATGTTTCATTATTTAGAAATATTATTAGTAATTACATACAACACATCAAATTTTTCGTTTCAAAAATATGAGAAAAAATAGACAATTATAAGCTTTACATTAAATACAATTTAATTAAAAAATACCCATAAATTTCATTAATAGTTTTTTGTATAAACAAATTCTAAATAGAGTAAGGAATAAATTCCCTATATAGAATATGAATAGTTTATTATTATAAATTTATCTTTTTTTCAAGTTAGATATAGTTACCTGCACATTCAAATTATAGTTAAAAGTATTTATACTCTTAGTTTTATTTAACCATAGTAATATTTTGTGCTCAGTTACAGTGCACAGTGCTCAGTTTGCTAAGTGCTAATATTCCGCCAATTACTTACTTTGAATTTGTATTTGGGTCCAGAAAAGGGCAATAATTTGTTTATTATACTCAAATTCAGCTCAGGCTTTGAATTTTTAGGTAAGTTACGTTTTTCTTGTAATGGATTTCGAAATTATATCCATTATTTTCTCAATAGGATTTTACTTAATATTATTAACAGAAAGGGGGATGGTTGGCTGGCTAGATAACATGTTAAAATCCACTTTTGTTTCAATTATTTAATATATAAGCAAGGTTTATAATACTACAGCATTCATATATATTTTTAAATTCTAATATTTTTATAAAATCTAATATCTGTTTTATATTCCAATTTCTGTTTCTGTATGCTTCATATGTAGTGTTATGATTCAGGTCTCTAGAGTATAAAATATGAACTATACATACATACATATATAATATATATATATATACATATACATATATATATGAAATGTCTTTCGCCGAGAAGAATTTTTCTAGAATATTAAACATTACGGGAGGCTTGGTACTTTTGAAAATGCATTTATTTATGTACACAAGGACACCTACATTTCACGTTACACGCATAAAAACACGCAAAAAAGTTAATACAAAGGATTATTTATAAAAACGATGCACATAGATTCATACTATCATTATAAACAAATATCAGCCGGCCAATTTTCCTTGAGAACGAGAGCTTTTATATGAAGCGGCAACAGGAAGTTACAAAATCCACATGACTTCCGTGGACGGAGCTTGTGATGGGTCGAAAGATGTCTTACGATTAATTCTGGTGCAGCCTACTTTTAAAAGACTGAGATTTTAGTTTTTAAGAGATACAGTCTCGATTAAATCTTGTCAGGCAGGCAAGCTAGTTAATTATTTACACGCGAATTCTGAAAGACCAGGACCATTTCATATTAAAAAGTTTTTTAAATCGAATTATTGGGAATTATATATATATGATCCATAAATATACACATAAACCTAAGTAGAACCAGTCAAGAGAGTGAGAAATATTAGCCACAGTAATACACACTACAAAACTCTTGGCCTTAGGAACCAAGATATATATATATATATATGTAACATGGTGGTGAGTGTGTTTACATTTAAATTCAATAGAATATTTGCGAATGTTTTCAATCTTAAAGTACGATTGGACAGATGCGCAATTGCGGAGAGGAGACCTCTTCCTACATTGCAATCAACATTTGCTGATCCCACACACATAGAAACGCGACAGAACACTTAGCTAAGAACACTCGCATTATGAATACAAGCAGCGACGTGAATTTTCCGACTAACTTCTTTTTCCGTACCATACGCCAACTATAAGTTATATATAATGGAAATTTTTTTTTTGATACCTCGTTAAAATATTAAACCTTAAATTTTTGACAGATTTAATGGTCATTTCTAATAGACTATCATAATGGCTTACACTAACCAGTTGTATACAACTTTTCCCTAAAACAACTACATAATTTTATAACGGGTCTATCCGCGAACCTATCACTAATCCTCTTGGGAAAATTTACTTCATTTAAATGTTGTTATATTGAAAACTTTCTCCCGAAGAAGAAGACACGGCTGATGTAAATGAATTCTTATATTTAATCATTAACTTTTAGATACGAGAGAGAGAGGTTAGGAGTTAGATGACAGAATTTGGTGATTAGCGTAAAGTAGTGGAAAGTTAGTCGAGAGTGGTTCGGCGATTAATTACTTAATATTTATGATTGTTACTTGACGATGTAGTTAATTTGAATACTATCGACTAGAGGTCAAATAGCGGAGAAATGAATTCAGACCCTAAGTAATCAAAGAGTTAATTGAATCTTTATAAATTATTATGTATCTTTTCTGCCGTGTAGTTTCTCCTGTACTTTATAGTAGTGTGCATTTCCTACCCTGGGTTGTTGAAATATAGTAAAGGAATAATAAACTAGAATTATTCTGACTATGGCTGATCTTTATTCTAACTTCCAAACACCAAAGAACGGAGCGGCCCGTTCCTTACAATTTATATAAATAACTTATATTTACCTTCACTTGAGCACATGATTATACTTTTGTATTACGTTTTACCTAACATGCTTAAATGTAGGGAATTTGAATAAATCTCTCTCTGGTATTTTGGCTCTTGAGCGAACCACGCATTCAAAATAATTCTAATCAAGTGAAAATTAAATAATCAGGATTAAAGAATCATATTTTTGATTGTCACTACTGCATCATTGTATTTAACACCATTTTATTTATATATTTACTCTTTAAAACTATTTTTAGAAATTAGGTTCGTGCCTAGTGACAGAAATTTATAATTTTGATAAATCTAACAAAGAAATAAAATGTAATTTTTAATGTATGCATATGACATATCTCTTAGGAAGTAGGAAATGGAAATGTAAGAATATTTAAAATGTAAAAATGCTTCATTAAATAAAAAATTAGCAATTTTATGTCTTCTCAATTCAACAATAAAATCGAACTGTTAAAAAAATTAGCAATGTGCAAAATTGGTGGTGACTCCTTTCATTATTTCAAGCAAAAAAGAAATCCTAAGAAATGAATATCAAACATTAATTTGCATCTAGATTCAGGAAAAATTAAGTTTTTACTGGGAAATATGTAGCTTTATTTTTTCATGCACTTTATATTAATCAGAAATGTTAATAAAAGATTGAAACCACATTTCGAATTATTCAAAACATTTATACTCTTGTGAATTCACCTTATCTTTTTTATATGCGATTGCTAAATTAATAGTTGAATCCTGAGAAAATGCATTCGACGCTTGAAAGTGCTTGTATAGAAACTTTAGCAGAAAGATAATTTAAAGTTCTATCTAATTTTTTAAAATTTTTTTAGTCGTTTGCCTGTTGAAGTTCGTGAACACAGTTCAAGCCCCCAATTTTTTCATTCTGTAAATACACTTAGAAATCCCAATTGAACTGCATAGAATTTATAGCATTTTTAACATGCATTATAAGGTTTTAACAACAGCTGCGTAATTAATTTTTGAAAAGAAAAATAAAGATATAGGATAGTTTCCCAATTATTTTCATTTTTATCTATGAATATTCTCAATAAATTAGAAAAGATTAATAAAAAAATCTTGAAACAATTAGGGAAACATTTTCTCTTTTTTGCCATAGAGATGGAACATACTAAAGTAAAAAAAAGTATCCTGAAATTTGAATGAAAATTCAATTTTGATAGAATTTCTGTCCTCTAAGTAGAATTATCAATGATCGGTGAAATAATATTCAAAATGTATATACATTAGAAGGTCATTTATCCGAACGTTTATTATCCGGAGCGACAAATTTCCAAACCAGTTTTTTCAGAGATGGTGCAACGAAAAAACGAAGTTGTACAATGGTACAGCGAAAAATTAGTGATTATTTTCCACAATAAAGATAAAATTGACACATTTTGCACCTGTTTTGCTTTTTCTTCAAGTGGCCTTTCCTCATGTGATTATTTTCAATCTTCGTATAGTGTCTGGCTTCATAGACTGCATGGATCGCATTCGGTTATCCGAACACTATCGTATCCGAACGGTGTCACTATTAAAGAACTTTCCATGCAGTATTTTGTATGCATTCTAACGGGACTCTATTTAGGAGGAGTTCCAATCCACTTCTTTCAGAGAATTCTAGAATGGCATTGGAATCGAATTCTTAGCTGCAAATGGATTCCACTCTCTTAGGATTCCATTTCTCAACTTAAAATATTTTAATGTCGGCATTTTCAAATGAAAAGTTTCAATAGCTCACTTAAAAGAAAACCAAAACAGGTATGTATTCACTTTGTTGGAAGAATAAGAGTCGAGTCCATTGAAACATTTTGATTTTGGAAGCACAGAAAAAATAAATGCTCTTGAAACAATACGTGCCTCAATGAAATGAATAAAACGTTTCAAAAGAATATATGCTACTACGGAAATACAGGGTGAGCACAAAAGATGGACCCGATTTTAAAACATCATACTATCCAAACTACTGCGCGCATTACAATAAGTGATAGATGAATGCAAAGAGAAATATACCAGGTTTTTTTCTGTTACGAATGTTCGACGTTTTATTACAAGGCATACGTCCAATCAGTTCACTCCATACATTTATTCTAATGCGTCTTCTAATACACAAAAACTTTTCTCTGCATTGTCACCATGTTTAAATTTTTAATCATAGTGGCCTTATACCTGCTGATCATTGGTGGGGATTAAGTATATTTCTCTTTACAATGATACATCGGTAATACGTGCAGTAGTTTCAATCATATGATTTCTTAAGATCCTGATATGAACTGCCGATAGAGAGAATATTCCTGATCACATGTGCTTTCATCGTGGAAAAAGCTTCTTGAGCTTCCAAGTCGATTTCTACAATAACTAAGATGTGTGAATTCTTAAAACTGAAGAATTTTAAAATAGGTTTAAGGTGACAGAACACCTCTAAAACTCAATTTTTGGTCAAAATATCGATAGTTCGTTTTTGGTCTTATATTAAAGTTCAATCTTTTATCTTTGTAAATCTGTTTAAACTTTGTTTCTATCTTAATTAGAAGCCGGGTTACAGCTTTTTCAATATTACTTAATCATAAATTTCTCGGACCCGAAATTGTTTCTGCTAACCGGAAGTAGCCGAGTTGTTTGTTTACGTTTCTCTTTCATAGTATATGGCATGAAATATTATATAATTAATATACAAATATTTAGTCAGAAATTAAAATAGAACATTTAAGAATAAATATAAATGTATTTGGAAATACATTTTTCTTTTTTATGTGTAAAACCTGGCAGCAAGTTTGTTGTTTTGACTTTGTTTACATATGCGTTGGATTTTCATGCTGAAAGAATTGACAGCGTAAAAAGTTTATTTGATTGTTTTATTCAGTTTTATTTTAACTTAAAAATAGTTAAAAGTATTGCTAAAAAGCGCAAGCGGCAATTTTATGGTAATAAATTCAGAAACACTTCGAAAAATAATAGCACTTCAGCAGTTCTTGAATGTACTGTCAGCTGTTGGGAAATGAGATTTTATCAACTGCAGAAGAAATAATTGCCTGGTCCTGTGTTTGGTAACAGAATCGTTGACCTTGAACTTATTGTGGAAGCTTTTGCTCAACTTTGCTGCCCAAAATATTTTGCTGAAAAAGCAGAACTATTCGAGGATTCCTGATATGGATTGTGCTTCCATTTTACACTAAAATGTAAGTGTTGTGATTTTTTTTTTTTTTTGCATTTGCTTCATCAAAAAGTTGTAAGTGCACCTGTCATAAATATCAGGCTAGTATATGATATGCGGCAGATAGGCAAAGATTTTGCTGGGGCATTTAAATTATACTTAACATTAAATTTGCCTCGACTAACCAAAACTGATTTCAAAAATCAGGATGCAAAGCTTTTAAAAGTGGTTCAGGAAGTAGCTGAGGAATCCATGATAAAAGCTGCTACTGAAATTGTGGACAAGAAACAAAATCTATCATCCGATATTGTAAAATGTGGCATATCGGTGGATAGTACATGGCAGCGAAGAGGCTATACATCTATGAATGGCTGTGTTGCTGCAATATCAGTTGATACTGGTAAGGTGTTAGACATAGAAGTTATGTCGTCCTACTGTCCAACATGTAAGAGACTTCAGACTATGCCAAGAAACTTTGAATATGAGTCGTCAAAAGCCGACCACATATGTCAGTGTAATCTCACAGGCTCTTCATCAAAAATGGAAATTGTGGGGGCTTCCCGAATATTTCTTCGATCTGAAAAAAACCGCAGACTGCATTTCACTCAATATTATGGGGATGGCGACTCAAAAGCTTTCATGAGTGTGAAAGACACTTATGTATTAAACAGTGTGACCAAGTTTGAGTGCATTGGCCATGTACAAAAGAGAATTGGTTAGCGTCTGTGAAAACTAAAACTAAAGGACTGTCTGGTAAAGGCAAATTAACTGATAATTTTATTGACAGACTTCAATCTATTACGGAATTGCAATCGCAGCAATGTCGGTAACTTAAATGCCATGCAGCAAAATGTAATTGCTGTGTTATATCACTGTGCATCATGTAATAAGAAACCGATGCATGGTCAATGCCCAATAGGGAAAGAAAGCTGGTGTTATTTTCAGCGGGGGATGGCAAATGGAACAAAATATGCTGGTTTATAAAATGATGTTTTAAATAAAATTAAACCAGTATATTTAGAACTATGCGACAAACAGATATTAAGTAAGTGCTTGCATGAACGCACGCAAAATGCCAACGAGTGTTTTAATCGAATAGTTTGGCAAAAAGTACCAAAGGAAGTTTTTGTTAAGCTCAAAACAATTAAATTTGGGTCGTATAATGCTATTATACACTTCAATGAAGGATTAAATGGGTGTCTAAAAGTTTTTAATAAAATGAATATAGAAAACCCTGGGATGTTTACCTTACGGGGATATAAACATTTAGATAAATGCAGAATCCGGGAATCAATTCATAATGCAGACCCCAAAACAAAGAAAAACTGGAAAATTTTAAGAGCACTTAAAAAGAAAACAATTAGTGTTTTAGAAGTCAAAGATGGCGAGAATTATAAATCTGGTGCATTTTAATAAGAAAGTAAGTGCTTACCTTGTAATCAGAATAGTTTAATGTTATTTTTGTCGTTTTCTCAAAATGAGTTTTTTTACATTTTTTCTTACCGCAAAACACAATATCTCAAAAAATTATGCTTGAATGAATTAAAAATTTTATATCTATGTTTTTTAAATACTTATACAGGGAATAGACCTTTCTTACGAGTTTGTGTTGAGTAGAAATTTTTTTATATAGCAATAAAGTAAAAATTACAATAGCTTTTAAGAAAATTTCAACGTATAGAAGTTCGAAACAAAATAACTTCCCACGTGATGGTCATATTACCAAAATAAGAGTCTATTCCCTAGATAAGGTTGTATGCTATATTATTCAATTTACAAAATGTCAATATATTTATTTTATTTTCAATTATCATGTTTTGCGTAAAATCTTATTTTTGCTTATTTTTTTATAAAATACCCCTTTGACAGTAAAAATGTGCACTAATAAAACTTTTCTTGGGTGTTTTTCTAATTTTAGAGACCCATAAGGTCATAAAATATGCATTTACTGGCAAAATTCAGGTTAATTTAAAAAAATTTCTTCAAAAGTGTATAAACATTTAGATAGATGCAGAATCTGTGAATCGATTCATAACGCAGACCCCAAAAAAAGAAACACAGAAAAATTTTAAGGGCACTTAAAAAGAAAAAAATAGTGTTTTAGAAGTTAAAGAGGGAAAGGATTATAAATCTGGTGTATTTTAATAAGAAAGTAAGTGTTTTTCTTGTAATCATATGAGTTTAATGTTATTTTTGTCGTTTTCTCAAAATGAGTTTTTTCACATTTTTCTTACCGCAAAACACAATATCTCAAAAAATTATGCTTGAATGAAATAAAAATTTTATATGTATGTTTTTTAAATACTTATACAGGGAATAGACCTTTCTTAAGAGTTTGTGTGGAGTAGAAATTTTTTTATATAGCAATAAAATGAAAATTACAATAGCTTTTAAAGAAAATGTCAACGTATAGAAGCTCGAAACACAATAACTTCCCACGTAATAGTTATATTACCAAAATAAGAGTCTATTCCCTAGATAAGGTTATATGCTATATTATTCAATTTACAAAATGTCAATATTATTATTTTATTTTCAGTTATCATGTTTTGCGTAAAGTCTTATTTTTGCTTATTTTTTTTTATAAAATACCCCTTTGACACTAAAAATGTATACTAACAAAACTTTTCTTGGGTATTTTTCTAATTTTAGAGACCCATAAGGTCATAAAATATGCATTTACAGGCAAAGTTCAGGGTTATTCAAAAAATTTTCTTCGAAGGTGTTCTGTTACCTTAAAGGAGAATCTATAGAAATCAGAGAGAATTTCTGAAATACATTATCATGTACAGTTGAACCTGCTTTTGTGCGGTAGATAGGGACCGCTTAAAAATAAACGCACAAAAAAATATTCAAAAATTTCATAAGTTATTACATAAATTATTAAACTAATTTTGGAAATACTACAGATATTTTTTATACCGTGCATAGGGACCGCATAAAAAAAGACGCATTTATAAAATATGCCAATTATTTACGAAATTTATGGAAAAGTGCTTCCATAACAACATAAATAATTAAATATTACGCATGGAAACATTTTAATAACATATCGTTTCTCATTGTATAATCGGATAAGTCTTTAAAATGCACATACATCATCCAAAGCCCTGTGATGAATAAGTTCAAAGTTGCTTTCGTCACTTGAAGGTACAATTTCAACTGATTTATTTTTTGGGCACATATAAAAAGGGATAAGTTTTTGTGACGAAGAACGGATGTTCAGTTGTTTGTAAATGTCACTGTAACCAGCTATACATGATTGAAGCCCTTTTTGGAATTTTATACTCCTTTCTTAACTGGTATCTATTTTAATAAAATGCTTTTCCAATTTGTTGGAAAGCTGGATCCCTGTATATTTTTATCCACTCTCAAAGTATCCGGTTCTTCTTGTCCATCTTCATAATCTATCAAATTATCGATAATGTCCCTGTCATTGAAATTTTCGTCTTCTATCCAGCGCGGGCTGCTGGAGCGGTGTTGACAGAAAGCAACTGAATGTGCATTTTCGGGAAACTGTTTGTAACAAATGAACAGAGCGTCTTGAAGTGTTTACATTTGAGTGGCGTAACGTTCACCCCCGCATCATGGAGGGTTGGGAAGGGCTCTAGGCCTGACTAACGCTAAATACGTAATTACCCAATTTATAAAATATTAAAGGCGAAACCTGACTTTCAAGGGCGAGGAGATCCTAACATTCTCCGTTGTGCGACTGGTAAATAGATAGGCAGTGCTGCCAAAGCCATTGAAATTCATACACCGCATATAAAAAAAGATAGCACACAAAAAAATAGCACAAAAGTAAAATCGCATAAAAAAAGACCGTACAGGGACATGTTCTACTGTATAATATATTTTAGTAATGAATTAACTCTTTTAATGAATTAAATTGAATTATGAATTAGTGAATTATTATTCTAATGGTAACTACTCGAACATAAATTTTTATTAACTCATTTGAATCATGAGCGATAATCACTCGCTGTATCACTAGCGATATTGAACAACAAATAACATTGGATCATTTTTTTTTTGCTTGTAAAAGATTAAGATCTTCAACGCAGTTTTTACTTAATTTTGATAAAATATGTTACAGCCTCAAATAAGGTCACTGAAAGAAGCTGAAACCTTAACGAAAACTAGGTGAAAAAGGAACAAACTAGGAAAGTATTTTGTATACAAATTCTGTTCTCCAATTATTTTGTTGTTTGAATAAAATACTTAGTGATGTTTTCATTAAGTTAGTTTTAGGCACAAAAAGAACAAGAAAACGGAACTCTTCAGATATTTTAGTTCAAAAAGTAAAAACCTGAAAAACTATAAGATGCTTTGGGGAAGTTTGAAAAAAAGGACCATTTCTTAAAAATCATAAATATTTAACACCGAGAAATAAATGAGCGATACAAACATTTTCCTATTTTAAAAATAATTCAAACTCCTTTTATGTCACTCCTTCAAGTTATTGTGACATTTTACAATTTAATATTCGAAATATTTTTAGAACAATTCTATTCGAAAATTTTTAGAATGCTTTAGTATTACATCTTATGAAAACGTTGAAATGTGAATTCTACTTATTTTTATACAATATTTTTTTTCTTTTGAATTATTTAGTCATACAAATGTAGAATGACAAAAACATTTGAGATAGTTCAATATGTAAAAAAAAAATTTGATTATGAACAAGTTTCTGTAATGGAAAGAAAATCAGTAGACAGGATTTTCAAATATCAAAAGTGAAATCTCAAAAGAATCGGATGCTTTATTTGGAACTACAATAAAAGAACCAATCAATAAGGCATAGTATCACCTCTAGTTCTTATGCAAAGTGTCTTCCGGCTTTGCATTCATTTATAAAATTGACGCATTTGCCCTGCTTGATTGTTCGCCAAGTTTGCTCAACTTCCGAGTTCAGTTGCAGATTATCAGGTAGTCGGGGCACCCTACTTCGCAGAGCCTCCTAACCTTTTTCATTTGAGAAAATCTGTTGATGTAGTAGCCGTGCACTTAGTAAAAATGATATCCGTTCGTGTCTAGACGTTTTCGCGTTGAAATAAAATCCCTGTATGCTTTGAAGGAAAGATAATCAAAACTTTGAGCAGAATATTGTTGTCCTTGTTGTCAAGGGCTACGAATGATAGACACAAAATGGTATCGAGATATTTTTCATTGAAACTGTATTTTATTTAGGCAGAAATATTAAAATCCCTTTGAGATTATATCTTAGCAGTTTCATCAAATTATCCAACTAAAAGTATCACTGTTCTTGAATTAATTTCTCTCTTTTTTTTAAAAAAAAAGTTGCAACAACAGATATTAATAAACATCTATCTTATCCTTCGATAAACACAATGACCTAAGATATTATTTTAAAATCCTTCATAGTATACGTTAACCTCAGTAGTTTATATATTTCTGATTATTCATTGGAATGTGAAGAATTTTTCAAAAACATTCGAGTTTGACTCATTGATATACACATTAATAAATATTTTGAATTAATCTGTGACAAGTAGTTTCCCTAATTTAATCTCGTTTCAACCATACTATACTAACTGCAATATAAATACGTTCTCCAAAGCATTTTATTTACTTATTTTTCCTTACTATTCAATTTGGTTTTCAGTTTTGCCATTCCCTCTTCTCTCTCCATTCTTTTTTAATGTAAATATATAAAATAGCCCAAACAACTGAGAATACACCTTACTTTGATAACTTCAATATAAATGGTATACTACCGAGAAGTGAAAGCACGTTTTTATTTTTACACATAGTAAATAATTTAAAAAATTTAAAGTAAAAATAAATAACAATCCAGGAAATACGGCTCAACTAAAAAGTTTCAGAAGCATTTTTGCTAAACATACTAGCTGGTATACCCGTTCTTCGCAAGGGTGAATTGAAAAATTAAACTTTACAGACTGAAGGATAAAGAAGTTTTTGATGAGTTAATTTTATGTGAATTGTAAATTAAACAAAAAAAAGGCTTCTTGCATTTCTCAGTTTAACAAAAACCATGTTTGCTAAATTTTAAGTCTGTAGATATAATAGCTGATAAAAAAGGTTTTTTTTTTATTTATCACGCCCTGTAATTCTCTTGTAGGTCGATTTCTGAAAACACCTTCCTTTTGTCAACAAAAGTAACACATTGTTATACATTTTGTGTAATAAACGCTTAAAATAGTGTAAATACTTGGTATCTGGATGCGTAATACGTAATATTACTTTCTGATGCATTTATTTTATGTTAAATAGCTGCTACTCTCGCGACTTCATCCACGTGGAATTTAACAAAAAAAAGTGTTTATTCAATTCGCAGAGTTTACGAAAACATAATAATTATATATTCCACGTAAAGAAATACCTATGCTATAAGTATAATGACATTCTTCTACTTTGTGAATCGATGTTTCTTTTTTTGTTTTATTTTTTTTCTTTGCTTTTTGTTGAGCAAGGGATGAGAGGAACGCATGACCTTTGACACTGTCGATGGGGTGAGGACTGTAAAATCATTAAAATCAAAGGACATGAACGGGAAATGTCGTGAGTGGCAGCAACCTAATCAAACAAAAAAATTTGATATAGCTGCTAGAAATCGTTGAGACAGAAGGCTCACGAAATAAAATAATCCCTATTGAAATGAATAATCCCTATCTAAATCGGATATTGTTTACTATTTCATTGGTTTTAGTTTTATTTTCGCGGAACCCTAATTTCTTTTCTAAATTAAAAGTAGCCTAAGTTACTTATTATAACGTTAGCTATCTGCCAGGAAAAATTTCATCGAAACTTGTCCAGCCGTTTCAGATATTATCCGGAACAAACAGAGCGACAGACAGACAAAAATTTTAAAACATGATTTTTTCATAAAAGTACCGTATATACTTTTAAATGCATTTAGTAAAAAGCTGTTAATTTCAAATTACAAACTGACACTTGATTTTAATTTCTATGTATAGATGTAGATTTTTGCTTAAAAAAATTGAGAATACTCTTATGAAAATTGTATTTAGCTACCTCTAAATATTTTCTAATTGACTGCTATTTTAATCTAATTTTGTGTCATCTTATGTTAAAACCTTTTCAATGATCCTATTTATGTAATTGTTAGTTAGATGAACTTAAACCCAACTATTAACTGTAAATCGAAGAGAAACCAGTACGAAGTAAATTCGTATTAAGATGACTTGAAAAAAGAAAATCTTACTGTGAAATAACTGCAACTGTTGACAAAAGCTGTACTTGCCCAGAAAATCATTAAAAAATTTCAAAATGAAGTGATTGAAAATAAATGAGACAGCAGGAAAGTTATTCTGAGTGATGTCGCAGAAAGGAGAAATTTGAAAGAAATTAAGGATTCTACTAAGGAAAGTGCAGTCAAACTTGCTGCAGAAACCTCTTAAATTAGAAGCAGAAGTTTAAATGCGGAATCTGTGCGAAATATAATTAGATGAGTTAGATATAATTGTGTTAAAAATGAACCATTCATCCTCTTGCAAAATCAGAAAAATCGTTTGAAGTTTGCAAAAAATCATTAATAGAAGAACAATAGCTTTTAAAAGAAATTTATATTTAGTGATGAAAGTAAATTCATCATTTTTGGCAGTGATGGCCATCACTCCGTATACAGAAAGCCCAATACCGCTTTGAATCTAAAATAAATTACGTCCTACTTTTAAATAGGGTGGTAGCTACGCCTTGGTTTGTAATTGTATGTTTTCATACGGGGTAGAAAATTGAATTTTTATGGATGGCATTATGAGCTTTCTGGCTTACTTAGATGTACTTTGCAACAATCTAAAGGAAGTGCTAAGAAATTGGGTTGAGATGGAAATCTCCTTTTCCAGTAGGAAAATAGCCCCAATCCATACGTCCAAATAGGGTGTCTTTTTCATTGGATATAAACAGTGATTACACACACCACCACCGTTCCACTCTCAAAACCGCGCTTCATAAACACAAAATTAGAATCAAAACATATTTAAAACAAGTTTTGAACTAAAAATGGGATAAAATATCTTCAGGTATCAACAAAAAATTGATAGTTCATTATAAAATCCAAAGGACATACGACTAAATATTGACACTTTCTTTGTATGCGAGATATAACAAAAATTTCATTGGTGTTTTCTCTATCTTTTGAAGTAAATATATATATATATATATATATATATATATATATATATATATATATATATATATATATATGCACATGTGTTTATTTATAAAATGCTTTTTAAACTTTTCATTTCGGAAATTTTCTGTTGATTGTTCTTTATTTTTACTTTAAATTATACCATTTATTTTGTATACAAATAAAAACATGCACGCTTTTCTTTGTCATATAGTTGAGTATAGTTGTTATATAGTTCTATTGAAAGTTAAATTAATCAAGTAAAAGAAAGGTGTACTCTCAATTGTTTCAGCTACTGGAAATACAACTCTATCAATTTTTATAAGTTAGGTTTTCTCATAGTAAACAATTATTTTTGTGTTTCCTTGCTTTGATTATAGAAATTTCTGTTTCAAAAGGAGATGCGTACTTCTTTGATTGCTACAAGCAAAGAAATGAACGTTTGCCATTTTTGAAAGAATAAACATCAAAGATTCAAGGGATTGAAAACGATTCCTTCGAAAAATTTTCTTTGTCAGTTTCAATTTTATTAGGCCATTTTATTTGTTCTCAGGTTTATTTAATTATAAGGTCATTTAGATTAAACTGATATTATTGTTAATATGTGAAAGAAATCATAATTATGATGGACTTCATTTCTAACAAAAAATTCAGCTTAACTGCTGATTTCTTGTCATAAAATGCATGAATCTCTGAATTTTTTTCTACTGAAAAAATGCACCCCTTAAAGTTGACTGACAACACTCTAAAAAAATAGATTTTTTTTCTAAATCTAGAAACGTAACAAAAAAAAGTCTTTTCATTGCGAAAAATGTCAATTTTGTACATACACTCAGGAACATTGAAAATAGCGACCCAAGAAGAAAGCATTGGATTCAAATGAAATTTAATACACATAATGACACAGATAAGATATTCAATTGATCTCAAAAACAAGACAATTAAACGAATACAGGGTGTGCAACGACACAAATACTGGGCTACTTCAATAGCGCGTTGAACCACCTCCAGCTGCAATACATGACGCCACACGGTCCGGCATTAAGTTGATTGGACACCTTACATTGTCCTGAGGCAGCTGGGCCCACAAATCTTGAACAACCAACTCTAAATCATGAACAGAGTGACACGATGGCATCTGCCGTTTTAGCTGAACCCACACGTGCTCTACAGGGGACAAATCGGGGAGCGGGCTGGCCATGGAAGAGTCTGAAAATGACATAAGAAGTCTTGAGCAACTCTTGCTGTATGCAGACGAGCATTATATTGCTGGAAAATTGCCCCTGGGAGACCATTTAGGAAAGGTCCTACATGGGGTCGAAGAATATCATCAACGTAACGTTGGCCCGTTAAGGTTCCACGCACCACATTTTAAGTGGACCGGCTATCATAGGCTATGGAACCCCAGACCATTACACCAGCTGTGCTGGCAGTGTGACGTAGAACAGTGTGGGGGGAATTGTACCGCTCACCAGGGCGCCTCCACACCCGTACACGGTTATCATCTGTCCCCACAACAAACCGGGATTCATCACTAAACACAACATTTTGCCAATCTGTGACATTCTACATTGATCTGGCTTGGCACCACTGTAGACGCAGTTACCGATGTTCCGGTGTTAAAGGGAGTGCACGAAAAGGGCGCTTGGATTTAAGATTTGCTTCTGCAAGGTGTCTGAAAATTGTTCGTGGAACAACTGCTACGCCTGCGGCTGCTCGTATCGTTGAACGAGTCACAAGTGCTTGCCGCACGATCCTTCTATCCTCTCTCCTCGTGGTCTTCCTGGTCGCTCCAGGCCCGGTTTTCTGCACGTAGGTACCTTCTCATGTCCATTGCTCCCAACAATTTCTAACGGCACACTCCGAACGATCCACCTGGCCAGCAGCACGGCGCGTGGACCAACCTGCAGTTTTCATCTCGATGATCCGGCCTCTCTCAAACTCGCTTAACTGTGAGAAATGTCTTCTAGCACGTTTACCTGGCATGTTTCCCTTACCAAAGTCTTCCTACAATCGGCGGGTAATCGTCACGTTTATGAATCTTCGAATTTGCGCTGTCTTATATAGCACCCTCTTCCTGATTGTAGCGCCACCTCGGCGTGTAAGAGCATGCGTATTGGCACAAACTTGGATCATTTGCATATCCCATTACGCTGTACTTATTTGCAAAGTTTGGTGATTGTACTTAGCTTCCTTCTTGGGTCGCTATTTTCAATGTTCCTGAGTGTAGTTATGTGAAAGGTGAATCGTATTTATTAAAAGAATTTTTAAGATATTCTTGGAAAAATCTTTTGTAAATACAATAGTGTTCATGATCCTTAAAATGATATATGTAATAACAGGTTATATTTGGTAACATTTCTTTTTTAATTATGATTTTCCTACTTTCTAAAAGATAAAAGATTGTTTAACACACTTTAGTATTGACGATAATTTTTCTCAAAAATAACTTTGCTCCGAAATCCAAATGAAATGGAATTGCTTAAGAATAAAATTTAGACATATATTGCTGAATTCGTTAACAAGCTCCAGCATCAATGTGAGAACATTTCAATTCATCACCAGAAACTGAATGAATAAAGAATTCTGTATGAGTCATCTATCAACCGATATACTTGTTAGGAATCCTATTCATAACTATTTCATGCGTCTTCCAACTTGGATTGAACTTTTCATTAAATAACAGTACATACCAAGAAGATTCTAAAGAAAAATTTTATTTTTTGCAAGGTTTAAAATTAAAATATTTAGATAGAATTTCTTGGATGTCCTTGGATGCATATACAATACACAGAGTTGGATGTATGCATACAAAAACTATATTAAGTACAAAAAGATTCGAATGATTAAAAAATGTAGTAGTTGTTTTTTTACGTCATTAAAAGAATCGTTCCTGTAAAAATATTTAACTAAATTTCTGTACACACAACAAGCTACAATACATTTCGAAACAGTTTTAGCACATTTTGTTTAAGCGGGGTTTTTCATTTTCTAATAGACTGATGAGCACTTAGGTTCTTCTAAATGATAGTTTTAATACTTTTGATTGGAACACTGAAAAACTTCGCATCCAAAATTAAAGCTAGTTTTCTAAAGACTTAATTTTATACAAATTTCTATATTTTAAAGCAAAATCTATTTTCATAGTATTAAAGAATACATTTTGTTCAAATTTATAAATAATTGCATTTTTCAAGTACTTGTGAATATGTTATATACAGAGAGATTGATACAGTTTATTTTTTGTAAAACACATTTTGATCCTAATAATAATCGTAAAATATTTTGAAGAAAATAGTTATATTTTTAATAAATATTTCAAAGCATTTTTCTCATTTCTTACTTACACTAATAAGTTAAATAAGTGAAGGAATGAAAGAGGAAAACGTTGAATACACTTTTGGCTGGAAATAACAAGATAATTCAGCATTTATTTAATCGAAAGATAGAACTTTTATAAATACAGCTTCAAATTCTAATTTTCCTCTATTTCAATATTTCCAATCTCTACCTTAGAGAGTGAAGCATTTTATGTTGATGATTTGTGACGGATCTATACGTTAATTCAATTAATCCTCTTGGGAAATTTTGGGCTATCAATTCATGTTATTCACATCCAACCCTTCGGATGAAGGTAATCGTTATATTTAAATTCGTTATATATATATATATAGTCGAGGTTTTCTAGCTTGAATAGAGAGTAGGATAAGAGATATACTCGAATCAGGTTGGATTGTCACTGACAGGTATCATATTTGAATTATTGTGATTTAAAACTTATTAGAAGGAAGCTTTAAAGTGGCGATTGTTCACTGAGATTAAATTGATATTAGATGAAATCAGATGAAGGTTAGATATTTTATTAAGTAAGGGTCAAGTTTGATAGTCTCCTAATCGTTCGTGTTTTACCGTCGTTGTTCCCCTTTCGCGGTTAGCCTTCAGACATTCTCTTACTATTATTAGCTGAAATTGTGTCTGTTCATTGTTTCATGAATAAATAGATTAATTGGATCATGTCGAGTGTTTCTTCCCGATTTTTTCCTCTGTATTTTTTAAAATACCTTATTTACTCTAATCTAAATCGTATTTACTCCCCAATTTTAATACAACTGAGATTCGGGTGCGAAGGGGAAAAAATTTGGGATGGGGTATTTATAGCAATTACAGCTTTATGCATGCATTTAAGGCACTGATAAAATAACTAATTATTCTCTTCTTATTAATTTTCCTTTTAAATTTGTTTTAATTTCGTCAAATTGTATATCAATAAACCATTTGAGACTATTTTTCAATTTTCACAAACTCTTGTTGAAAATTTGGTGCAATACTTAGAATCGATGGTGGCTTAGATTCGAATAAATACGATTTTTCTAGACCTTCGTATGATGAAATAATTATTAGGTTTTAATGAAAGCGGTCACCTCAAAATGTCTTGGCGGTCCACTGGTCGAACGCGATCGACTTAATGTTTACCCCGGCTTTAAAACATCTGGCGAAACAGTTTTTCAATGGTTTCTTCAAAAGCATTGTCCCTCATTGTTTATTAGATATTAATATTTAATTTCACAGAAATATACACAAAGGAATGACAATATTTTTTGTATTATGGGGAAATAAAAAAGTGCTTCCTTTTACAGATAGATGGTTTTCCTTTTTTTGCAAGAAAATTCGGATATTATAATGCAAGAAAAGATATTCTGATGATTATAAAATAGAAAAAATTCCCGTTATAATTATTTTGATTTAATTTTTTTATCTTTAAATGATAAGAAATCTCGCAGTATTCCATTGAATTTCAATTCTTGCCATTTTGAAATATCTTTTGCAAGAACCATTGTGTGTATTTCAGAAAAGTGTGAAATTTTATTACTACACTTAATGTGTGAAATATACCCTAGTAAATAATTCTTTAATTCTTGTCAAGTAATTTTTTTTTGGATAAAATTCCAAGTTCGTAAGTTTTAAATAAGTTTCTGAATTACTATGAATCCAAATGTTCCTTGGATTTCTATAAAACCCTGGTTCATGGGATGCATAATTGTGCTCGATCTTTGTATGTTAAAGAATTATTCTTTTCATGTCTCATTTCCTTTTCCAGTTCTTTTTCTTAAAATTATTCATGCGAATATTACTTCTATAATGTAGGAAATGACGTAGCAAAAGGAAAGTGGAGAGAAAAATTATCAAGATTTGAAATATTTATGTATTTGGTAGGTATACAGTGGTGTTGAGAGAGAGAGAGAAACTTAAGGGAATTTTCACTTTTTGAGTTGATTATTTGCAAAAATAATGGGCATTTTATAAGATTTGATGTGTATTTTGCTTGATATAACATTAAAATATAATTAAAATAACATTAAAAATATCCTAAGTGACAACTATGATACACATTCATGGTGACTCGATTAGATTATCACCCCTATCTAAAACAACTCTAGGCAAAGGAACTCGTCCTTTTGAACCGCGGTCAAGTGACAAGGACGACATCTCACTTTCGTAACTTCTACACAACGTCAATGTGTGAGTCACGGCAGGTTTAACGAGCCCTTCTTTCTTGGGACTGGAATTTATGATGAGCAGGTCACGAGTTTGTGCCTTAGCTACAGCGGCGGCTCGAATCATCAGCGCAGTCTGAAGAAGAAATCACAAGAGTGGTAGGTAATCACATTTTCGGCTGACATAACAGGAATCAATGCTGAAAATACGGCAATGGATGACCTCTGGACAAAAAAACAGAGTCGAATTTGATCTTTTTTAATTTATGGTTCTTAAGCTTAATAAATACTTTTCCTACTTTTTAACTTAACCAAATCCCATTAGAATGCTAAGAAACACACACACACATTATTTGATAATAAATAACTCTCAACAATATTTTATTCCAATTTTTTTAATTTTTAAGCTAATGTTTCCTGAATTCAATTTTTAAAACTAATTTATTCTTTTTTAGCTCATTCAGTTTTTTTATGTTTTCGAATATCAGAATGTATTTTAAGAAAAAATACACATTTTAATTTATATGCAATCAAATATATGTTAAATTTATAAGATTAAGTTATTATTTTAAATGAAATCTAAGAATTAGTATTATTTAAAGAATTTATAACAAACGATTTCTTGAAAATTAAAGCAGTCTTTCATCTTCAAGAAAGGTTTGCTTCCACTTCAGATAAAATTCATTTTCATAAATTTTATCTGAGTTAAACAGTTGAACAATTTTTGACTTCTATGAAAATCGAAATCTTTTAAAAACTATTTAATTTACTTTGCAGAATACGAAATTTTTTATTACAACTGGTGCACCTCTATTTGGAATAACAAACTGCGACTAATAGTAAAATATAAAACCAGTTGAAAAACTTATATATATATATATATATATATATATATATATGTTTGTATATATATTGGAGAAAGAGAAATCAAAAAATATAAGTGGTTGTTGTGACCTTCCCGAAGGGAAGAAATGGAAGTAGAGAGAGTCTGAGACAGGTTGGACTTCTACATGATAGATGGCAACACCACCTATATCCACTTCTACACTTTAGGCGTGGAACTGAAGGGGAGGGAAATATTCGCCCGCCTCCTGCAACCATGGTTCCTCAGAAGAGAAATAACACTTTGGCTGAGTGAGACGCTTATGTACGACGGTGGCACTTAAGAGGTTTACGTCGTATTCCAGCTTTGGCATCAAAATATAGAAAATTGAATTTAATACATTGTTATCGTATGGAGGGAGGGATGGGGGTGCAATGAAAATTATGATTGAATATTGGTTTGTAAATATTGAAATTTTAAGAAACACTGATTTAAAATATTTAGGAGGGGTAAAAGAAGAATTTTCCATTGACAATTTGTCCTTACTTACATTAAAATCGCTAAGGCATTACCATAGACGTGCTTTTGCGGATGCACAGAAAAAGGAACTCGCAAGAATAGCTGATGGAATTATAGCTTGACATTAATAACTTGTTATTTACAAAGTTGAAATGACACAAAGAATGGGTGACTATTAACAGAATAGAAAATCCAAATATGAATCTGAAGCTCTGAAAGACTCATGCAAAAGTGCCCTCAGCAGACAAGTGGAATGACTCGATTCGATCAACACTGATTAGAGATGAATAGTACTTTGTGACGATTTTCGCTTCGAATTCTGTTGTCTCCATCTTGTCTGGAGGAAAGGCCCTTTCTCTCACACGTTACTAAGGCCTACGACAGAAAATTCCTTTGACAGAAGGAACTAACAGTACAGCACTACGTAGAATATCTTGGACTTCCTAGAATGATTTTCAAATAGAATGCCTTCTACAAAAGGCTGGGAATTGTCTTCATCCAACATTTTCTTTGTCGTCTGGGTCATTAGATGTCTCCCAAACTCTTCCTTTTAACTGATATTAGAAAATATAAAGGTTCCCATTAGAAGCAGCAAGGAAAAACTAAATACTAAAAAAGTAAAGTAAAAGTACTAAAATATGTGGCACGCAAAAGCTTGATTTCAACCATTTCAATCTGGAAGTAAAAATATTTTTTTATATCTTATCGTAGATTAATTAAGGGAACAATCTTAAAGAATGTTTTTTTGGTAGTTTGAAAAGCTTTGTCTAAGTGTTTGCCAAGATCCAGTTGACAGACCTAGCAAGAACTCGTCAATTCTCAATTTTGTCTTATTCTTCTTATGATTACTACAAAATGAATAAAAAAATAGGTTAATTTCTTTTTCTGGAAGTAAATTCTGGGACATTATTTTATCAAATTTTTATTATTAACCGTAGTATCCTTACTTCTATAACTGACACAAAAATTATCGTTAAGACATGTATAAGTGCCTTTATTAATTTGAATCATTGTATTCATTGTAATTTTTTTCAAAATAAAATTCTATTACTTTTCTTAAGAAATTAATTTTTATCACTAAAATATATTTGTTTCTGTATTGGAAGCATTTCAGAACCATCACAAGAAACAGGGCTATAATTATTCATCTGATTCTATGACCAATTATGATAGCTCAACTGCTTTAAACTTCAAAAGTCGATGGAATGGATTGGGATGCAATGAATCTCTCATCGAAATTAATTCGATAATGCGATTATTTTATTGATTTGAATTTGTAGGAAATAGTGAAAGGAAGAGAAAGACACACAATTTTGACGTTACACCCGCTGCTACTGTTGAACTCTGCATTCCAAAGGTCGTTAATTTATGACTTGAAAGAATACATCCTTCCCAATACTGATACAATTGACTTTTTCATTCATGAATTATTAAAAGAAAGCCAAATCATGTTCTTTTTTGCTACGAGAAGTGCTCCTTTATTTTTAATAATAGGAATCTGATCACAAGAATAAAAGTAGTTTTTGTCAAAATTTCTCACAAACAGATAAAAAACGATATTTTTTTTTACCTAGCAAAAAGTATATCCGTTTTGTATACAGAGTGAGTAAAACTTTCTGACATGTTTTTTTTATCTGCTTTTAAAGTAATTTAAGATCTCAACAATACCCATTCATAGTTTTGCTGTGAGATCTTTCTATAATGTAGCATTATTCGTAATTTATTTTTAATTCTGTACCTGAAGTAAAAATTCCCATTAAGATATGAAGGTTTTTCTTTTCCAGTCAATTGAACAAAAACAATTTTCATTGATATCGTATGCAATATCAAAGAATAAAGGCAACCTATGTATTTTAAAAGAAAAAATGCAACATCCACCTTCATTTCAGAACCCGCTCCAATTCTATTGTTCTCTATACTGAACGTTGTGGGGGATTCCAATAAAGAAAAATCCCTATGCAGAGGGATCCAAAAGTAAGCTCTGACATTTTCCGGAAACAATGGACTCGAATATTTCTCCCGAAATCCAAGTAAGAAATCTCCACAAAATAAGTCAAAGCACATATACTCTCTTGCATGTTTTCCATATACATCACTGTCCAAGTACAACTTACACTCCAAGTTTCTATTTAAATGACGTCACGCTGTACAACGTGAATTATTGAGTCGAGATAAGTCAAGAGTTTCTTCAAAGGACGTGGTTGGTCAAGGCTGTGCTCTATTGATGCAATGATATCTAACCAGCATTTTGAATAGGAAAGAAAACATCAGAAGAAAGCTCACCTATAGATGCGATATTTTTTTTTATTTATAAAATTACAGGTGATGTAAAAATATATGAGTACTCATAAGCTTCTGAGTCTGTAACAATCATAGACATTCGAAAAATACACCATTTTTCATTCATCTCATTCATAAAGTAAATGAAATAATTGCTTTGATTGCGACAAAAATTGCTTAAGGAAAAACAACATTGAAACAATATTTATTATTTGACGACTTTTGTATATATATACATGGGTGAAAAGAATTAAAGGAACAAATGATTTTTTTGCAATAAAAAAAGAACTAGCAGAGAAAATAAAGTCAAACAGCCAAAATATCATCCGATATAAGACCAGTATATATTAAAACTAAACTCAATGACGCAACCGCGCATGAATGGCTTAGGCTCACTGTACCCATCACAGTTTCCGTGAACTTGGGTGCTGAGGTGCATGAAAAGATGTTCCAACTGATGATAAGTCTGACGTGAAACCCCCAGTGTTTAATTCCCAAGCAAGCTTGGTACTCATTTATTGACCCACTGAAGGGATGAACGGCTGAGTCAACCTTTCCCACGCCGGAATTTAAACCCCGGACCTATAGTGTTGAAGTACGATATGCTACTACTCGGCCACAGGATGTCAATCCAATGTATGTTAAAATAAAAATCAGCACAACTTGCACCCTAAATAAGGAAACTAGTCACTTGTTAAATTCAGCAGCTGACCAACACCAGAGAAAAACAAGTCTAAATGATCGCATCTAACAGTTACACATGTATCGGATCGGTATTTCCCACTGTTTACCATAGTCTTAATCAACCCCTGTGACAAACACACCCATTCTTACACCAAATCACTCTTGAGATCATCGATGGTCATTGGAGCTGGTCCTTGAGCTGTAAATGGGGGGCGCGGTAGCCTAGTGGTCAAGATAACGTACTCGCGGCCGGTGTGTCATAAGTTTGAACCTAGTACCACTGAAGATCCGCTGGGTAGAGGATGCCTATGAACGTTAAATATGTCGAGTCTCAAACGTACTACTGTTGGTGTGGTGGAGAAGTTAGGAGATGAGGGCCAGCTCAGGTATCATCCTCGTCACTTGAACCAAATTACGTGGTTCGTCTCATCCCAGGCTACTCCAATCGTTGAATATCCTCCGATTGGATGTCCTCCAAATGAGCCCTTCATGGAAGTTCCATAAAGATGAAATTCAGTCCATCTGCTTCGAGGGAAAGTCTGACATAGGGTGCGAGTCTCTGTACCTCTGACCTTTTAAAGTACCTCTTTCAAACAAATGAAGGCCAGGATACCTGCCAAGACCATCAGACTACCTCGACCCTAGTGGTCTTTTTCAACAATGGTAGAGGGCTGATATCGACTCCCGGGTTCTTTCCACATGAGAACACGTTCTGGGTTTCTGTCCAGACTGAATCGTGATTCATCACTAAAAATGACCTCCAATCATCCTATGTCTAATACAGGTGTGTTTGGTATCATCCTTTTTATGGTTCATAGTCAAACGGACGCATATTGCAGCGCATACAGGCCACTTAAATTCTCTGGGTAGCTTTTATCCGTGAAATGGATGCTCATGTGGGATTATTGAGGTTGTGAGACAGTTGTGTCTCTCGAATCTATCCCTTTTGTCTACAAATCTCAAATAACGGTCTCTAGGTGACGTTGTTGCCCTTTAGTGACCTTGACGAGTTTCTACAGAGTGGACGCCATACTTCTCGAAACCTTGAAGTCTTTAGAGCAGACAGCCTGCGATTGACCAACCTCGAGTTTTCCAACTATCCGCCATCTTGTGGAATCGTCTAGACGTTGATGATTGGCCATGTTAATTATTGGTAAACAAAAAAAATTATATATATAAAAAAACAAGGATTGGGCTAAGCTACGATGCTTCAAAACGTCGTCTTACGCTACAAACTTCAACGAGTAAGTGAGATATCTCAACATAAACGCGATGAGGTATCTCTACACAATGCTACTGTAATGACGCCGGGGTCTCGTGCTTGAAGAGGTGTCTGTGTAGAGCTCAACTACCATTTGATACTGGAGATGTCTTGTGAGTTGACGCGAAGTCATGTTGGCCAAATAATTCAATACCGTGGTATCGAAGATTTATCTCCCCGTTTGCCTGATCTGACACAACTAAACTTTTCCCTGCAGGTATACCTCAAGCAACAGGTGTATGCGATCTCTCCACAAACATTGCATTATAGACGCCAACGAGTCATGCTCCATGCGCCAACGTGAATGTTCAAACGAAAATCTAAATTTGCATTGCAGCTGACGGTGAGAAGTTTGAACATCTCAAATAAAGATACATTCATATAACTACTAGATTTTATTTCTTTCTCATGTCATTTTTCTTACATCCCAGTGTAAGAAATCACTAAAAAAGCAAATGCAAGGTTTAACCGTTCTATTCTTTGCATTAATGTGCACAAGGTGTCTTTTCGTAAAAAATGATGATGCTCTATAACTATGTAAATCATTTCATGACCCTGTCCCGTTTCGTTTTTGTAAGTGGTGTTATTCAGTGGAGCATGGCTACTCTACTATATCTAGATACCGATTTCATGAATATAGCAGCAACCGTTCCCAAGATAAAAAGGTGGTAAGAGACTTTAGTGGGTATACACTAAACACTCAAAGACAAAAAAATATTACATCTCGATAGAGTTAACAAGCACGACTGAAATTTCTAACATGTGCTGTTGTTTTGATAGCATCGTTTCTCTTCGGATTATGCTTCGGAGAAACATTTGAAAGTAATTTATCAAACGTGAGAGTTGATCAGATACCGAATAATTAGGCTCCGAGAAGGTGTGTGCTTCAACGGACGTATTGCACGCGAAATTTATTGTAGTAATGCTATTACAGGAGGTGAACGCAAGTCCCACCCCAATATTGATCAGGTTCAAAGAAACCTAGACAAACCAGACCGAAAGAAGATTGACGTGTAGTAAAACATATGCACTTTCTTCCAACTTTCATTGTTGAAAACATTCAGTGGACTTTAAATAAAAACCATTGCCAATCGTTCTATTAACAATCGTGCCATTTGTAGAGGTATCCACGATGTTGGACTCAACTCATGTAAACTATTAAGATAATAGCTTTTGACGGCATTATATCGTTGTCAAACGTTTGAAAGTGTCGTACCAAATGGCGTTGGGCGTACGATGAGAGGCTTTTTCGATATTAATGCTTTTATTAGTCAAGTCCACTTCTGTCGTCACGAGGATGCATTTAATAACTAATTTAATTAGCCTATTAGCCAATGGTCGTAATTCGTGGAACTCTATATTTTTAAACGTCAAAAAAACAGTGATTTCGTGGTGATGCGACTCCTTCTTTGGTTGAATTCTTCTATAATCGTATGCATGGAAGGAAGTGACTGTGGGGTAGATCCCGTTTATTTCCTGCAAGAGCAGATCAGAGTAAGACGCATCATTAAGGGAGTAATTTTCGCAGGAGAAGAGGTTGCCATAGGGTCAGAATCGGTAAAGGGACCTTTGAGCACTACGAAGTGGATTCCAGTTTCGACCTGCTGGGGTGTATTAATTTTAGTCGTTTTTTCGACGAACCCCTTCATAATAGCTATTTTTTGATATTTTAACAAAGTTATTATTTTTATTTTGAAGAGGAAGTTTGGGAGCCCTTAAAATAGGGTCTCCCGAATGCTTTTTACTCTAGGGAGTTAAGCAAGGAGAAAGCGAAGTCATCTCACTCTTGTTTCTCTCGAACTTTTTTTCCATCTGCTTCAGTTCCACTTTCAATAGGCGAAGTGATTCAGTCACTTCTGGATCGGTTTCTTCAAGTTGAATCCGAGCTTACTCTGGAAGTAAGTGATTTAGTTTGTTTGGAAAGGACCGTTAGTCTGAAACACTGCTCCTCCGGGGAAATGCTAGGGTAGTTGCCCTGTGAGGAAGCCATTTCGATGCGTCCGACTCAGTTGGAAGCGAGAACTCGAATGAGCTGAGTTGAATTCGAGACGATTCAGCATCCAATTGGAATCCCTGAGTTGCCTAATAGGCTGATAATCTTGCAATTAGTCTTTTGCGTCACTTAAAATAAAGTGACAAATATCGATGGTTAGCAGAGCTAAAATTTGCGTTACATAATCAACCTCTTTTATAATGACTTTTTCACACTGTCTTGTCCTTTTCGATAGGTGGAATATCAGATGTTTCTGTAGGCCTAAAAATGAGATGCCGAATATATATTGTCTCTGCGTATACAGGTTCAGCAGCAGTACTGAAGGTAGAGATTGAAGAGGCAGCTGTGTCCAACTTCGTTTGTCCCAGTTTCTAAAACAGTCTCCCTTTTTTTCCTTCTGTTTCAAGTTAACTTCTTATAGCACGGTAGGGAAGAATTTTCGTTACGCGATGAACGTAAGGTAGAAGTGTATGAAGTTCCGACTTTCTCCACGTTTTTAAAAAAGCCATCTGATTCTTACTAACTCAGACAAAAAATAATTACAGAATCGCAAAGATCATTTTTTTCGCGAAGATACGGTACATATTGTTTTTTTACAAAATAATGATATTTTGTATCTTTTAAGATTTTTTCTAAAATGAGTCAAAATTGATACGTTTTTATGAAAATGATATCTAAATCATTCCCTTTCATTTTTCTTTCGCGTTAATGAATTGATATTCCATTCTAAAAAAAAGTTCATGATTTTCTCTTTTAGAATCAGTCATTTTAAAAAACAAAATGCCGAAAACTTTTTTTTAAAGATTTTTCAAAACATACTCAAAATTTTAAATAAATACTTAGGAATTTCGTTTTTTATAAAAATAATCTCACGAAATTGTTTCCGTATATTGATATTCTATTCTAAAAAAAAGTTCATGATTTTCTCTTTTAGAATCAGTCATTTTAAAAAACAAAATGCCGAAAACTTTTTTTTTAAGATTTTTCAAAACATACTCAAAATTTTAAATAAATACTTAGGAATTTCGTTTTTTATAAAAATAATCTCACGAAATTGTTTCCGTATGTAGAATATAATTATCCGTAATTTCTACAAAGATTGAAAAAATTGCTTACATATTACGGCTTTTAAAAACTCTTTTGTGTTTTTCGTTTATTAGTATTTTTACGAGAATTTTTACTTAAGTATTATTCTTACATTTTTTTGTTTAAAAATTACCTTTGTTTGAAATTCATGTGTGAAATTGTAAGCAATAAACTTAAAAATTAAGCCTTCAAAAATATATAAATTTAATAGAAGGCGTGATTTTATGAAATGCCAAGGGTTTGGAGATGGAAACCAGATTCGCGCCAATTGGCAATTAACATCTGCTTCATCAAGACCACTTCACATTTTCTCAGGGGTTACACTAGAAAAATTGGAAACTATAGAAAATGAAAATAACCGAATTTGGCGAGTAAAAGAAATGCGAATGAAAAAATTATTTTTGTTTCAATAATGGCATTTACTTAGCAATATTACATAAACTAGGACCTATCGCAAAAAAGAGAGAAAATTTAATGCCCAATGAAGATTTCTATCAATTAATGAGAATGTCAAAAGAAAAACACACAAAAACGACTATATGATCAGATCGAACTCTATTTCAAATATTTTTTACCAGCCCTGCCGGATGCGGTAAAACGTTTGTCATTAAACTTTTGATGGAAATTTATAATCGCTATACGGACAATGTTGGATACTGTTAAAGCTGTAAAGCAGCAGTAGCTATTTCAGCAGTGACTGTTCATATAGCTTTAAAACTTTATCAAGATTACTTCCGTGACATTCTAAAACTGCTCAACAATACAAAACTCTTTTCACATACATAAAAGTCATAATCATTGATGAGACAAGTAGGATCACTGCTCAAAATATTATTATAATAGAAGCATTTTTCACAAACGGAGAATATTTAAAAAATTGACCATTCTATGTTCATTTTTTTCAAAATATTGTACTTAAATAATTTTTTACTGCAATACTATTCTTAAAATAATTTTATATACATTTTCTAATCTAAGTGACACTAAATATCATAAATATTATCCATTTATATGCTTTTGCAAAATCACGGTTCCGAACGTAGTCGGATATCTTAATAGGAGATTTATGTCAATTACTCTCTGCTCGTTCTGCACTTATCTATAAGCAACCGAAACTGATCGTCATTGGACCAATTTTACGGCGAAATCGAAAATTTTATGAACTAAATGAAATCATGCGTCGAGCGAATCAACCATTTTCTTCTATACTTACAAACATTTGGAAACGGCGAACAACTTAATGAAATGGAAATAACACTTATTGAGGCTCTTTTTTGTACTGTGGAATGATCAAGGTGTCCTCAAGGTATACAATTATTCAATGCTAACAATTAATTCCGTTAATAAGTCTAATAACAAAGTATTGAATGCTTTTGCGGACATAATAACTTCAACCAGAAACTTTCGTACGTCAAAAATTACATAAAATGTCATTAATTGATAGAAATGGATTGCCTTATCAAACAGTTTATGGGAATAATATTTATTACATGATTACTACAAATATTGATGTGATAGATGGGTTGGCAAATGGTGGCGTTGGAAAGCTAATTCATGTAGAAACAAATGATGTAGGATTCGTTAAAGCATTATGGCATGAGTTTCCAGATTTACCACAAATAGGGGGAAAATTAAGACGCAAAAAGACCAAAATTTCGCCTTTTCTCTACAAAATAACAGAATAATACCAACGACGAAATCAAGTACTACGATTGATGCAGTGTTTTTGAGATTCTTAAATGAAAGACATTGAGTGCAACACCTTAATTTCTTATTTTAGTTACTACAAGCCTTTGATAACGAAAGTATGTACTGAAACACCCATAAGCATAATAGAAATAGACTAAAATAATGATATTTTTCTATAAATGTATACAATAAAATATTTTTAGTATTATGTATTGAAAAGAAAAATTTTGTTTATACTTATACCTTTTCCATCCTAATTATTTTTTTAAATGCAGTTTGAAATAATAATGATAATAATAAATTTATTAATTTTATGTAAGATTACTTTAAAATAAAACTTAGTAATACAATTCAATAAATATAAGCCAAAGAAGTTAACTTCTACCACATGTTCACACTGATAAGGCACACATTTTTTTATTTTTATGTTGATATTTATCTGCCTTTGCCTCGCTCTTCCGGAACTCAAGTATCTCTTATTGTTAACCAAAAGATTTTTGGGTTTTTTGTAAAATGTTTATTTTTATCTTTAGAAGTTATGATTCAATTTTAAAAATCACAAACTTTCTCCTGTTTCGAGTCCTAGTTCTGTTCCCAGTGATTTTAAATCCTGTATGCGGTTTTTAGCAAGGTACACCATTGTTGTAGATTTTGAAAGTAGTCATAAAATCAATCAGTTAAACGTCAAAAGCAGTTAATTCAGTTTGAAATCAGTTAATTTATACAATTAAGTATCAACTTGTCACTAAAAATAATAGGCATTAGTGAACTGAACGCAAGACTATTTCACAGTAATGTAGCATTAGACAGAATACAAAACTCAAGCTTTAAAAAGAGAAATAGTTCATATAAAGAAATTCTGTTGAACATTAAAGTCAAAATAACATATGAATGACTCAATTAAAGGACCAACTTTTTTAAAGGACTTTTCAATCAAAAATAACTCTTCCTCTATAAGTTCAAAAAGGTTGTTATATTTTATCAAAAATTCTGGTGTAACACTTAGAAATGACCTATCACCTAATAGTAATTAATTCAGTCAAAATGTAGAGAAGCAATAATAATTATAATAAACATCAAATGTCAATCACAGTGACGCTCTAGAACAGTGATCGCCAAAGTGGTGGTCCACGAGAAAATTTCGCTGCCCCACAGAAAAATGCGTGGAATATACTTACTCATCACCTTAAAATATGTTTTAAGAGATGCATTGAAACATAACTCAATTTATAACAATACCTGAAAAGTTATAAAAACGCTGTTTCACATAAAATAACGCCACGGTAAATAAGTTATACTGCTGTTCTGCATTGTTATATGTGAATAATAGATCCGTGTGCAGAGAAAATTCAGGAAAATAATTTAAGTATGCATCTCTAAAAAACCCTCATCGACTTATAGTCCGATTAAACTCTCAAATTTAAATTTTATTCATCATTATCCAGTTCTCAGTTTTGGCTTTCCATAAAAAGTGAATACCCTTAAGTGAACAGAGAGGAAAATTGTGATTCAATTCACCACAACTGATTTATGTGAAAAGACCTTTCCTTCTGTCACAGCCATCAAAACAAGGCGCCGATTTCAGCTTGAAATAAATACAATTCTTCGTCTTACAGCAACAACATTGGATCTATATAATCTTATTTCAATTATGCAGGAGCATCCATCACACTAGAAATGTATAATGCTAAAAGTTTGATACACTTAAACTATTTTTAATTGTTTTTTGTTACAGTTTTTGTTTATTTTATTATGGTTTATTAATAAAGTTTCCATAACTTGGTTACAATTAATAGTTTCCTTTTATTAACTAGGTACATTTTATGTGTCCTTAGATGACAATTTTTCTTATAAATATATTTCACACTTAAAAAATCCAATTAGTGGTCCACGGGATTTAAACTATGAATTTACTGGTCCGTGAGGTCAAAAAGTTTCGCGACTGCTGCTCTAGAACCATACATAAATTGTATCAGATGATAGTCAAAGACAAACACATCTTACGGAACAGATAGCGCTGTTTTTTTCGTTCCAAGTAAAATGATGAAAAAAGCTAGGGATACGTGAAGATTGTGCATCTATTATAAAACAGCTTATCTTATTTGGAAACGAAAATGAAGAGTGAAAAACCAAGGGTCAGAAGAGAGGGGGAAAAGTAAAAAAAGAGATTACAACTTCTTTAACACTACTTCAATATAAAATGGGCCAATAAATCGTAACTATAGGAAAAAATTTTATGTAGGAAATAAATACCGAATAAAATGGTTTACCAAAGTAATTCACAGTTTTCTTGGGGGCTCACAGCTACAACTTCAGAGAATAATTTTTAGAAATCACTTGTAACTCTTCATGAACTAGAAATTCAAGATGCTAAAATTAATTATTTTGTCTTACTCTCTATCAATCCTCGTTATTAAAATTAAATCATGTCTTCGTATCTTTGATTGGAGGGAATTTAGTAAACTACAACTCATAAGGTACTGCGGTGGCTAGTTAAATTATTTACGCATACTAATAGAGCCCAGTTCGAAATGGGGAAAAGTTTCAAATATACAATCCATCCAATAGATTGTTTGGACGGAAAGTAACATGTCCTGTCTACTTTGAGGCCGATCACTTAAGTATCTCTAGTGCCACAAGAGGGCACTCACTTCTCTTTAGTATTCGTAACGATATTTTTTAATAAATAAAGTTCCATAAATATTTTATTAAATTTCGTACATTTACGAAGGGCTCTGTAACATTTGGATGTTAAAGTTATAATTAAAAATAGTTATTCACTATTTAAAAATTAAAGATATTTATTTTATACATAATTAAAATTTAAAGAGTTTAATTAACTTTATAGCTATCAATGATATAACTAAAGAACGTTCTTATACTAAAAAATTTACATTAATTATAATCTAAACAATTTTTAATAAATCATAAAAATTTAAAATGCCTATTTAACTAGTATTAAAAGAAAACCACATTAATTTTAATGTAATCTATATAAAGAAATTAAAGGCTTATTTCAGATTTATTGAATCTGTTAACAATAATTTAGCTAATGTATATTTACATTGTCATGAAAATAGTTACATTATTAATATAAATTTTATATTTTTATATTTATACATAATCTGTTTTATATAAAAAAATTAGGGATATGCTCTTAATTTTTATTTAAAGTATTTTAACCATTAAAACCTGCAATAACCCTTTCAAAAACAGTTTACTTTGATTTCACTTTGTGTATGATACATATTGAATTGCATAGTAATATCTTAAATAAAAGGGATAGCCCTTAAATTTGAACATTATTACGGGAACCTTGTGGGGATTACAATATACATATTTCTATTTATCAAAATTTTTTCTTAATTATTTACAACGTAACAATATACTGATTAGCAATAATACAAATTTTATTCCTAATTCAAAAAAAATTATTAAATGTTGGAAAAAAAGAGAGAGGTCATGATTGTCCTTTTAATTTTCTTTATAATTACATTTCTTATATATTTAATATTAACGACTTGGTTCAAAAGCATTTTTTAGAGTTGTGATCATTTTTCTCTTTTCTTCCCATATATTTCTTAAAAATTAAATTTTTTTGTCTGGCTTAAAATTTTTATTTTGATCGGTTGTTATTTTTCATTCCTGCATAATTCACAATATGGGGGCTTTAGGGTACAATTTTTAATAAATTTTATTTTATTTTCGAATCGTTTTGAATATTTATCTTGGTCTTTTCCTTCCAATAAAAACCTTTGTTATTTTTTTTTAATTTTCATGTCTCCTTAGATACAATTATAATTCCTTGTTCGGTGTTGTATCTATTTTTCTTAATGTGCGATGCTGTTCTGTTTGGGTAGGAGGTTTGCAGTTTGAAGGACTGTTGTCCTCTTATAGAATTACTATTTTATTTAGATATTTAATTTCTGGCTTAGGTATGTAGATTAATTTCTTTATACTTGGCATTTAGCATTGCTACCTATTTTATTGTATTTTTAGTATTCTTCTTCTAGTATTATGCTTATAATCTTTAGTAAATTTATATAATCTTATTTTTACTCTACATTCTCTTTAGAGCTATAGTCCATGCAAATATAGGAGAAGGCTGACGGATCTCAAAACTATGTTTAACCCTACAATCTTGGTTTCTAAGGCTAAAGTGTACTAAAGTGGCTATCTTATATATTTTTCACCTATTGTATTTCTACTTACTACTTTGCTTCTTAAATTTATGGCAATTTAGTATATATATATATATAAACTGCTGTTTGTAATATATATACATAAACTTCCGTTTGTAAACATCGTGAAGGAGCCATAAGAATTAAATTAAATGTTATACACTTTATTTGGTACAAATAAATGAATAAAATTTCAAAGAAAACAAAAAAAAGAAGAAAAACAACATTAAAAGTCCGAAATTAGTATTTGGTGTAGCCACTACGCGCTGCAATGAGTACTGCTATACAATGAGGCATGGAGTCAAACAGATGTTGAATGGCTGCTTCTGGAAGATAACTTAATAATGTTTGTATCCGTACCCAAAATTCGTACTTTGAAGCTGTAGGATGCGGTTCACGAGCGAGATGCCTGCCAAACAATACCACCAGCGAATAAGCAGGCTAAGGAGGAAGTTGCATGTGTTGGGCCGAAAAAAAGTCTTGAACATTCCTTGCTACATGTGGGTTTGAATTATCCTGTTGAATGATAGCTCCAGAGATGCCTTAAAGGAAGAGAACGACTTCGGGCTGTAGCACTTCACGGACGTAAATCTTACAATTCAGGTGACCCTCAATTCGTAGCAATTGAGATCGTCCATAATACGAAATCATCCCTCAGATCAGAACTGAGGGAATTCGACTACTATGATGTTTGATAATGCACTATGGAAGGCAGAGCGTCTAACACGAATGCGGACATCTCGGTTCCGCAAATTAACGTTGAATTTGTCAGAAAAGACAACTTGTTGCTAATAAGTCCTCTTAAGCCACACACATGCCCGGTTCATGAACCCATTGCAGAGGTAGCCGTCGATGGTTTGCCGTGAGTGTGATCCTGTATGAAGGAATTCTTTCACACGGTCTTAAGTGCAGCAGATGTCGACGAATTAACGGAGCCGACGTTAATACTCCTGAAGAAGTCGACCAACATGCTGTCAGTGGCATGGAGGCATGGACAAGAGAAAGAAGCCGATTATTTAGAGTCTAGCGTTTTTATATCATGTGCGCAAACGGAAGTTTCAACTCATATGACTTCCATGAACAGAGCCTATGATTGGTGGAAAGATATCGTACGATGGATTCAGATGCAATCTTACTTTAAAAATGCAAAACTGTTATTTTTAAGAGATCTGGATATGATTATTCCGTTGTTGTTGTTGTTGTGGCTAATGCCACCTGTCTGACGTAGTCAGAACGAGGCCCACGAAATTCATCGTGGCAAGGGCAAGAGGTACGCCTGTCGTTGGCCTTGAGCACCATACAGGTGACAGTGCGATTTAAGCTCAGTGAAACTTCCCCGAAGGGACGATAGATGGCGACACGACCTCTATCTCCACCTCCACAATTTCTGCAAGTGAACTGAAGGGGAGGGAAATATTCTCCAGTTCCTGCGCTAGTGAATAAGCCCACAAGACTACGGACCCACTGATTTAACGAGCACGTACTCCGTGTGCACTCGGAGGGTATTTGGTGACATCGAGCATCGAACCCAGGCCTTCCGGTCTGGAGTCCGATGCTCTAACCACTAGGCTACCCACGGCCCCATGATTATTCCGTTGTGAGGGTAAGCTAGTTAATTATTTACGCGTGAGTCTTGAAGGCTAGGACCGTTACAAATTAAAAAAATTGTTTAGGTGAAATTAAAGAAAATTATCATATATATATATATATATATATATATATATATATATATATATATATATATATATATATATATATATAATTAACTTAGCCAAAGTTTGGTTCCCCCTTAATCTCTATTTTCTTTCTCAATAAATATCCTCAACCTACAAATTGCAATCCCATTTTATTTCTTTTTGTGGTAATAGGCCGAACTTTACCCCTGATACTCTCCATTTGGAACTTAAACTAAAAATAGAGAGCATTAGCACAGTAATTGAAAAACTACACAAACTAACCTTTCAAAACGTTACATTTATATGTATAAAGAGAGAGCCTTGCATTTTTATCATCACTAAATAATGTGTCGGGTAATTTTTTTACGTGTTTATATGGAAAGCATTGGAACAACTTACTGTTTTTCTCTTTATTTCAAGTAGATCAGTTTCCTTTTAAACGCTTGCAAGACAATCGGAAATTTCTTTCAATTTCATAAAAAATCAAAATCATTTTTTAAATTACGTTTTGTAATATTCATTCATATAGCCTATAGAATTGATGAAAAATCTGAATTTTAATTAAATATATGGTAACCGTCAGAAGTGTGTCAATATATCTATTCGACATTATAAAAGCTATGCTTGATAAAATATTAAGAAAATGCATTTCTAAAAAAATTCAAACAGTTTTAAAGATAAATTATTTCATTTAAATGTAACTGAGAATAATACAAGAGAAAATGGAATTTGAACCTGAAACAAGCTGCAGCCTGATTTTTTGTTTGATTTCTTTTTTTCTTTCTAATGGGACTGCGTATTGGTAATTACTATTGCACGCTTAATACTTTCTTCGGGATCTTTTTAGGTAGATAGAAATTGCCACAATGTAATGTAGATGCCCAATTTACTACCCAGAGGGAGTCACCTGATCTCTGACGATGCAACACTGTACTGGGAATTTTAATTTGGCCGAGAACACCCAAGCCGAATAAGCACTCTAGGGTTCTTTAACATGCCACATAATCATACGACAGGGACGCTGTCGATTCTTTGCATCATGAATATCTCCCTACTTGAGCTGGATTTCAGCCCGCAAACTTGGGCGTATAAGGCCAGGAGCAAACCAACTATTTGATTACTAATGTCATATACTTGCATTGTCAATTTAAATGAAAGAAAATAGTATTATATATGTCCTTCTAAAGAATATCCCCCTTTATAATGATTTCGGTTCCTTTTTTTCGAAAATATGAATAGAAATTGATGATTCAAGTTCATTGAAATGCCAAACTGTTATCTAATGATGTGTGTTGTGGAAATTTCTTCTCTTCTTTTTGAGGAATGTTTGGTTTCCTTTGGCTCAAGAGAAAATCTATTTTTCAAATACGAAACATTTATCATTCATTTTAGTGTAATTAATAACAAACTTAAAGCTTTTGTTTTAAACGGGATTTATACAGAGAACAGTTTTTACAAAAAGCGGTTGTTTCTACAATTTCAAAGAAAAATTAACTGTATACTTTACACATATTCAAAGCTGCTTTTACTACAATTCCCCAATAACGTACAAGACTAACAAATAGATCAAGATAATCACAAACAAAACTTCCTCCATCAAGTTTGAGAAATGTTTGGACATTTGAAGATATTCTCGCACAAATAATTAATTTGTTCTTTAATATTCTCAAATGCTACTTAACATTTGCTTGATCAAATAATAAGTGAGCTAACGAAATTAAATTTTAGGATATACAAAATATAAACATTGGTTACCTTAGAATGTGCTAGTTACCTTAGAATTAGTTTCTTGCTGTGCTATGAAATTTTAGCGCATTCATATTTTCACAAGCTATAACTTACTAAAGTAAAATTAAAAGTATAGTTCATAAAAAATGAGTTGCTGTTTTTTAAATTTACTTACGAATAATTTACTAAAAGTTATCTTTTTTTCAGTAAAATTTCAGTACTTCTTTCATTTCACTTCATATTTATATTTACGACAAATAGCACAATTGCTTTTTTTGCATCTTTTGAAGTTACCACTGAATACTTTTGATTGAATTCCATTTCGATATTCTCTCGATGCAGTTTGGCTAGTTTGATTCTTCAATTGAACCCATTTCTGATGATAACTTTATAATAGCTAACTTTAAGTTGAAAGAAATTTTTCATTTATATTATTTAAATTTACTCCATTGTCGAGAAAGTTAGAAATTTCTTTTTAAATAGAGCTAGGATTTTTTTGAAGTCTAATTCAATATTTTACTTTCTTTAACAGCATTGTATTTCTTTTTTTCGACCCAATGATTACATGTTTATTTTGGTTCCCAAATGCATTCTCGAAAATAGAATATTGAAACCTTTCTAGGCATTTGGGTCCACATGATTCCAATGAAAAATGCATTCAAACAAAGGGTCTAACAACATTGCATAGTTAGGAATCGATCTCAAACTGGGTCCGGAAAATGGTAGCTCTTTTTTTTCCTTTTCAGTGCTCCCCAGAGTCCTATTATGAGACATCGGGCTACCAAAATAGAAATAGAACGGATAAAAATAATATTTGGGAAGAAGGTTTTACTTAACACGTCTGAATCCCATTTATTCTGTTATGACTTACTTCTCCATTTGTTTCAGTTGTAAGATTGCAATATGATTTACGCTTTCCATTTTTCATTTTTTATTCTTGCTTTCAGCTATTATTTGATCTTGTAGATTTTTCATGGAATGCTTTCATTGCATACATCATTGAGCAATATATATATATATATATATATATATATATATATAGATGTATATATATATATAGATAGATGTTTATATATATATGCATGAATGTATGTGTGATAAAAATATAGAGTATGTAGCCTTAAGGAGGAAAAAAATGACAAAACTTTAAAAATCACTGCTTTATCAGCTAAACAAATTATGAAGACAAAGCATGACATTTCTCATGATACATTTACCCGAGAAGTATGATGTGTGGGTGTTCTTACATATTCCTAAAAATACATAACATGTGTGAGCGTTTTCAGAAGTTCGTATTATTCCTATGGTCTTTTAATGATCTTTTCCATGTCATGTAAGGGAAAAGAGAGAATTAAACCAAAAACTCTCATCAGAATAATTTTTTTCTTATATTAATATTATTATTTAATTTTTTCTGATATTAATATTATTATTTAATTTTTTCTGATATTAAAATTATTATTTATTTTTTCTGTTATTAATATTATTATTTATATATTAATATAATTACTTAATATTTCTTATATTAACATCAGGATATTTTTTTATATTATGCATAAGAAGGCACCAGACAAAATATCATTTATATATATAATAAATATATACAATTAATTATAAATAAAGTTTAAGTTTAAAAACCAACATATTTTGAGTAAACCTTTATCTTCTGAACTGAATAATAGAAATAGCAAGGTGTTTAATAAAAAGAAGAAATTTTTCTCATAAAAAAAAGAGGGCTTCAGTTGCTGGGAAAAGGATCCACACATTAGGAGGGATTATTTTATTTATGCTCAATATAACGATAGAAAAATTAAACAAGAAGTACTTCAACACAAGTTCTACTTTAAAAATACGCACTCTCAAATTGTGTACAAGACATTCGCATTTTACTACATCCGTATCAATCGCAAACATTTCTTTCCCATCCAGTATGTTTTGGATCAATTGAATGAATACGTTTATCACATGAGAACCAATTCCTTCGAATTGTAAGGCCCATGAACTGAAATCAAACCACTCTTAGATTAGTCCTACTTGTCCTACTACTACCTGTGTCTTGGTTGGCAGAAAGAGTAGGATCAAATGAAATAACTGCTGAAGAAAAATTCCATTCGAAGAACCATTTCAGATAAATCACTTCCAAACTGTTACAGCTGATGGAAAATGAATGCCAAACGAATTCTAAAAACTTATTTTTTACAAAATATGCTTACTTGAAAGCCAAAATACTATTTCATCATTCTTGTAAAATTCAAAAGAGTTAAACATCGGGTTTTCTTAAAATGCATTTCAACTCAAATAGACTAGGATTCCAAACTAGCAGTCAACAACATTTTCCAACAGTAAATAAGGTTACATGAAATCAAAAAGTACATCGAAAAAGAAAAAGGGAAAAAAATACAGATGAAGAAAATTATAAATATATTAATTACATTTTTCTTGACCAGGCTTCGGCATTCTATTCTCCTGAAATCACTCTCCCTTTACTCTCTACGCATTTAGATTTCTCACTTTCAACTCTTTGTCATCAAACGAATATGTAATATTTGTAAAATGAAGCATCATCAGTCACGAAAAAGGAAAGCTCATTCGCACATTGTCTTTCCCCCACTTAAGGTTTAGGCGCCAAAGGTAAAAGAGAAAAGAACAAATGTTTTCGAAATGAATCAAAATTCTGCTGTTGCGACAATTCATACCGATATATTAAATAAAATGTTCACTAAAAAAAAAAGCTTGCTGTTCGCAGTTTTCAGAACACTTGGATGAATATGAATACGGATCGCGCTTTATTTATGTTATGTCGCAAAAGCGTCGTATGGCATACGTCATAATTTCAAACTCAATTCGTCAAATACATTATCAAATTAGCATCCTCCCCTGTACTAGGATTTAATTTTGCCGAGAGCATCCAAGCCGAACGGACACTCTTGGGATCTTTTACATGCCGTATAATTATACTGCATGAAACCTGTTAATTTTCTGCATCATGGAAATCCACCGATTTGGGCCAGAGTTTAACCCGTAACCTTAGGGGCAGAAGGCTAGCGACAAACAAATCACACCACCTAGCTGGCCAGACAGCAAATATATCAAGTAAGTATTTTTTAAAAAGTGTTCAAATGTTGTTCAGTGACTTGCCAAATCTACAAAAAAATATTCTATCCCGAATTCAAGAAATACCGGCTTCTGCCCAAATTAGTGAAAAAGGAATAACTCAAATGGTCCAAACAATATTTTAGCAGCAAATGTAACACATAACATAATTCTGATTTACGGAAAAATTTTTGCCTTTATAAAGTTGCTCTTGATAAAATTACAGGTGTGAATGATGCTGCACGACTTGCAGTAGAATTACGCAGCTTGATTTTTATGTCAGGGACAACTATAATGGACAGGATAGTTTTTCTTCATTTCCAAATCATTTTGAAAGTAAAAAAGTAAATGTAAAAAAATCCTTTATGTGGCTACTGATGGTGCTCCTGCTATAATACATCAGGAATCAATGTCGTCCCAACACATAAATTCTGTACTGAACAATGGTGTTAAAACAGTTTATCTCCTAATTTCCTCATTAGTGCACAAATGATTTCAAACGTCTTTAAGAAGCAATGGAAATCTCTTTTTATACGGGGTCTTGAAGAAGTGGGTGTAATGCAGGGGGAACATGTTAAAGTTTTCATCATCAGAAGGAACAACATTCTTCCGAAATAAAAGAAAAAAAGGGTTACGGTAATTCATATTCCTGATGGAAACGGTTCACTCAATTCAGCTGAGAACAGTGCTTCTCAACTGTTTGAAAAATGGGAAGGCTTTGCTACAAAATTGAACATATTTTTCCAAGGTATTAATACTAGTACCAACAGTTACTTCCTCAATGAAAGTGCTTGCAAACACACTCATGTCCATCAATTAAGGATAATGAAGTTCAGGCAAAGAAAGAGACAGAAGCAAAACAAATTGGACTCATTTGTAAAGTCTATTAATTAAACAAAAGGTAAAGAGCAAAAAGGATGCTATATGTTTGACATAATTAAGAAAAATTGCGATTTTTACTCCCTGGAGCAAATTTCAAAAAAGAACCTATTTACAAAAAACAGTATAACATGGTGAGTAGGATGCTTCACACGGAGTATGTCACCCGGACGATGCAATACAGGCTATACAACGCCTAGGCATACTGAGTATTAAATTATCAATCGGATCTACGGGAATATTACACCACTCATCAAGCAATGCCCTCCGAAGATCCGGTAGACAGGTGGGAGACAGTTGACGAGCTGTAATTCGTCGGTCAAGCATATCCCACACATGTTTGAAGATCCCCTTGGATCTCACTTTGAGAACGAGAATGATTTTGAGTCAAAGAAGAACCAGTAGCCATTTTAATGAATAACTTTCTTTATTTGGTTATCTTTCCCAAATAGAATCAAAGACTCTTTTAATAAAAAAATAATTTAAAATAGATATATGAAGTTTAAAAGGGGCTTTCCTTTATATTAACTTAAATATGTAATGATCCAATTAATTAACAATTAGAATATCGATCACGCAGAGATTACCGCAATAAGAGATCCCAGAATTATATTCAATAATATTCCTATTGAACATTTAACTTTAATCTCACTCCTAATATAAAGCTTTAATGAGACTTTAATTATAAATCATTATTTACCACACTGAATCTCAACTCTTCCTAAGATTCATTTATCCATCTAGAAATATTCAATAATAAATCTCTAACTTCACTATTATACCTTTCTGCTTCAATCTCTCTCTCCTACTGCTTCTCACTTTACTATTCCGTTTGACTTAAATACTTTATCTAATCTGCATATAATAAGAAATCTCTGTCCTCTTTTTGGAGCTGATTGGAAATAGGTAGGGGAATTAAATTTTTCCCTAAAAAAGACGTCTCAGAAGGTTAGTGATAAAGTTCCGTATAGATTTGTCACACATGCTCTATTCGATTCAAGTCCGGTGAGTATGCTGGCCAATCCATACGGGTGATATCCTCCGATTGAAAGCATTCGTCTACAATGTTTGCACGGTGAGGACGGGCATTGTCATCCATAAACAGAAATTCAGCACCCATGGCACCCCGAAACAAGCGTACATTGTGTTCCAGAATGACATCCGATAGATGTGGCCTGTCATCGTTACATTCTGAACATGCAGGTCAGTTCTGGAACCAAGAATAATTCCTCCCCAAACGAGCCATCCTGCACCACCGTAACGGTGTCGTTCAATGGTGTTCTCTTGGTAGTAACGAGTAACTGGCACTCTCCATATTAAAGTCCGGCGAGAATCAGACTGCAAACTAAACCTGGACTCGTCGGAAAAGATCACACAAGACCACTGTTGTGGTATCCACAATGCATGCTCTCTACTCCAGGTTAATCGCTGGCGATAGTGAGTTGCGGTAAGTGGAACACATCTGACAGGCCTACGAGCATATGGACGAATGTGCCCTAAGCATCTGTACACAGTCTGCCTGAAACTGTCGTATCGGTAGCTGAGGAGAGCTGACGAGACATGTCTGATGCCGTGCTCTGTCTGTTTCTTTTGGCAGTAACTGTAAAATATATATATATATATATATATATATATATATATATATATATACCGGTCCTCATTCGGCGTTGTAACTTGGGGGCGACCTGTGCTGTAACATCTACTCACATTACCATCATCTTGGAATCGTTGCCAAAGCCTGGAGTAGACACTCTGGGGAATCCAAGTTCCTCGGATACTTCCAGCTGGGTACGTCCACATTCCAGTTGTCCAATAATTCTACCACGTAAAAAATCATCCAAATGCTTTCTTTGTGCCATAACTATGCGGTTATTGCAGTGAAAGGCTTTTAAAGAGCTTGTGAACAATTTTACTTATTTGCCACCATTCCTTATATACCCCTCTCTTACACTCTCGTCATTGTGACGTACTATCCGTGCCATCTGGTGGTTTCCTGTAATTTGCATATTCTTCTTCAAGATGTGTGTGATAATTCTACAGGTGAAATTTTTATTTTAGAGTTCAATTTCTGTGTGATTCTGAATTATCCTTAATTTAAGGACATGAGTGTATATCGACTGCAGTTAAAGATAAACTTGAAACATGTGTTGAAATAAAGAAGGAATTTTCTAAAAGATGCAAAGACTTTGAAGCTTCTATTTTGCTTTCATCCAAATTGATTTTTAAACCTATTGCTCTGCTTTCTACTTTTTTTCCTATCTATAAGAAACAATCTTTTCTCATATGAAATATATTATGAGTTCACAAAGAAATTGTTTAACAACTGAACATTCAAAGTCATGTGTCGAATTGAATTTCACAAATTATGACTATATATTGAGTAGAGCTTTGAAGCTTTTTCTTTGTTTTTTTGCAAGGAAAACATATGCTTCAAATTTGTCAAAAGTTTTCTAAGCAAATTTAAAAAAAGAAATTCATTAAAAGGATCCATATAATGAAAGGTATTGAAGAAAAACTTTACTAAAACACATACACACACACATTACACTTGAAATGCTTTTATTGCCCTAATGAAAACTGTTAACTTACGGTTACATGGATTTTCAGCTAATGAATAAACATTTAGTTCTATTCTTATTAGCTTCATCATAATTTTAATATTTGTAATAAACGTAATGCAATCCACATATCCGATTTCTTTAAAACAAATCAATCAACGTAATTTCATATCATGCATTTTTTACTTTTTTCAAAATTGTAGTTAATAAACGAATTCACCAAGGATATGGGTTCTCTTAAACCGTGGTTCATGGGGACCATGAAATAATTTTGACTTAAATTTAAAATCTCCTAGTTTCTCAAGTGCATTCAAAATAACTCATTTAATAAAAATCTACATGGACAGGACATTTTGCTATTCAACTAATCACTAATACAACTAAACAATAATTAGTAAAAATTTATTTCTTCATGTGCGAAGAAATAAATATAGCAATGGATTTTTGCTGATTTGTTTTGACTTAGCTTTAGGCTAGTGTGAAACGTGTTTTTCTTCAAGTACACTTTTATTAAATATGCAACACTTCGAGTCATTACGAGCTATTGCTATAGACACAGGGAATCATTAGCATCCAAATCTGTCTACAGACTTAAAAAAAATTTCGGAAAAAATTCGTCCACTTAAAATATTGACATTTTAAAGTTTTGTGCAAAGAGATGAAAAATTAACATACACATCTTTCTCTCTCTCTCTCTCTCTATATATATATATATGTTTGTGTGTGTATATATAAACATATATGTGTGTATATATTATATACATACACTGCTGGACAATTGCTAAGGACGGATAACACTATCATCCATAGCAACCACAAAATGAAAGGAAGCAAAATGTGGAAAATTAGAATAAGTGCGGGATATTAGTAAGAAGAAGTATGAGTATGCAAATTTTTTTTCCACGTCTGTTCATCACGTGATAGCGTTCATAAGAGCTTTAAAGGTTTTGAAGCGTGTGGACAGTTGTTGTTTCAAGTCAAAGTTTTACAGGAAAGATTTAATAGACGAACTTAAAATTTTTGGCATGTCTTCCCGAAATCACATAGATGATTTCATGAGTGGCCGAATTATTGGAAAGATCGAAGAAGGGCGAAAAATAACAGATGTTGCCAGGGAGTTCGACATCGCTCACAGCGTTGTTTCACGGCTGTGGAAGTCATTTAAAACTAATGGAATGTATAGTAGAGGGCACGGGGAGGTCGTGTTAGAAGTACGACGCCTGCAGAAGACAGATATATCGTCCTATCAGCAAAAAGGAACAGGCGCACCACAGCTCAGCAGGTGGCAAATCAGTTTCTTGCTGCCTCAGGAAAGCAGATCTCCCGAAAAGCTGTTGCCAGACGTTTGAGGGGAGGAGGACTATACGCACGCAGACCTGTTGTGTGTGTCCCATTGACCAGACAGCACCGTACTGCCCGTTTGCAATGGTGTCGTGAGCATCACAATTGGACTGAACAGGACTGGGCATGCGTACTATTCTCAGATGAAAGTAGGTTCAGTCTGTCATCGGATTGTAGACGCCAACTGATCTGGCGCGAGAGTGGTACTGCTTATCGTCTAGAAAATATCCAGAAAAAGGACCGATATCCGACATGCAGTATTATGGTGTGGGCCGGCATCATGATCAATGGCCGCTCGCGCCTACATGTGGTTTCGAATGGGACTATGACGGGACAACGATACATTGATGAAGTTCTACTTCCTCATGTTCGTCTTTTCCGTGGAGCTGTAGGTGATAAATTTGTTTTTATGTACGACAACGCAACATGTCATCGAACATTCGCTGTTCAGGATTGTCTAGACAGCCAGGGTATTCAACGTCTCTTATGGCCAGCGCGTTTTCCAGATCTAATATCCATTGAAAATGTGTGGGATGTTTTGGGGAGGAAAGTTGCTGGTCGAAACTATCCTCCGACAAACAAGAACACCCTCATCCGTGCACTCACACAGGAATGGGATAAATTGCCTCAACAGCTGCTGGATAATGTTGAGCAAAGTATGGTACGACGTGTGGTATGTTGCATCACACTCCATGGTGGATATATCCCTTACTGATACCTTTCTTTAAGGTGCCTGCTGACATTTAGATGCATTGTTCCATTTCTCCGTACGCAGATCAAATGAACATTTTTTTTTTCTTTCAGATGTTTCACAGCTTTTGTACTTTCCAGAACAATAAATATTCTTTATTCTAATGTCTGAACAGTGTGGCAACTATATTTTATCCTACTAGGCCTCATGTCTCGCTTAATGTTATGCTACATAGCAATTTGTGATCCGTCCTTAGCAATTGTCCAGCAGTGTATATATTATATATATTATATATATTACATATATATATATATATATATATATATTATATATATATATTATATATATATATTACATATATATATTATATATATATTATATATATTATATATATATATATATTACTCAATACACAGTTGGGTGTTGTATGTTGAAGTATGTTAGTTGTGTTATGTGAGAAAATACACAATCGCCTTTTTTTGAGTTCTATGATCAAGCAGGACAGTGTTTCTCAAACTGTGGGGCGCGGTATCCCTGTGAGGGGGGCGCGAGCATATTGAAAATAAAAGGTTTAAGAAAATAATTTTTTTAATGAAGAAAATCAAAATGATTTCTGACATAATAAAAAATGCACATTTACACTGATATTATTTATACATATTATCTGTTGATCATCAAATATAAAAGATTCCACTTCAAACGTTCATTAGCTATCTTTGATCCTATAATCAAATAAAAAAAGACATTTTGTTTGCTTTCCTGTAATCACACGATGAGAGATTTTTTTATTACGTTTCTTTAACCCCTAAAGTACTACTTTTGAATATCATATATTTGGCCTTCAAACTTACTGGTATGTTTCACTCCATCTGTTTTTCTTTTAGGAAAGTTGTAAATAATATTTTCTTGTTGCTTTTTTTCCATGTGAATGAGTTATATGATACATGAATAAGCATATTGAGTACTTTGAAGGATTTTTTGGCCAAGATGTATTTTTACCCAATTCTATTTTAGAACTAATATCCTTTTTTTTTAATACACTTTTAACACGGGATGGGTCGCGAGATGCGTTGAATCATCTGATGTTCACGAAATCGTTAATTCTGGAAAAACTGTTAATTTGTTACCAATGACCTTGACAGAGTATCCTCCGATATGACAGTCTAAATGGGAACTAAAATGAATTTATCACATTTCGCCCTCTTTTTTGGGGGGAGTTGCAAACGATTTTTTTACAATCAAGTTACTAGTTTTGATCGAGTTCTCTGCGCGACCACTTTTGTTCAAAAATATTTTTAATGAACATGCTTTATGTCCTTTTTTAAGGGCACGGAGATTTGGAACATTTTCATTAGTTTTATTGGATTTTTAAAAAAAAAATCAAAGAAAAAATTGAAAATTCCTTTAAAATAGGTAAGTATATTTTCTCTTAATTAAATTACTCACTGGAATTGTAATTTTTATCGTTTATAGTAAAAATAATTATAAAATAAATTATAGTTTAAAAACAAACTAAAAAACTCATTTTTATAATGAATCGAACTAAAAAGTAAAACAATAAATATATATATTACTTAAAATTAATACATGCAAAATTTAATACTTATCTTGTTAATTGGTACGGTTTATAATTATGATCCTATTGTAGCTTTAGCACCCTCCCCCCCCAAAGTGCATTATTATTGCATTTAATACATTATTATTTTTGGGGTGAGGGGGCGATAAAAATTATGATTGAAAATTGGGTCGCCAGTAGTTAAAGTTTGAGAACCACTGAAGTAAGATTAATTTTAGTTGGTACAGAATTTAAACTCAATGCATACTTTTACAATTTTTCCCGGTTATTTAAAGTCACTTACTTGACTGATATTTTCACTTACTTGAACTAATTGGATTTGAGCGTAAAAGGTTCAAATTAGAATTCAATCCAACTAAATTTGCATTGTTTTGGTTGATTCTCAGATACTTGCAGATAACGCACTGCAGTCTCTTTTTCCGTTCTGAACAACATACTTGTATGGTGTGCCTGTCTTTTCAAAAATTCACGACAGGAAAGCTGTTATTAAAAACCAATTCTCTCTGAAAATGCATGAAATAGGGTATAATTTTTTATCTCGCAAAGAAAAATAAAATTACTGCATACAATCGTTCGACTTATTTTATTGAATGAAATCCTATTACAATGCTTTCGAAAAGTTCAACATCAACTGCAATCACATATCGAATCTGGAGAACAAAATTAGCAGACATTTCCTGTAAAGAGGTCAATGGAATGGATAAATATTCGTAGCAGAATGTTTTATCAAATTGCTCAAGTTTTCGGGGGTTTATTTCGGTTGAATTCTTCTTACTAGTCATCTCGAAGGAAGAAATTGCACATATTTAAGTCTGGTCAATATGGTGACCTCTGTATTCCCTTTTCTGTGAAACATGAATAATTTAAATCAGTGGCAGGTTTATACGAATTTTAGAGGAAAATTTTTAAAAACTGAAGAAACTGAAAACTTGAACAGTTCGGGGAAGCTTATCACAACCTTGTATAAACCAGAATGGCGTAGATAATTCGACGATAATATTTTGAACTTCCATAAAATCGTGCAAAGTTTGAATAGAAAGTTTTCAAGTCCTTGTATTACGTAAAAAAGAGTCCATAATTGTACCTCTACCTAAAACAACTGCTCAGGTAGTCCCTTTTTGAGAATCGATTTATTATGGAACGCACACACATGAGGGCTCTCAGTATCCTAAATTCATCAACTTTGCTTATTGACGAATGGAAATGCGTGTTCCATCTGAAAACCATATTGAGCTCACTTCAATATTGTAATCTCATCAATCACTTCCAGCAATTCATTCGGGTACTGTCTGAATTTGAAATTTGTACGGAAGCAAAACTTTTGTACTTACACATTGTCTTATGATCCAATGGTTTGCTCAATTCAATCGTTTTCTCAACGTTTTTCCCCAGTCCATTTGCTTCTGTAATAGATGACCGGTGTAGCCCAACAATTGCGACTTTCTAATCTCTCTCTCTGCAACATTTCCTATTCATTTAAATTTCCCATATAATGTTTTTATTGTACTCGGCTGAGAACCATTAATAACTTGCAATTTGCACCGAAATATTCCTTTTGTTGCTGTAATACTTTACTGCAATCGGTTGAATTTCAATCCTTTCCCTTCAATGAATACGTCATTTTAAACACTTTCCCTGAAGAATCAGCCGTTATGTTCTCTACTGCTCGTTCGCTTATAGTTTTGTGACACATTTCTTTTCAGTCAAAACATCAATCTTTCTTGGTGCTATGTATTTGGATGATTTTGATAGAAAAAAATTGAGAAAAAAACCGTAGAAGGGACTGCAACAGCGTCTATTAGAAGGTTCTTGAACTGAACTAGAAACTTGGAGTAAAAATTTATTTTTAATTTTTTGAAAACCATCAGTCTGGTTTTCGACACCCTGTATCTGAACAAGCTTCTTTGGTACTATTATGTATGAAATCAAATTATAGAAACAAACTCAATATAGAAGGGAAGCTCAGAAACTTTCCTACATAGAGTTTGATATAACTGTTCTAGTTTCTTAAAAACAACTTCTTTGTTGAACAGTTGCTGTTCAAGCTGTTCTTTTTTAAAATTGTTTGCAGGAAACATTCTGACAAATGTTTTTTATCTAGAAATATCTGTACGAGTTTCATGTGTTACGATTTCTTACTTTATAAACTTCTTTTATTACTACTTCTCTAAATGACGTAACAAAACCATGGCTGAAACTAGAGTCCTCAAAAAAATATGTAAGAGGGTCAAAGTAATAAACTTAAGAACCCTTGACATAGGAAATGAAATTCGTTCAACTGATAGATCTTAAGCAATTTGATTTTAAAAAGTTAAAAGTACAATATAAATACATGTTTGAAGGAAAACTCTACTGCGAACAATACAAATGCATTGCAATAAAAATATGTTTTGAAGAAATGTTACAGTAAAAAATTTTTGTGTAATTAGGAGATGCTTAAAACTTAAATTCAACACATCATTCATTTATTTCTCTATGCCATTGATTATGAAAAGAAATTTGAAAAAATCAGTTTTATCTAAGATTTTATTACAGTGTTATTAAAGGTTTGAATTGAATTTGAAAATAAAAAAAAGCTTGTTTGTTTTACTTTCTGAGTTTTATCAGAGCATTTTTAAAAATTCTAACTTTTTCCACAAGATTTGAAATGGGTAGGAAGTATACGAATAAATAATATTTGATATTTTTATGCAGTCAAAATATCTAACATTATTTATTCGTTAACTCATATGTAAGCATAATAGAAACATAGAAATCTGTTTCGCATAGTCATGCACTTAGTGAATACTTGTATTTCAAAAGTATTAAAACTAAACTATTTTTGTGATTTTCTTTCCTCAAATTTCTACTTTATTGAAGGAAACAATTGGAAAAAACAGCAACATATTTTTAAAAATAAAAGCTTTAGGCTGCTAAAAATCTTTCTTTTTTGAAACAATCGTCTGCAAATCATCTAGGAAACCAATTTAAGTTTTTACTAACTAGTTTTTTTCTATCCCTTTTTCACCAGATCAAGCATATCTGTTTGCCAAATACGAATTATTGTACCTTCAGTTATATAAAATAAAAAATCTGACCGTATAACAAAGCACTAACGCTGACCTTTTTAACAGCTCGCTTAAAGGCTTAATAAAAAGGCTAAAATATCGATGAGATATATTGAGGTATAACTATATATATATACCATATTTAGATTACATATATACTCTAGTGTGCAACGTTTTCCAGCTACGCCGTAATTCAAAAAAAGAAAATTTATATTTCAGACATAAAATGGCATACATTATGTAACAAAGCAGAAAAAAGACTTTTTTGACATAATACCTTCAGTGAAAAACATTATCAGGACAAACCCGACTCCCTCAGTAAGGGATGTGAACTGGAATAGTTATATGATCTATTCTGTTCATAATAAACACCAAATTATCCAATAGTTCTTGAGGTACGAAAAGCCACTCTACAAGGAACACCTGTTTCAGCTGTCCGTTGTTCTTCATAGGATGTTATATTACTGCCAGTAATATCACAGGGAAACACGCTGTCCAATTCATTCTACAGATATCTCAATTTTCTAAAAGCTCCTCAACAGCAGAGGTCCTGGGTGGACGTTCATTGCCATGGACAAAAATAAAGTCTGGATCAATGACAGCTCAAAACTGACGACGCATCAAAGTGTAACTGGTTTGCAGTAATGAGTTCCGGTAAGTGAGCAGATTTCAAGATGATTCTTTCAGCATTATGCATCCCCACACAAACACACCATGATCAACTCAGCGGTCTCTTTTTCAAATGTTAGTAGGCTGTCCCGTCCTCCTGCCATATCAATTGAATCCTCGCAGGGTCCGAGAGATCCAATGATCTATTTTAAGAATTGGCCCATACGCTCCATTAAGGTTAGGACCAGAAAGTCAACTACACGAAGAATCCATCATTTTCCAAAAAAAGGTTTTGAAGGAGCATTCAAAAAAGTTAGGAGATGGGTAGAAGATAACACCACTGTAAATGATTCCAAGGGTAGAAGGCTGCTGAGGGCATTCATGAGGATGTGGGTGAATAGCTCAGTTTTATACAGGCTATAATAAACCGTAGTACCTATTTGTAGTACGCAGCTGCTGAGGAAAGTTGTATAATGTCTGGATCTAACTTCTTTTCACCTGCAGAACGATATACCGATCATTACTTGGCACTGCTTACTTTTGTAGCCAAACTTTCTTATAGCTCTATTCTCTATTGTGACAAACTAAAAACAAACTCTATTATTGTATCTCATGAAACAACACTTTTGCCAATTCAAAACAAATAAACATATATTATATAAGGTTTTCATGTAGAGGAGTTCAATATGTTATATTATATAAATCAAAACTTATATTGAGATACCTTAAATAATCTTTCATTTATTAATTACTAAACAAAGTCTTTGTGTGTGAGTGTGAAAATGATGACCGCATTTTTACTTATTGCCATAAGTAATAAAAATACACTGATGCAAATAAAAATCCTCTAAATACACTGATAGAAATAAAATTCTCAACACAAAGAAGGAGTTGCATAGGGTAAACTAAATTTTGTAGGCATATTTAAACATCTGAATTTCGACTTTTTGCTTTTCTTTCGGCATATAAGTGTGGTTCTAATAGTGCCACATAAGTGTTCTAATAATTGAGCATGCGAATCATGCGAACTTTAAATATGCTACGTAGTGTTCGTTAGTGTTCTTCATTGTTGATATTTGAATGGATATTAGTCAAGAATGCCTTTAAAAAGACGAAAAGGTCTTTATCAACCACTCACTGAGTTTCAACGTGGGAAGGAACTTTCTTAATAAAGCTGAAGTTCAACTACGCTCAGGTAACCACTTACAGAGAAAACCACCACATGGCTGTGTAGCATCGTAGTTTATCTACAACTATAACAAACGATTTTGTTGACACTAGAGTGATACAGTGAACTGAATCAAAATGGTTGTTTCAGGAATAGAGCCGAGCCATATACCCTTTAGCGTCCATACCATTAGTTCCAATTCACTTACATCTTTGACTTCAGTGATGTTACGCTACAATTCATTGGAGGACACAGTGGCGATGTGATGCTGCTTCGATGAGAGCTGCTTCTGTCTCGGTACCAGTGAGGGTCGTACATTGATTAGAAGTCCGTCAGCAATTGCAAACAGCCTCTTTACTGCCTTGAAACACTGGACCAGCAGCTGCAGTTATGGTTTAAGGAGCAATTGTATTTGAAAGCAGGATGACTGTGGGCATATTCCATGCACCGTAACAGCATAATTGTACGTCAATGTGGTGATTCAAACAGTTACTGTTTCATTTTATGAAAATTAATTAAGGCAGTAGTTTTCAACATGAAAACGTGCACTCTCATACCACCGTTGTAACCCAACAAGCTCTATAGAAAGTCTATGTGTTGTCTTGGATGACTAGATCTCCAGATCTTTCGCCAATCTAGCATGAATTGGATATCATTCGACGGCAAACCCTGCGTCATTCGCAAACAGAAATAAGCTCTTTTTATTGACTGATCAAGCGCCACAGGTTAAGCAATCTCATCCCACAAACGGATACCCTATAACCTTACGACATATTGCATGCACGTTTACATGCTTGCAATCAAACCTCTGGCAGCTACTACCATTTTTTAATGTACCATCATTAAACATTTGAAATGTTTTTTCATGATCTTTCCTTAACCTGTGATCTTGAAACTTTAATCAATTAAGTATATTACCTCACCAACTATATTGCCAGCCTGCAATATTTTTCTCTTGGTGTTGGAATTTTTTCCCCCTATCTGGTGATAATTTTTACTTTAAATTTAATATTTGAAAATAAACTTTTAGAGAGTCTATTCAAGAAATGTCTATAGATTATTGTTTTATTCTATTCTCAACTTGAAGCAAGACTTAATGCTCACAATATAGACACTTCGTTTGAAACGTTGCCAAACTTATCTTTTAGAATAAACCAGACATCAAATAATCACAAAATTTATTGAGATTTATGTGAGGAAGAATAAAAACTGCCCTTCTTAAAGTTTTCTTCTTTACAAAAAAAAAGGCCATTTATTTTACTGTGAGCAAACAGCATTCAAAGCCAAATATCTAAAAACGGCTTTTTAGAGCAACTTTAAAAAGTATTGAAAGAGTAGTTAAGCATTCGGTGAGGGATTTTATACCTCACGAATCGATTCAATGTGATGAATGCTATGCGTGTCAATTTTTTCAAACCGATGAAATCAATTAAGATGTAGAACCAAAGGAAAGATTAAGAAATTTTAGAAACATAAAAATGTACTATGATCCTTAACCTCAGTTATGAGCAAAGGCATTTCTGGTTATTTTTAATGCCACTGATTAAGCCCTTGTGTACCATGTAAACACTTGTGGATACATCCTGTGTATAGAGCAAAATCCTACTGTAACCACATGTGGGTACATGGCTTATTAAGGTGCACAACCAGGGTAACCAGCCCAGGAAACTTTATAAATTACACTTTCTTTTAATGGGATTGTGTAAAATACCAAACGTTAAGTTATAAAGTGTCTGGATTACAAACATTTGCAAAAATAGGAAAAGTAAAATACAAATTACAAAGCTTTGTGAAATTACTCTAAAGGTTTCACGGAACAAAAAAATTTTCAACATGTGTTACAAAAGTGTATTAATATTTCTGTTCCATTTCCTCATCTTCTTCATCACAAATAGGTAAATTCATATCAGATTCGCTGTCGTATTCATTGGTTTCTGGCAAATATTCTCATTCAGAGTCATTTTCGTTGAAATCCGACTACTATTCCATATTCGAAAGAAAAAGTAAAAAAAAATAGTTCTACAAAGCTCTGAAAGTATAACGAAACACTGACGACTTGTGCCTTAGTTAGCGTCAAAAGAAAAATTGAAATGTGCGTCGTAACTTCAAGTTCAGTAGCCCCAGAAAACTGGGTTTCTTTTTGGGGATACTAGAAATGGGTAGGGTACGTAAGGAGTTAAAATAGAGAAGCGATGATTTCTGAAATGTATCATTTACAAATGGAACAAATAATTCGAGTGCAAAAAAATTAGCCAAAAATATTGCATAAAAATTATTTCAAAACAAGTTTCAAAAACAATCTAGTCTTTTGAAACTTGATGAGCTGATTCAAAAACTTTTGCTCCGTTAGTTTCACTTTGGATAACAGATTTCCTTATGAAATACACACAGGTGCATACAGCTCCAAGTCTTTTTTGTGAAGAGTGAGATAAATCTTATGTTGACGCTTTCAGGAGTTTCTGGTCACGGTCGGTAGCCAAGTGGTTAGAATTCTCCGCTCGTAGTTCTCGGTTTCGGTTCAAAACCTAGAGATCCGTTAAGAAAGAGGAGCTGATGGCTGTCGAGGCTTAAAGGGCTCTCGTTGGCATAATACGGAAGGTAGGAGAGGAGCTCAAATGTCGTCGTAATCAATGGTCGTCGATAGCCATCGTGTTGCTTAAAACTTCGTGACATAAGCATGTAACCCGTGAATGTCACAGTATCCTATACAAAGTTGTTGTTTTCTTCGCTTTGATAGTTATAAGAATAAATTTGCATGTATTGTATTCGAACACATGAAATAAACACAATTTAAGAAGAAAAATACTATTTTTAAACAGACAATTATTTAAAACTTTTAAATTTTTAAAATTATTTCAATTTATTAAAATCTCTACTTGCATAACAGCTTAGATTTTGTTGATGGCTTATTTCAACTTGAGCAAATCTTTTTCAATCCAACTTTCTACTGTAGAAAATACTGAAAACGCCCTATTTCATTGCAGATATTGCACGGAAATCTTTTAGTTCAAGAAAAACGTTGCTATATTGCGAAAAAACTTTTAGCTAATGCCCTTTCTATCTCTATTAATGACAGGCTAATTTCACCCACAGAATTCACAAAGGTTTGCTTTTTATTGCCAATTTTCTTTTTTTTTCATACACTGGTGTGCAACACTTAAGAAACAGGTGGGTTTATTGCCATAACTTCACAAAAAATCATCTGAGAGACATGAAATTCAGAAATGAGGGAGAGTATTATGTACGTAAAGGATGACGAAAGCATCGGCGCTGAAAAAGGAATACAATGCATACGGTATGGAATCAAACAAAAACATGCTTTATTGAACGCATAGTATCGTGACTCATGATGGTCTATCCAACAGGAAGAACAAAAAGCATATGTTCTTTAATATGGTATATGCCCTCCCTTCACTGCAATGGTTGCTTCGCACCGTCTCCGCATACTCAGAACCAGCTGGTGCAACATTTCTTGCGGTAGGAGTACCCATTCTTCAATCAGCATCTGTTTGAGTTGTTGGGTGTTCTCCGGATGATGTAAGCGTGCTGCAATACGCTTCCCAAAGCATCCCACACATGTTCGATGGGATTTAAATATGGGGAGTACGCTGGCCAATCCATTCGAGTGATATCTTCACTTTCCAGCAGCTCCTCAACAGCAAGAGTCCGATGTGGCCGTGCATTGTCATCCATAAAAATGAAGTCTGAGCCAATGACACCTCGAAACAGACGCACATGGGGAAGAAGTACCTCCTCACAATAGCGATCCCCGATTACAGACCCTCTATCGAAAATTTGGAGCTCAGTTCACCCGTTCAGCATAATGCCTCCCCATACGAGAACTCCAGGACCACCGTCTCCCAGACACCATTGGTGTCTTTCCTTGATGTTACTGGTTTAAAACAGTGTCCCGATCTCTCTCCAAATCAAAACGCGTTGAGAATCGATTCTGCTACTGAACCGACTCTCATCCGTAAAGAGGACACGACTACATTGATCAGTTGTCCAGTTTTTGTGCTTTCTGCACCACTGTAAACGGTGGCGTCGGTGATCAACTTTCAACGGGAGGCAGCGTTCAGGACGGTGGACGAATAGGCCCCCTTTGTGAAGGCGTTTGGCCACAGTAAACCGCGACACTTGTCGCCCCGTTGCTGTAGAGAGTTGCTGAGCAATGACGCTTGCTGACTGCCGTCGGCCTCTTTTCGTCTGCAGGATGATATATCGGTCATCCCCTGCAGTTGTCGTCCTCGGGTGGCCACTACCAACCTTTCTAACAGCTGTACCTGTGGGTTGGAACGCTTTCCAAGCGCGCGAAACGACACTCTTTTGTTGATTCCGAACTCTGCAGCTACACTGGAGACGGTACGCCCCTCCTCCAGCTTTCCGATCATTCTTCCACGTGTGAATTCATCCAGGTGATTTCTTCCAGCCATATTTCATGAACTGACTCACTGGCACTTGCAACAAATATATTGAATTGCGTCTCCGTCCATCAATTTATTCTACTGTTGAGCAGCGCGCGCCGACATCACGCGTTTTGCGTACGCTCACGTCGCTTCTGACGTTTGGTTCCTGATATTTGCATACGCATGACGTTTCTACTGACTTACTTGTTCACTGTACTGATCTCCAGAACTCTTTTTCTGCAATTTCATGGCTATCTCTGCTAAATTTTTATATTGTTGCTTAAGTTTTGCACACCAGTGTAGGTTTAATTTCAGTGAAAGTGTATTTAAGTCACCTGTGTGTTTCAAATCTCTTTCAAGTGTTAAAGGCATAAGTAGTAATATATTATGCTCTGTAATAAGGTATCAACACGTGATTTTCGTACTAAGTTTCTGATCTGAAGTTCTGATCAGAAATAAGACGTGTATGAAGAAAAAAAAATCTGCACAAAATCGACCCCAATCAAAATGCAAGGTGTGAATGCTTGAATGAAAAAAAAATGCTTCGTGATTTTCGTAATACATCAGAATAACACATAGGTTATAATTTATAAAAAAGTGTCCAAAATATAACGGTATTTGTCAAATAAATAGAAAAAAATTCTGCCTTCTGCAAGCAATTCTGGCGTGCGCTGCAAAAAAGCCTTTGTCAGCATATGTCTATCTTTTGTTTGTGAAAGAACCCTTTTTGTTTCGGCTGGTTAATCTTAGTATAAGGGAAGTTATCTCTTGCTGCGTAGGACACTCAAGGCTTATAGCAAGTGTCACTACGAAAATATATCATCGGGAAAATATATATTAGCAAGACCTCTATACCTTTATTAACGTCGCACTGTTCAGCTACACGAGGGCTTTTGGCAACGGGCCACGTAATTTTGAACCATGGTCAAGTGACGTGGACAACACCTGAGCTGGCACCCCCTTATCCTAACTACCACACCACAGAAACTTAGCAGGAATATTCTTTGAAATCCACTCTTCTAAGGTATATGGCAGCACGGGTTCTATGATGAGTATTTTAGCGGAGAAGGCGAACAGTTTTGCAGCAGATATGCGTTTTCAGTGGATTGCAAAGATTATTATTTTTGTCCCGAAAAAATAGTTTATGTTAAAATTTAAGTGTCTTATGTTTTTGTATGTTAATGAAGACCTTAGAAAACGATTTCACTATTTATTTTAAGTGAACGGTGTACTTAATTAATTTTTACACAGTGGGATATCTTTAATTAATTTATTATCTCTAACGGATTCAGATTCCCAAAGTGGAGTTTTTCGTTTATGTATGTCCCTTAATTTTCAATGTATTGATCAAAAAAGAATATTGCATGAAAAAAACTGCAGTAAATCATAATGTGGTAAATAAAGCATGAACGGGCATCGCTCCCCTACACGGCGGTTCTTACAAAGCTCTAATAAAGCTCGAGCTATGAAAGTAGGTAGACATTTGCCAATTTGACTTTATCGTTATTATTTCTCTGTTTTTCATTGATTTGCCATTATAGCCATTATAATTTAAGAAACGGCGCTTTTTGCGAGTATTACAATTTTAACATAAAATAAATACAACCGAAAGTAATATTAATGTATTACACTTTCAGATATTAATTATATACACTTTTTTAAGCGTTCATTACGCAAAACTTTTAACAATGTGTTACTTCTGCTGAGGAGAGATCAGCTTAGGGAAGTATTTTCAAAAATCGGCCCTCAAGAGTGTTACAGGGAATTATAAATAAAAAAAATCCTTTTTATCAGCTATTATCTAAAGGGTGTTTTTTTAGAGGTATAGAACTTTAAATTGCAATAAAACAACGATGTATTATTCGATTGACATGATTTTTTTTTATTCTAAAGATAATCTTGTGGCATTGCATTTTAAATATGATTTCTGGCATATGACTGCCATGGCTGGCTCGGATGTAGTCCAATCTGGACGTCCAATTTTCGATGACTTTTTCCAACATTTCTGGCATTATATCGGCAATAATACGACGAATGTTGTCTTCCAAATGGTCAAGCGTTTGTGGCTTATCCGCATATACCAATGACTTCACATAGCCCCACAGAAAATAGTCTAGCGGTGTTAAATCACAAGATCTTGGAGGCCAATTCACAGGTCCAAAACGTGAAATTTGGCGGTCACCAAACGTGTCTTTCAATAAATCGATTGTGGAACGAGCTGTGTGACATGTTGCGCCGTCTTGTTGGAACCACAGCTCCTGGACATCATGATTGTTCAATTCAGGAATAAAAAAGTTAGTAATCATGGCTCTATACCGATCACCATTGACTGTAACGTTGTGGTCTTCATCGTTTTTGAAGAAGTACTGACCAATGATTCCACCAGCCCATAAAGCGCACCAAACAGTCAGTTTTTCTGGATGTAACGGTGTTTCGACATACACTTGTGGATTAGCTTTACTCCAAATGCGGCAGTTTTGTTTGTTGACGCAGCCATTCAACCAGAAGTGCGCTTCATCGCTAAACAAAATTCGCTTATGAAAATCGGGAACAACAGCAATCTCGTTTTGGGCTCATTCGACGAATCTACACCTTGCTTGATCATATTTAAAATGTAATGCCACAAGATTATCTTTCGAATAAAAAAATTTCATGTCAATTGAATAATACATCCTTGTTTTATTGCAATTTAAAGTTTTATACCTCTAAAAAAACACCCTAAACATACTTAAAATTTAACAAAGGCGTTTTTTTTGTTTAGCTTAGAAATGCAAAAAGATTTTTTTTTGTTTAATTTGTAATTCACGTAAAATTAATTCATTAAAAACTTCTTTATTCTTCAATCTGTGTTGTTTAATTTTTCAGTTCACCCGTGCGAAGAACGGGTATACCAGCTAGTAAGTAATAATAATGAAAATGGGCGAAAAAACTAAAATCGTACCCGATGTTTTTCGATTCCAAGAGTATACCAACACCATGCACAAAAAAACAGCATAACTAAAAATAATGGCGCCATCTATATATATTTTTAGTAACTAAACTTATTATAAGAAAATTAAGAATAATATACTATAAATTAAATGGAACTGAATATATTAAATAATAATAATTAAATAGCAATAATTTTGAAGACATATATTTATATATAAAATTAGCTTCATAATTATAGTCTAGGCAACTTTGAAAGAATTTTTTATAATTTTTAATTTTTAAAACTTCTTCATATACTAAATCTTTATTTCTTTTTACATAATTTAGAATAATATTTCTAAAAATATTGAAATGTGAAGGGAACTATTTCAATATGACATTTTTATAACTTCAAAATCAAGGGACTCTTTTATCAAAAATATTACTTTTTGGTATATTATTTTCAACTTTTAATTGGAGATCTAGGAAGTTTGCTGACTCTAAATTGCAATTGGATTTATTAATTTCAAGTAGAGTGGATAATACTTTAAATTAGGAGTAAAGTCAACTTTATTGCTGAAAATAATTAAATCATCGATGTATCTGTAAGTAACAAGATTCTGTATCAATTTTTTCATTCTCGTAATAGTGTAAATAAATATTAGCCAGACTATTACTTGCTGGGCCACATTGTGGCAGACAATTAATTTGTTCATAATAATAGTTATTATGAAATATATGTAATTTTCTTTAAAAACAAATTGTATAATAGTATTAAATTTATCATAATTTATCAATTTATTTAACGAATATTTAATATAGACATCTCTAAGTACTAAAATCATATCCTCTATATCAATAGAGTTGAATAAGTCTTCGAAGTCAACGCTATGCAAAGATTTAATACACTTGCCTTGCATATTCCCAACGATATCTTTACTATTTTTTGCAATAATGGAGTTTGATATATTGTCTAGAGTGTGTTGCATATATATATATATATATATATATATATATATATATATATATATATATATATATATATACACTCATATCCATAAATTAAGGATAAATCAGAATCACACAGAAATTGAACTCTAAAATAAAAATTTCACCTGTAGAATTATCACACACATCTTGAAGAAGAATATGCAAATTCCGGCGCGGGTAGTACGTCACAATGACGAGAGTGTTAGAGAGGGGTATATAAAGAATGGTGGCAAAGTAAAATTGTTCACAAGCGCTTGAAAAGACTTTCAGTGCAATAGCCGCATAGTTATGGCACGAAGGAAGCATTTGGAGGAATTTTACGTGGTAGAATTATTCGACGACTGGAATGTGGACGTACCCTGCTGGAAGTATCCGAGGAACTTGGAATCGCCCAGAGTGTCATCTCCAGGCTTTGACAACGATTCCAAGATGATGGTAATGTGAGTAGATATTACATCACAGGTCGCCCCCGCGTTACAACGCTGAATGAGGACCGATATATTTGGAAGTTACTGCCAAAAGAAACAGACGGAGCACAACATCAGACCTGTCTCGTCAGCTCTCTTCAGCTACCGCTATGACAGTTTCAAGGTAGACCGTGTACAGACGCTTAGGGCGCATTGGTCTATATGCTCGTAGGCCTGTCAGATGTGTTCTTCTTACCGCAACTCACTGTCGCCTGCGATTAACCTGGAGTAGAGAGCATGCATTGTGGACACCACATCAGTGGTCTTGTACGATGTTTTACGACTAGTCTAGGTTTAGTTTGCAGTCTGATTCTCGCCGGACTTTAATATGGAGAGTGCCAGTTACCCGTTACCACCAAGAGAACACCATTGAACGACACCGTTACGGTGGTGCAGGATGGCTCGTTTAAGGAGGAATTATGCTTGGTTCCAGAACTGAGCTTCATGTTCAGAGTGTAACGATGACAGGCCACATCTATCGGGATGTCATTCTGGAACATGTACGTTTGTTTCGGGGTGCCATGGGTGCTTAATTACTGTTTATGGATGTCAACTTCCGTCCTCACCGTGCAAATATTGTAGACGAATGCCATCAAGTGGAGGATATCACTCCGTATAGATTGGCTAGCATACTCACCGGACTTGAATCCAAATAGAGCATGTGTGGGATATGCTTGGCCGACAAATTGCAGCCCGTCAACCCCCTCCCACCTGTCTACCGGAGCTTCGGAGGGCATTGCTTGATGAGTGGTGTAATATTCCCCAAGATCAGATTGATAATTTGATACTGAGCATGCCTAGGCGTTGTAAGGCTTGTATTGCATCGTCTGGGAGTCATACTCCGTATTAACCGTCATACTAACCATGTTATACTGTTTTTTGTAAATAGGTTCTTTTTTGAAATTTGCTCCATGGAGTAAAAATAGCAATTTTTCTTAATTATGTCAAACAAATAGCATCTTTTTTGCTCTTTACTATTTGTTTAATAAATAGACTTAACGAATAAGTCAAATTTGTTTTGCTTCTGTCTCTTTCTTTGCCTGAACATCATTATTCTTAATTTATGGACATGAGTGTGTGTATATATATATATATATATATATGTCTGTGTGTGTGTGTGTGTGTGTGGGTGTGTGCTATGTAATGTTATGAAAGATTCTACGATAATACTAAAATACGATAAATAATGTTTAAATAAGCAAATAATATCAATAAGATTTCTATGAACCTACCAGACAGGGATTTAAAAGAACTACCATCTTTACTCGAATCTAAGGCGCGCTTTTATTCTACGTTAATGCTACTGAAAATCGGGTTCGGCTTATAATTGAAGAGAAAAAAATTGTTGGATGAAAAAATTATGCATGCATCTTAAATTTGAAAAAACTGGTAAAATAATTAACTATTCACTTCTTGTTTTAAATTTACTTCAGTTTCGCAAAATTGGATATGGATGAATCATTTGACGCTATTATTCATCTTTCACAAAAGTTGTAGAGAAGTTGGAGTGCGGCTTAGAGTTGAATAAATATGGTAAATAGTTATTTGAAAACTACTTTTGAGGCTCAAAAAATAGTTTTTTTTATGTTAAACAAATGTTTCTTTTATGTATTTGTCTAAAATTAAAATTGGATAAACTTTCTATTTGTATAAAATGTTATTGGAAGCATGGCAATATTCAAGTTATAAAAATTACAAGCTCCTGTTGCTACAGTGGACGACGCTAATAAAGAATCAGTCTGTCAAAAGGATACTAGAAAAAGAAAGAATGCATTTTTATAATTATTCAAAAGTAAAATTGAATATCAATAGAGTTTGTTTGAAAAAAATTACAACTTCTATATACATAACAGTTCACACAAACATCTATGAGGTCATCCAACAAACAAAATAGCAGCCATTTATATTATGAATTTGTAATTCTTTAATTTCGCATTTAAAGGAGAACAATTTCTCTGTTGTCTAAAAGAATTCGCGACGTCATCACCTGTTATTTCCGGTTCAGGGAAAAATTGGCTTCAACCCAGTCCCTCTTTCAGCTTAATGTACAGTGCTCAGCACGGATTGGTTGTCATAATTTAGCTGAGCGGACAACGCTCGAGGCTCACTTCAATTAGTTCCATTACAACCCTTATGAAGTGAAATGTCTGGAAACACCAAGAAGTTGAATTATTAGTTTTCTCTCACGTTGCTGCTGGGGGGAAAGTAAAGTTATTGATTCATTATCAAAATGATCCATTTGGAATGTGTTTCTTGCAACTTACGGGAAAAAGGGGAAAAACTAATTTAATAGTTTACTTGTAACTGTTTTTTTAAAACTTGATTGTGCTCTCAGACAACTTACAACGAAATACTATTCCGAGGATGTCTCACTAATGGAAGGGGGGGGGGGGAGAAAGAAAATTTTTCGTAACTTAATGTAATCCTATCATTGAACGAGATTCCACGATGAATATTTTTGCACTGAAGCTATTCAAATCAGATCTACTCACAGTTTGAATTTGTATAAGCATCGTTTCATTTCCTGTCTTCATTTTTAGAATAAAAATTTTGATTTGTAGCACGCGTAAAAGCAAGGATAAATTTCAAGCATATAATGCTAAAAAAGCAAAGACATTTTACCAACACATGTATTTTTGTTTGAATGCTCCCTCGTACACTGTTTACAGATATTAAACGAAAGATTTGAATGAAATGATTGAGGAATTCCCACGATCTACATAGAATATTAGTTTTTGAAATACGATCTTGCATTGTCGGTATTTAGTAGAAAGGGCTTAATGTGTGTTTAAAATTTCAACATTTCAACCCAAACCGATTAAAAATTCCAAAATACGAGTCCATATATTATACAATTTCAATCACTTAAATGAATTGTTGCGTATTTCCAATGTGTAAATTCAATTAAATGAATTTTTGCATTTCATTTGATAGCTCCACGTTAATTAAAGCTTCCGTACCTAGCTAAAAATTCATTTTTACTACAATGAGACGTTTTACTTAATTATTTAAATCAAAGCGTTTTTGTTCTTACTTTTGCATTCAACGTATTCATTCTTTGATTTCAGTATAAAGAAACTGTTTTTAAATTTTATGCGACAGATTTCATTAAGCTAGATTTCAGTTTAGACTACTCGCAGTATTTTTCCAGTCTTCGAGCAGCAGTGGATTAAAATATATGAATTAATAAATTTTCGTTCAATATTACTTTAAGATGATAAAGGCACGAAGTTTCAGAGTTTTAGGTATCCATGGAATGTGGAATAAAAAATAATCATTATATATATGATTACATTATATGTAAAGATAATTAACATATCTAACAAGGGGAGGGCTCGACTAAGGAAATTCATTTGGGGTCGAGACTTGGCATAATAGTAGTACTCGTTTAGCGTGTTCAACTCTCAATGGAATTACGCCGAATGGCCAGTCAATTCGGAGAAAATAGCCTTCAAAATTCATGTTTAGCTTTTATACAATAAAGTTTTCATTTCCTCCAACGACTCCGTCGCTAGGTTGGGAGAACGCCTGCTTAATATGTGGGAGGTTAGGGTTCGATTCTTTAAAATTAAATAAATTTATTTATGTAAGGTTTATTAAATATTAAATGATATTTTATGTAATTATTTTGCATTTTATAAAGTAAAAAAAATTAATTTATTATTTAAGTAATTTGAACTCCCTAAAGGAGTACTACTATTACACCAAGTCTTGACCCCCAAATGAATTTCCTTAGTCGTGCTCCCCCTTGTAAAACAAAATCTTCTATTTACATTAAACTTTTATTTTCCATAGCGTATTCGTGTTTTAAATTAAACAGCTAATTATTTCTTAGACAAGATATTCTAAACATAACAATTGCAATCGCAACTCATTAACTTTTATACAACTCATTTAAGTTATTTTACTTTAAAACAAAACCAAAAAATACTGTTTCTTACAAAAGTTCTTGATTCTGACTTGAAACTTCATATATATATATATATATATATATATTTCAAAATGTTATATGTTTTCCCTCGTAATTACATGCCATGCTTTTGGTAACTATTATTATTTATTTATTTATTTGTAAAAGTGCTTATTTTCTGTTTTTGAATGAAAAAAGGATGCTAAGAGAATCAATAAAAGGAACATTTTTGCCAGTTGTGGTAATCATTAATAGGAATAGTGTATTTTTGATGACTCCCACGACATCTTACAGCGTTAAACAAATCCCAATTTTTCTAAATTAGAACCATCGAGAAAGAGTGAGTAAATATTAACGTTACACTATTTAGCTAATTGAGGGCTTTTGACGACGGGCCTCGTCGTTTGCAACCATGGTCAAGTAACGAGGACGACATCTAAGCTGGCAATCATGGAGGTTTGTCAATGTATAGTGTCTTGGCGGCATGAGTAAATATCGTCCGAGACGCAAGTCATCTCGTGAGGTTGGGGGAAGAGAGGTGGTAGGCTCCTGAACACCTCCAGGGTGTTCTACCTCTAAAGTGGAGTGAAACCGAGCTAAAATGTACTGTCACTTGTATGGTGCTGAAAGCTAAGGCAAACGATAGGCGTATATCTAGCCCTGTGCCGCGATGAATTTCATGTGGGCCACGACCTAACTCCGTGAGACAAGTGAAATAAGCAACAACAACACATGAATATATAGTCACATGGGATAAGGATTTATTTCGCAAAGAGAAATGAGTATAAATTATTCCTTTAAATGATTTCTTAGCTCATTAATTATTGTAATTTATTCAGTTATTAATACTGTTCAAGAAGTAGTTCTTCCAGTTGATATTCAATAGTTATGCGTTTTGAGGTAATCGTTAAAACATGTTCATATTGTGAGGCAAATGACTTGTGTGTGTATGTGTGTATACCCTTTCTCCCATTATAAAAAATGAAAACATCGCAATGAAATAACCATCAATGTATAAAAATGGAAACTGCAAAAACAAAGTAAAGCTATTTGAAAAATAAATGTTTTCAAATAACAAAGACTCCAATATTTAAGCACTTGATTATCAAATTAGTCTTTTCAAAGCCTGGTCATATTCCCAAAGGATTCAAAATCTGAAAAAAAAAACTTTTGTTTTGCTTTTTGTATGATCCATCTATCTCTGACCGTGATAGCTATCTGAAAGATCCATTCCGCATCTTTTGTCACGTCCTATTGGAGTCTAGATCTTTATCATAGCATATAATGCTTAATTTCATTTATCAATGGCTTCCACATCATCCAGCCAAGACAAGTTTTTGTTATCATTTAGAATAGCCCTCGCTTTCATTAGAGCTCAGGCTCTTCCTGAAATGAAAAGCAGATGCTATCTTTTCGACTGTTGGGGACGGGTATCAAATATTGTTTTAGAAAATCCATCCAAGAGATGTTTTATCGGTCGCATAAAGAGACAGCAAAAAGGCCATTTGATAAAACTTTTCAAATAGAAACAAAAGGTCTCCGAAGAATCAGAGTATTTTTTTTTTTGCTTTCATTTTCATCTAATATCCTCAGATTAACAGTTGTATTCAAAGAAAATTACTTTTAAAAAAAGTTTTTGCAAAAATGAAGGCACTACCTGTTTTGAAAATATAATTATTCTCATTGCACAAAGGATGAATACTCAAATGATTTATTCAATGTAAGCTCACTAGTACATTGGGAGAAGTTGTAATGTGGAAGAGGTACGAAACATGACCTTCCAGCACAGTTTCTAAAATGCCATTCTATAGGTTTTTTGGCAGTGGTGCACACAAGGATGGAGGAAGGACATCCCTGCCATCACTCTTGAATTCTTCGGTTGATTATATTCCTATATATAGTACGTAAAATAATTAAATGAAATGTGTTTCATTAATTAATGCTAATTATTTGTTAAGATTGCCGTTTTCTGCTCCGGACAATCGATCAAATCAAAATAATGTAATTGACGACATTTTGGGGTATGATACGAGAATGGAAGACTTTCAACCCTCGACTTCCCAAGATAATGACGCATTTCTTTGCTTTCCAACTTCGATGGATATCAGTAAAAAAGTCTCAGAAATAGCATAAAATAAAATTCCAGATCCTCTCATATCAAACAATGTCATTGAAAATCATGAAATTGAGGATTATATAATATTTATTGCTTATACCATGGATTGCTCAAGCCATTGTTATCTTCTTAAGGAATCAATTGGAATTTTTTAATATTGCTTTCTGAAGAAGGTAGCGTTTTAGACACTCTACCATTATTCAACTCATAAAGTATTTAAGTTATTTTTTTTAAAAAAAAGCACATTTCATCCACACTTTCCCGAAGAATGTACCCACAAAGAGAACCAACAACCAGTAAAAAGGACTGTTTTCGTGAAACACATCGACTTTGAGTTTTCGTTGCCATTAATTTTTATAGCTCCATTCAATTCCATGAAAACTTTTCAAGTTCACTTGAATAGGTCGAGGAATCACATTTTGAAATATGGGATACTTACTCACACTAAACTACGTTTTCAGTGAATTTTCGTAAGATTCCATTTTCTAGTTTTCTTTTTACGTTAATTATTCTTTTAAATTATCTCTATTCATTATTTTGTACTTATTGATATTTAATAGTAAAAAATTCAAGTTTTTCTCGTTCCTAAGTTTGTAAAAGTGGAGAGGTTACACTCTCTATAACAAAACAAAAAAAACCAAAGAATGAATAGTGGGAGTTACAGCGCATCGGAACTGCGCCCTCAGCAGCGATTCTCAATCAGATGGTGAAAATTTCTATTGCATTGAGATTTAGGATACCTTTGAACAACTGAAAAAATGCCTCGCCTTAGTATTCGAGTTCAACAGTCATGAAGTGATATCGTAGAAGCTGTTGAGAATGTAATTATAAGGATAATTTTTGCGGTTGGAAGTGTTAAGATTAGCTTTGATTATTTATAATTAGAAAGTAGATTAAATCCCGCGTGTTTGCTGCTTGGATTTCTGTAAGGTATAGAACCTAATTGACTGTACTTTAAGCTTTCAAGTAAAATTAAATGAATCTTTAATATTATTGGTCAAAGTTCGAAGGTTTTCGTGATTAGGTTTTTCTCTCCTATTGAATTCTAGCCATTAAAGTATTTATGTACTAAGCTGTTAGAGTGAATACTACTTGTTGAATTTAAAATGATGCCTGCTGAGGAGTTATCCCAACGAACTCCAGTTTGCTTGAATTGTGCCAAGCTAAACTGTGTTAAATTAAGTAATTGTATCGTTAATACATTATTCCCTCATCGGTAGAAATAAACACTTAACTGAAATGATAACAACAAAAACAGTAGTAAACACCTATGTTGGGATAAAATATTTCCTAAAACTTGATGCTTAAAACTTTCCATGGAATAACTTTCCACGGGATTAAGTAAAAACACGTTACATATGTATTTATTAAGGAAGGTTTATATAAATATCCATTCTATAGTTTTGCAATAATTTTTTCGCACATATTTAAGTAAACATATATCAAAGTTCTTATTAGATCTCAAAAAATCTTTAAATAAGAATTCAAACACATTAGCAATATTTAAAAGAAGTTATATGTTTTTATAGCAATTGCAATTTTTGAAAAAGGATCACTTTTGGCTGGAGCAATTTCTTTTTTAACTGCTTGATTAGATAAAATTAATAATAATGATGTCATCCAAGTATCATCGTAACTAAAAAATATCAGTATAGAAAATTTTCCATTTTATTGAGTTACTTCTGTTTAAGTACATGATAGTTATTGCTAGAAGTGTTTTAGATATTAAATGCCTTGTAAATTAATTTTCCATTTTTCATTCTTTCATCATGATGATTTCTATGATTTCACATGTCAAGACTCATCTACCTCTATAGGGACTCATACTTATATGAGCTTTTGCATGTTACTTATTGAAATGGTTTTATGTCATTATTTTTCTTGATTAAGTACAATGTTTAGTTATTTTCCACCTAAAACCACATATTTATTTATAAGACAATATGGTTACCAAGTTAGAATATTGATATGTACAGTGGTAACATGTATATATGAATAATACTGTGGCATTTATCATATTATAAGCATTTTTAAACGCACGTAAATAAAAGAATTAAATTACGTGTGAAATATACCTTACGTACAGGGATGCAATTAGAATAGAAGATAGAGATCGAAAAAAGAAAAAGCTCGACTCAATTCTGAATCGGAAAATAACTCCTTGAACATCTAATGGAATGCCCAATTGACAATTATGTGTGTTCAAGATATCCTTCAAATCTCAAACTTAAAAAAATTACTTAAATCTTCATGAAAGGAAAACATTTATTTCTTACAGCCTTCAGATAGCAAAAGTCAACTGAAACACCACCACCAATCAAGTGTTAACAACAGAGAGAAAAATTCCTAAAAAGAAGCTGTGACATTTTCATGTTTTCGCAATACAGAGGAAATTATCTATAAATAGGTTTCTCGACGCACAAGCAGAACACAAAATAAAATCTAGTAAATTTATTATAAACGAAAATATTTCAAGTACTTATTCCCTTTAAATATGCAACACCTTTAGTATAAGCTCTATGGCTAGGAGAATTTTCTGAGTATAAAAAACGATGAGTGCCTTCATTTTGCAAAAAACAGTTGCAACCAATCCAATAACAAATTACTGTTTCTTTTAGAAATGTTCGCATTTTAAATGTGATGTTTGAGACTAAGAAATGAGGGAATTCGTAAGGCTTTTAGAATTTTAGAAACATTTGATGACAATTATTATACATTTAATTCTATAATTCTTTTCAAAACTATGCGATAATTTTTAAATTCAAGATATATTTATTGCATTTCATATACGAATAATTAAAATTACTTGATTCATTTAATCATTTGGAGGAGAACCAAAAGGCAGCAAAAATGATACAAAATAGAAATGTTAATGTGATAAAACACTTGAGTAATTATACTTGCTTATCATGAACGTGACGTCCAATATGAAAATGATTCGGTGTGAAAGAATTCGGAAAAGTGGACAAAAAATGTACTTGGGGATTATTTGTGTCTGAAGAAAAAAATATCTCAGGCAATGAATTCCATTTAATATCCTCTTAACAAATAGAAATTCAACAGGAAACCGAAGTGACTTTGAAAAAATGTGTTTTCAAATGATTCCTCTAATCGAAATTTTATTTCGTTCCTTTCATATTCTACATAGTAAACAAATTGTTTCAATGCAACGCGCGCGGTTGTAAGATTTCATATACTTGGGTAGTGAGTGAATATTAACGTCGTATTATTGAGATAGTCGAGGGCTTTTGGCGACGGACCTCGTCATTTTAAAACATGGTTAAGTGAAGAGGATGACACCTGAGCTGGTACCCACCACTCCTTACTTCCACACCACATCAACGGTAGGGCAACAAAATTAACGTGCTTCACCCCTACACGACGAGCCTTCATTGGTACTATACGTTTGAACTCAGCCACGAGTCCGTTACCTTAACCACTAGGCTACCACGGTCAATTCATGTACTTGGATGGGTGTTGATTGTACATGAGCATTGCGCTCCAATTCCTGGCATATTCGATGTCTGTTCCAAAAGCATTCCACCTTGACTTTCCCCACTCACAGTACTGTTTCTAAAACGGTGCCACAGTGTACATTTAAAAGTGACAGATTAATGCACAGGCTTTAATTTTTGTCCCTTCGTTCCTGTGTACCAGTCGAATGAGGTGCTGTTATACGTGTTCGTCGTTTTTTTATTTTTCTAAAGATGACTGAACGACTTAAGTTGTGCATCAAATTTCGTTGATTTTCTAAGAAAACAATTCATAAAATCCAGCAAGTTTTCGGAGATGATGCTATGAGGTTTACACAAATTAAGGAGGGGTTGAATCGATTCACTAGTAGTCACATGTCGGTAGAGAGTGGCCAGCCACAAACCACCCGACTTGCTGCTGTTTTTGAAAAGATGAAAAATGTAATAATAATACATCGTCGTTTAACAGCACGAGAGACTGCTGAACAAATTGATAACAGTACAGATTCTCTTCGTGCAAATGTGTATGATCATGAGCTGCGAAATTCATTCCCAAGCTTCTGTAGGTGGAACAGAAAAACTTCGTCTTGCACTTTGCAGAAGGACCAACTGGACACTATCAACGCTGAACTTGGCTTCTTGTCTCATCTCTGCCCATCTGCAGAGTAGAGATGAGATGTTGTGTGGAATGTGATGGTGGAGGTGAACACCATTCCAAAAAAAAAAAAAAAACCTTCCAGAATTTTTTCAGCAGTGGCAAAAATGCTGAGCTAAGTGTGTGAAGGGGCCTATTTTGAATTGGATTTGAGTCCTGATACCGCAAAGTAACTGAGATATTTCTTTCTATCCAAGGGCCAGATATTTTTTGAACCCAAATCCTGTATATTTTCCTTTCCTAATTTTATAGTCACTTTTCTATCTTAATAGTCTTCTGTGATAAAATCTGTTCTTTTCGGTATTCTTCCAAATTTTAGGGGGAAAACATTTTGCTTAGCCACAGGAAGGTGTTTGAAAAGATAAATTAAACTAAGATAGAGAGGAATCATTTTTTTTCGGTCACACTATGATTTTGTGTGGAAAGATTTATTAAAATCCCGCAAATATTTCTAAAATTTAGTATATTTTTTTAATTTGTTATTTTAACTTATTTTTTTCTATTTTTTGATTATATATAAATAATAAAATATTTTAGTTATTAATGAATAATTGATTTTTTTGTTAACACTGCACTACGCGAGGGCTACTGACCTCGCCATGTGGACAATGATGACACCTTGAGCTAACAACTCTCATCTCCAAACTTGCACAGTAGACAAGCATGAGGACTTTGAGCCTTGACAGATTTATCCCATATAAAGATCTTATGTATCTAGATGGATATCTTACTGAAGTAATTTGTGTACGCAGTATCGTTTCTCGAAGCACGAGTTAAACAGATCAAAAGTGGATTTTCATATTAAATAACTTTTCTTTACAACACTGGTTACAACATATCTCTAAGGAATTTTTTTTGTCGAATCAAATAAATGTGTATTGCCTTATACTTCTAATAATAGATACGAAATTGCATTTCGTTACGATTCAAAAACTGTCCTTTATTCCTCTTGAATATGTATATACCGGGAAAACAATTAATGTAATAACTTGTATTGGAATATAGAGCTCTACAAAATTTCCCTTTTATCAATAATTCAGCTTACTTTTAACGGTTGCGTTATAAGAGGATATTCTAAAGAAAACTGTCTTCGGAATCAAGCTCTGATTTATAAAAGCACCTTTCTGATTAGTAGAAGACTTTGAGCTAAATAATTCATCATATGGTTTCATATCTTCCCTCCTCCAAATAAATGACCTTTTCTTTGAACGAAAACATCTACTGAAGCACCCCTCATATTTCCTCAATAGTGGAGTTGATTTTGTTGAATAAAGAAAATCGTTACCGCCATTTGCATTTTCTATGGCATTAGTGGGGAGAAGGACGTTAGCAAAAGTCATTTCGGAGAAAGAGAAAAAAATCTATAGAGAAATAGAGCTCTTTTAAAATGAGAGATATATGCAAACTATGTATGTATAGATATTGTTAACTGGTGCTTTTGACTTGGACTTGTTCTTTTCTCAGAGCCACCATCTCATTTTTACAATAATAAAATTCTGTAACATTTCAGATTGAAATATTCAGCAATTAAAAAGCCTTTAACAGTAAACATCACAGTTCAAAGAAAAGGAACAATATTCTATACATATTCTACTTACTTCAAAAATGCATCCAACAAATAGTTGTTCAGCTTCCACCGCATAGAATAAATACCATTAAACAAAGCAGCAAATTATTAATTTGATTTTATATTTTCTTTTTAAAATGCCGTACAGATCACACAATTCATACAACTCAAAATATATCTTCTTTTCACATTCAATTCCATGCTACATTCTTTTTTAAAAAAAATACATTGCCACCGGCCTAACAATTTCTACGGTAACAAAGTGCAAAACATTCCTTACCTTTGCATATAACAACTTTTTAAGCCTAGTTTGATCAACTCTTTATTTAGTACAAAATACCCACCAAAATACCCACCCCACCAATGTGAGGGATTTAATATGCATCCAATCAGGCCATTGTGTGAACGAACGACTTGGCCACGCCAACCCTGAATTTATGATTATATTCACTTGGCTACACAGAATTCTACCCAAGTTTCTACATGTATTATTAAAAAAATATATACGATTGCACTTATAACACCTATACATTTTCATCAATAATTGTCGTCTATTTTTCAGATAAATCGAAAGAAATTTTAAGTAGATTTTTTTTAGAGTCAAAACTTTGTGGGGTATATAGTATGTTTTTTAAAGAGATTGATTTATATATATTTATTATGGAAATAGAAAATGCATTTAGTACCTCACTAGTCAACTCATTTTTATGGGAAATATTTGATTCGCAGATAACTTGATTGGCAATTGTCAAAAGAGTTTCACGAACTAAGCATTAACATGTTAAATTATTGATTTCTGCGAGGATATAAAACTGGTAGAAATTTAAATTAATATTACCAATTCTATGTAATAACTTAATCCAAATGCAGCATAGCCATTAACAGCATACTCCAGCAATGAGTCGAAATAACTTATGATTTAATAAAAAAGTGCGATTAAAATTTGGACTTCATTTTAGCAAAATATTTTAATTTAAAACTTTGTTGTTCAATTTATTTTTACTTAATTTTTTAACTCGTTAGACATGTTTTATAATATTAACTTTACTCTCTAACGTGAAAACTCTCATGAAATCCAAGCTTTTTAAAGCTTTATTCAAACTTTTTAAACTGCTGAGAAATCTTCATACGTTTTCCAGACGCAATATTAATTTTTTATTTTCGTAGTAAAACATCCATATCGAAACAATATTTCAGCTTATAGATCATTTTATGACGATTACATCCAGAATTCCCTCGTAACAAAAGTTTTGGAAAAATCCAGATTTTTATGACTTTTCTTTGTTTTATTATTGAAGAAAATAACGATACATACTCTTGATTTAAATAAACATTTGAGGCTTTCATTTTACCATTTCAGACCATTTTAGATCACTTTGAATTTTTTTAAAGCTAGTTGTGCTGTTGAACTTCTTACAGAAGCATTTAATGGTTATACTTTCGCATTGATTTGACCAAAACCTTTTACATGTATCATTTTTTAATTATTCCAATTTCATTCAGAATTAGATAAAATGTAAGTTCTTTCAAAAATGTGAAAAACTATTCAAATATAGTACATAAGAAAATCATGATATCATGATATCCCCTCGGGGGAACCTGTAACCCCTAGATGGCGCGTCCCCAGGTGGCGGATAGGGGAACGCCTCCATTGATTTCCAATGGGTGGTAGAAGGGAAATAAAATACCTTCCGTGGACCAACAGGTAGAAGTCCAACCTCCTAGAGGCTATGGCACCTTTTTTTCCATGAATAGTGCAATATTGAGTGATTCAGATAATGTTACCGCGTTCGGGGTAGCCGACGCGCCACGGGTTGAAGTCCGCGCCCATGGCGAGAAGTATGCTACGAGGACCCTAAACATTTTGCAGTTGAATATTAATGGTACCCAGAGAAAGATTGAGGAGCTCACTGAGATCCTCAACGTAAATAAGGTACATATTGCGTGTCTACAAGAGACCAAGCTTAACTCAAATCTGAAGCTAAAAATCAAAGGCTTTACTACTCTGCGAAAAGACAGAAAAGACCGGGCAGGTGGCGGCCTTGCTTTCCTTGTTAAATCAGCAGACATAAAATTTAGAGAAATCATACTGCCACCAACTACAGATTACGACGAGAACAGCACGGAAGTACAAGCAATCACTGTACTCCTACCGCAGCAGGAAGTAACAATCATTAATGCCTACCATCCAGACAACTCTGACATCAACTTAGATCTCCTTAACACGCGCTTTTGGACACAAAATCGGACACAAAAATTCTTTTAGGAGACTTAAATGCCAAGAGCCCATCTTGGGGGTCCAGGACCCTAGATTTGAAAGGCTCACAGATTGAAGACCTGCTCTGTGACAACGATCTCTCCATACTAAATGACAAGAGAAGTACCTACCTCTCCAAAACCAATGGCACAACATCAGCCCTTGACATCACGGCCATTAACCACCAAACAGCAAGTCAAGCGACATGGAAGATTCTAAAAAGTGCTATTAGTGATCATTTCCCTATTATAACTTCGATAAACAAAAGAGTTGATGGCACCATCCAAAGCAAAAGATCCTGGAACTTTCGGAAAGCAAACTGGGGAAAATTCACCTCTGAACTTGAAATGCTCTGCTCCCTTTCTTCGCCACACACCCTCGACGAGAGACTACAGTCCTTTTCTTCGCATATTAATGCAGCTGCAAAACGTTCTATCCCTAGGGTCAAAAGAAGAAATGACTGGGTCCCGTTTTGGAAAGACACCAACATAGAGAACTTAATTAACGAACGTGACAAACTAAGTACAGAACTTCAGAAGAATAATACTGAAACAAACAGAATAAGATTCACGAACCTTTGTCACGAAGTTGAAGAGGTGATTTCCTCCTGCAAGCGTAAAAAATGGACTGAATTTTGCGAAACTTTAGATCCCCAAAAAATATCTCAGCATTGGAAAGTCATCAAAACTCTTAAAAATCAATCAACACACCAAAAAGCAGACATTCTTACTAACATCATATCATCCTCTGAAAGAGATGCAGCCACAAATAAGGAAACTGCTTCCCTGCTAGCAAAGCACTATGAAAACAAAAGCAAGCTAACCTTCAACGCAAATGACAGGAAACTGCTGCGTATTTACAGGAAAACCATTCAAGACTCAAAAAGATATAACCATAAAAATATCTTCACCATACCATTCTTAATGGAAGAGCTAGAAGCTACCATTGCTAAAATGAATCCCGGCAAAGCCCCTGGTCCCGATGTTATTTTTGGCCGCATGGTCCAACACTTTGGAAATCTTGCAAAAAAAGAACTATTGGAAATTTTTAACCTTTCATGGGCTACTGGCAAATTGCCCAAAATCTGGAAACTTTCCACCGTCATTCCAATTCTGAAACCAAACAAGAATGCTTCAGAGTGCAAAAACTATAGGCCAATTTCCCTCACCAGCACCCTCTGCAAGCTCATGGAACGGGTTATCCACCATAGGCTTATGAACTGGCTCATCGAAAACAAAAAACTTCACTTCTATCAAACAGCTTTCCGAACCCATCATAGTACTACCGACCAGCTCTTTTACCTGAACCAGTCGATAATTGATGGATTTCAAGAAAAGCCTCACAAGAAAACTTTAGCAGTATTTTTGGTCATCTCAGCAGCATTTGATAGAGTTTGGCGTCAAAAACTGGTCCATACTATCCAAGGCACCGGAATTAATGGCAAAGCGTTATTGTGGATAAATGATTTTCTCAGAGGAAGAAAATTTTCCGTTAGATTTAACGGGGCACTTTCAGAATCTCGCAGAATGTGGGCTGGAGATCCTCAAGGCTCTGTCTTAAGCCCCTTGCTCTTTCTCATCTTTATGAACACCATCCACCATCATATTCACCCAGACACAAATATCGCCTGCTACGCTGACGATATTGCTGTATGGCACTCACACAATGACATTACAGAATCGGAAAAGGCCCTAAACACAACACTGAAAGGTATTGCTGAATGGGCAGAGAATCTTAAATTAACCATCAACGCAGACAAAACAAACTACTGCATATTCTCTACCGATAGACGACACAGAAGCAGTTTCAATGCTAATATCAAAATACAGAACACTCAAATCAAAAAAGTCGACCTACCCACCTATCTTGGAGTAACCTTAGATCCCGAACTCCGCTTTTCAAAGCACATCGAACAAACTACCAACAAAGCTCTTGGAAAACTGAATATTCTTCGAAAGCTATGCGGAACTTCTTGGGGCTCAAGACCTCAAACCCTAAAAAGCACTTTCTGCACTGTTATCAGACCGGTTTTAGAATATGCGACCCCAATTTGGACTCCGGCCTCTATTTCTGTTAAGCGGAAACTTGATTCTGTACAACACAGAGCTGCCAAAATTATTATTGGAGCAGTGTCATGAACCAATAATGAAAAGGCCGAACAAGAATGCGGCCTGCCTCCACTAGAAAGCAGGCGCAAACTTGCCACTATCAAGTTCACTAATAAACTACCCTCATATGGTTTGGACCATATCTCTAGAAGAGTTTTTGATAAATGGAAGCATTCTACAAGGCTCAAAAGATCTTCGACTCTCCAACTTGATAGTGAAATCAGAAAAGAACTCAATTTGGTTCATTCCTCCTTGGAGTTCCTTCAGGAGCCCCTCCTTCCAAAAAACCACCAAAGAATACCTGTTTCGAATTGGAATTGTTGCAGCCATGTTCAAAAAAAAGAAGACCCTGTAACTCTCAGACAAAAGGACTGGAAACGATAGCAATACTCTCTCAAGATAACTTTGCAATCGCCTACACCGATGGTTCCTCAGACAGATCCCTCAGCAATGGAGGTGCCGGAATCATCTTACTCCTCCCAGATGGTAATAACTACAAACACAAAATTAACACAGGCATAATCGCCTCAAACTTCACAAGTGAACTCGTGGCAATTAGAGAGGCCCTTATATTATATCAACAAAACCCACATGTTATTGATTCTACAGAAGGATTAGTAATCTTCTCAGATTCTAAATCAGGTATAGAAGCCATAAGAAACGGAGAGACTAACATCTCCTGTGATATTATTACCCTTCTAGAACAGCTGCACAACAAAAGAAAATCCTGTATCCTGCAATGGATACCCGCACATGTCAACATTAAGGGTAATGAAGGTGCAGATAGCCTCGCCAAAGAAGCTAGAGACATCGAACATAAGTGCACCACCATCACACTTGATGATGCTAACGCAGTAGCCAAACATAGAATTATGAATCACACTTTTAAAAAACCCCTAGTTACGGAATTTGACTGTCCCCGAATTATAACATCCACAATTGCCAGATTGAGAACTGAACACCTTAAGGGCAGGAAGATTCACCCAGACAAGACAAGATCATATGTTCAATGCAAACACTGCCCAGATCTTCAACTGACGCCCAATCACATCTTGGAATGCCCAACCGTCGCAACAAAGTTACTAAAAATGGGAATGGTCCCTCTGAGGGACTCTTTGCGGGAGCTCCTGTACAGCCTGATGCTCCCAGAATAGCAGAGGCAGTGATCAAGACTTTCGACGGAATCTAGTGATATCTACTGCATTTATTCATGGACACGAGAACAACAACATGATATCAAAAATTTGTCAATGTATTGCAAACTTATACTCCATTAAAGAAAAGATATATATGTATATATATATATATATATATATATATATATATATATATATATATATATATATATATATATATATATATATATATATATATGTATGTATAGTATGATAAAATATAATACAAAGTGAAAAAGTTGTATAACCTGCAAGGCCAAAGAAGAAAAAAATTGGATTTCAAGAAACATATCAATTGAAGAAACAGAAAGAGATTTTGGACTAAAATAGAGACCTATTATTATTTCTAAAACTGTCGCTAAATTAGGCCCGTGAATTAGGGTTAAACTGCTTTATGGTACCCCCTTCACCGTACAGCAGAAATTTTCGGCATAATAGAAAAATTCCGAACCATGTTGAAAAGTTAAGCCTTTCTAACTCACGTGGATGATAAACCAGATAGTAAAATAAAAATTAATTATGAAGAGAGAACAATAAGGTTTCTCTCACAGAGATGAACATTAAGAAAAAAATTTCTATAGAAAAAACTAGGAAAAAAACTTACATGTAAAAAGGCAAACTTTAAAGAAATATGAAGTATTTTATACAAAAATAGCACGCTAAATGACGTCTTTAAAAAGTGTTAGCACATAGAAGCAAAAAAAAACAGTGAAGCCACTTAGATAGTTGTTCTGAAATTCAACTAAGCTCTAACACACACACATGCGATATTTTAAAGAAATTAATAATCTAAATTGAAAAAGAGTGATTATAACATATAGAAATATTATTTAAAAATTAATTTACTTGGATAGTTGTATTCCAAGCAATTATTACAGAATATTTTATAATTACATTGTTTTAATACATTAGTAACTTAAGATAACTTATTTATAAACTTTAAGATAATATTTCTAAATACTGATAAGTGTAGGTTACTACACCAGAATAGCATGTTTATAATGTTAAAATCAAAAGAGTCTCTTTTATCAAAAATATTACTAATTAGTAAATTATTCTTAACGTTTAATTGGAGGTCCATAAGTTAGCTCACTCATTATTGTAATTATTGAGGATTATCAAATATTGAGGATGATAATTAAAGCTAGGAACAAATTCTACTAAGTTACAAAAAATAATTAAGCCCCATCTATGTATCTAAATAACTAACAAGATTCCTAAATAATGTTATCATTTTTAATAAAGTGCAAATAAATATTGGCTAAACAATTATTAGAAGACCCACCTCGTAATATTTCTTTAATTTGCTGATAAAAAGAGTTATTATGGAAAATAAAAGTTTCATTTAATTCTAGTTGAATAATAGAGATATATTTATCATATTTTATTATCTTATTCAAATATCATTGGTATGAATAGAAATACTTTTTTACCTCTTACATATGCTTAATAATGTCCATATTATTCTTAACAATAATAGAATTATCAATTTTGTCTAATATGGATTGAATAATATTTTGTAGTTTCTTGCCCGTATGTGCAATGTGTAAGTTTTAAAACCATTCTTTATAGTTCAAAATTTAATAGGATTTTTATTAAAAAATTGGAATGAGAAAAATATGAGGGAATGTTGTGTGTGTGTGTGTAATATAAATATATAAACACTGCTGTTTGTAAAAAATGCAACACCATGAAGGAATCAAAATAAATAAATGAACTTTGCAGCATCAATTATAGGATGTTACGTAAAAATACCCCCTCTACCCCCCCCCTAAAATGCACCCTCTGAACTGATGCTGAAAGCGTATAAATAGAGGGCTGTAGCTTGACGTTGAAAATAGTTAATGATTATTTGTTAGTGGCGAACGTTTAGTGAGAACTCCACGACAAAATAAGGAAAATTCCAACCACTTACGAAGTTTGAACGGAGGAGAATTTTTCTATCACACAATAGGAGCTCTTGTGCAGTGAAACAGTTCCACAGTGATGCGAATTTGGAAGCAGTGGATCGACGAGCACCGAACAACTCGAAAAATTGGCAGTGGACGACAAAACGTGACGTCAGCGCGCGACGAACGACATCCACACCGCATGATAGCGAATGACCGTGCATCTTCCTCCAGGTTGTTGGCAGCTCGTTGGTCTACTGCTACAGGTGTACTAATGTCGGCTCCGTCAATTCGTCGACGTCTGCTACACCGTGGATTGCGTGCAAGGGTGCCTTAATACAGGATACTCCTCACGGCAAACCATCGACGACTGCGTTTGCAATGGGCTCATAAGCACAGAGCTTAGCAAGCTGATTGGCACCAAGTTATCTTTTCAGGTGAATCACGCTTCAATTTGTGGGACCATAATGGCGGCACTCGTGTTAGACGTTATGCCGGTGAACGCTGCCTTCCAAAGTGCGTTATCCAATGACATAGTGGCCTAACACCCGGAGTTAAGATTTCGGGGTGCGATTTCGTATCATGGACGATCTAATTTGCTACGAATTGAGGGTAATCTCAATAGCAACAGGTACGTCCTGGAAGTGATACAGCCCGAAGGCGTTTCCTTTCTTCAAGGCATTCCTGGAGCTATCTTTCAGCAGGATAATGCACGCCCACATGTTGCAAATACTGTTCGAGACTTCTGTTCAGCACAACACATGCAACTTCTTCCTTGACCTGCTTATTCGCCGGATATTTTGCCTATTGAGCACATGTGGTGTTTGGTAGGTCGACGTCTTGCTCCTGATCCGGGTCCTACAGCTTCAAAAGACGAACTTTTGCTGCGCTTACAAGTAATATGGAATTCTCTTCCACAAGCACACATTCAAAATTTGTTTCCCCCTATGCCACTTCGTATAAGAGCACTTATTGCTGCGCGAGGTGGCTACCTCAAACACTGATTTCGGACATTTAATATTGTTTTTTTTCTTTTAAAATTTCGTCGTTTATTTGTACTAATACAAGTCTTTTGTGCATTAAATTTCATTTAATTCTGAAGATTCCTTCATGGTTTTCTTTTTGCTTTTTTTTACAAACAGCAGTTTATATATAAGGGGTGATCAAATGAAAAGGTATGAAACGACATTGTGGCTACAAATGTAGACTTTATTTAAAATATACACCATAGGCCTGTGCACAACGATCTCACTGATGAACAAGCCGCAGGATCCTTTTTCCCAGATTTCCTGAGACTGTGACGAGACCCAGTCCTTCACGGTGTCCTTGAGTACGACGTCTGAGTAGAGCGCTTTCCCCTTTCAGGTGTTTCTTCAGTGAACCAAACGCATGGAAATCGCAGAGCGACATGTCCTGACTGTAGGACGGATCATCCAACGTCTCCCATTTGAACTTGTCCAGTTCCATTTGTGTGACTCTGGAGACATGTGGTCGTGCGTTATCATGGATCACAACCACACCCTCCGTGAGCAGCTCCGGTCTTTTGTTCTTGATGGACCTGCGTAGGCTTCGGAGTGTCTCACAGTACACATCGGAGTTAATGCTTTTCTGTGCTCGAGGAATTCCACAAGTAGCGGGCCTTGAACGTCGAAAAAGACAGTGAGCAACACCTTGCCTGCTGACTTCACGGCTCTGAACATTTTAGGGGGAGATGATGATGCATGCTTCCCCGTCATGCTGTCCCGTTTTGTCTCTGGCTAGTAGTGATGGCACCAGGTCTCATCACCTATGACGATCCGTTTCATGAAAGCGGGGTCTTCCTGATACCGAAATAGATGTTGCAGTGCTAGTCCCATACGCAGTTCCTTTTGCTGGTCGGTGAGCTGCTTCGGAACCCAAGCGGCACACACTATCCGAAATCGCAACCTGTCGTGAGCAATTGTCCACAGGGTTCTATAGCTGACATCCACATTCAGCACCAACATTCGCAATGTGACACAACACACCGATTACTTTTAACTAGGTCGTTCACCTTGTCGATGAGATCGCTCGTGAGGACAGTGTTTGCCTGGCCTGTTCTCTGGTCATCACCCACACTCTCACAGCCTGCACGAAAACGGGCACTCCATTTTCTGATAGACTTGTCACAGACACATTTCTCCCCGTAAACGGTCACCATCCACCGATGAATAGCTGCCGGATTCTCACCTTCCGCTGTCAGAAATTGGATAACACTTCGCTGCTCCTCAATCGTCGTATTTTGCAACGTGAACGCCATCCTGTCCTCATATGGACTGCCAAATAGGCGTTGAATAGGCGTTTCTTTTTGGGCATCTGGACTGTAAAAACAGTCCTCAATGCCAAATGATGACAAGTCTTTGATGCGGGGCATGGCGAGAGTGGTGTTTTCCTTCCTGTTGAGTGGCATGACAGCGATTGGTTGAACGAAAGAATCCGTGAGACGTTGCTATGGTGCTTCTTCTGGGTGGAAAATGTTCAAAGTTTGTGGCTTGACTTAGAGCTTAGAAGCTGCTCTCTGATTGGATGCTGGGTGCAGTGAACATTGACTCCAATTGGCTGCCCTGGGGGCTTGGAGGACTGCCGCATCATTTGGACGCCGCTTTTTATAAGAGCCTTTGCTCTCTCCTGCGCGTGCGGGCGCCCGCGCATGATGCGATCCCAGTCAGAGCTTCCAATGGCATCCCGAGATGTCTTGCTACATACTCCCATGGAGGAATAGGCAAATATTTAAATGTTTCATCTTTATGTCTCGTTTCGCACCTTTTCATTTGATCACCCCTTGTATATATATAAATATATATATATATATATATATATATATATATATATATATATATATATATATATATATATATATATATCTGTGTGTGTTACTGTTAAAGTGTGAAATACTTTATTTCATAGAATAACTAGGTATTTCATGAAATAACTAGACAAGCCAATTAAAGTACACTCAGGAACATTGAAAATAACCACTAAAGAAGATAGCATCGGATTGAAATGAAATTTAATACACATAATGACACACATGAGAGATTCAATTGATCTAAAAAACAAGACAATTAAACGAATACAGGGTGTGCAACAACACAAATACTGGGCTACTTCAATAGCGCGTTGGATTACCTCCAGCTGCAATACATGACGCCACACGGTCCGGCATTAAGTTGATTGGACACCTTACATTGTCCTGAGGCAGATGGGCCCACAAATCTTGAACAACCAAGTCTAAATCATGTACAGAGTGACATGATGGCATCTGCCGTTTTAGCTGAATCCACACGTGCTCTACAGGGGACACATAGGGGGAGCGGGCCGGCCATGGAAGAGTCTGAAAATGACGTAGGAAGTCTTGAGCAACTCTTGCTGTATGCAGACGAGCATTATATTGCTGGAAAATTGCCCCTGGGAGACCATTTAGGAAAGGTCCTACATGGGGTCGAAGAATATCATCAACGTAACGTTGGGCCGTTAAGGTTCCACGCACCACAATTTAAGTGGACCGGCTATCATAGGCTATGACCTCCCAGACCATTACACCAGCTGTGCGGGCAGTGTGACGTAGAACAGTGTGGGGGGAATTGTACCGCTCACCAGGGCGCCTCCACACCCGTACACGGTTATCATCTGTCCCCACAACAAACCGAGATTCATCACTAAAGACAACCTTTTACCAATCTGTAACATTCCGTATTGATCTGGCTTGGCACCCCTGTAGACGCAGTTGCTGATGTTCCGATGTTACAGGGAGAGCACAGAAAGGGCGTTTGGATTTAAGATTTGCTTCTGCAAGGTGTCTGGGAATTGTTTGTGGAAAAATTGCTATGCCTACGTCTGCTCGTATCATTGAACGAGTCACTGTGGGATCCACAAGTGCTTGCCGCACGATCCTTCGATCCTCTGTCCTCGTCGTCTTCCTGGTCGCTCCAGACCCGGCTTTCCGCGCGTGGGTACCTACTCGTGTCCACTTCTCCCAACAATTTCTAACGGCACACTCCAAACGATCCACCTGACCAGCAACACGGCGCGTCGACCAGCCTGCAGTTTTCATCCCGATTATCAGGCCTCTTTCAAACTCGCTTAACTGTGAGAGATGTCTTCTAGCACGTTTACCTGGCATGTTTCGCTTACCAAAATCTTCCTACAATCGGCGGGTAATCGTCACGTTTATGAATCTTCGAATTTGCGCTGGCTTATATATCACCCTCTTCCTGATTGCAGCGCCACCTCGACGTGTATGAGCATGCGTATTGGCACAAAACGTGGGTCATTTGCATATCACATTACGCTGTACTTATTTGCAAAGTTTCGCGATTGTACTTAGCTTCCTTCTTGGGTCGCTATTTTCAATGTTCCTGAGTGTATAACGGTTAGTTGATCGTTAAAGTATGAAATACAGCATTCTCGAAAGTTCTTTGAACCAGTTTATCTGTTTTGGGAAGAATTCTTCCGTTTAGGTGGAACAAAACAATTGTACTCTAAATATCAGTTCAGTATATGTCAGTGAGAATTAATTTCCATTGAAATATTGATACGGCACTTTAATCTGTTGCAACAGCTCAGAGTTCTGCTCCAAAATAGCTGGTGTAAAAAAGAAAGATATAATGTTTAAAAAAGGGAGTGTTTCAAAAATAATAAGCAGTCCAATCCAAAGTGCCATCACATCAATCGTCGATGTAATAAATAATGAAAAGTACAAAAAAAAGGTATCTCATAAAATTTAAACAAATATTCTCTTACATTTGTGTGTTTTAAAAAGTTTACGCAATGTTTTTATGAAGCAACGGTTTTTCTTCACAGCATGTATTTTGTTGATAATATTTAAATTTAATTTATTTTTGCAACGTATTCCTTTTTCTCCTTACTGTTTAACTAATATTAGCAATATGAGCAATAACAAATTATATCATCTGCTTTCCCTTATTATGTAATAATTATTCATATAATAATTATTCATTCAATAGAGGTAAAATTTATTTTTCGAGAGATTTTAGCTATTTAGGATCAGACATTATTCATCGCAACTCATAGTAATCCACAGTCCTGTAATGAATAAGTTTAAAATCGCTTTCTTCACTTGAAGATGTAATTTCAACTGATTTATTTTTTGGCAACATAAAGTAAGAGATAAAGTTTTGTGAAAAAAGACGGCTGGCCAGTTGCTTGTAAATGTCACGATAACCAGCTATAGAAAATTGAATCCCTTTTTGGAAATTTATACTCCTTTCTTAACTGGTATATATTTTAAGAAAATGCTTTTCCAATTTGTTGGAAAGCTGGGTACCTGCATATTTTTATCCGCTCTTAAAGAATCTGGCTTCTTGTCCGTCTTCATAATTTATTAAATTATTTATAATGCCACTGCCATTGGAAGTTTCGTCTTCAATCATGCGCGGGCTGCTGAAGCGTTGAGAGAAAGTAACTGAATGCGCATTGTCGAGAGACTGTTTATAACAAATGAACAGAGCGTCTTAAGTGTCTACATTTCAGTGCGGTAACGTACAACCCCGCTTCACGGAGGAGGGGGGGCAGAACTCTAGAGGCTCAAGGCCTGACTAACGCTAAATACGTATTTACCCAATTTATTAAATATTAACCTGACTTTCGGGGGGAGGGATCCTAACATTCTTCATTACACCTGGTAAATAGATAGAAAATATTACAGTGGAGCCAAAGACATTGAGTTCTGTCATGGGGGGGTCAGGAGTCTGGGAGCCCAAGGCTCGACTAAAGCTAAATATGTATTTACCCAACTTATAAAATATTAAAGACAAAACCTGACTTTTGGGAGTGGGGATCCTAACATTCTCCGTTACGCCACTTGTAAATAGATAGAAAACATTACAGTGGCGCCAAAGTCATTAAAATTCATACAACGTATGAAAACAATATCGCACAAAAAGGAAATCGCATAAAAAAAGACCGCACAAAAACAAGTTCGATTGTACTAGTAACTGATTTGTCCAGTTATTTCATTAAATACTTGGTTAATCTATGAAAAATAACTGAATTATACACTTTAATGGTAACATATATATATATATGTGTATATATATATATATATATATATATATTTATATTTATATATATATATAAATATTTATATTTATATATATATATACATTTATATATATATATATATATATATATATATATATATATATTTATTTATTTATTTATATATATATATATTTAAATATATATTAATTGAACTCACATATACACTGATTTTTAATTTGAGAATTTGCATATTTTATGGAATTCATGAAAAGAACTGAACTGAATGAAAAACCACTGCTTCTTGATAAAAATACAAATTTTGTACGGCAAATAAGTAAGCGTACACGTGTGTGTAGGTGGAGTCAGCAGTAAAACAGGCTTTATAAGCACGTGTAAGTTAAGACATATTTCGTTCGCCAGCACCCCTCGGCGAATTTCTTGGTGTTGTTTTGAAGCAATCGGTTCACAATTCAATTTTTAACAGTAAAAATGAGTAACCACCAACGTTTAGATCATGGAATGAGGTAGCAAACTGTGGGGAGGCTAGAAGAAGGCCAATGTCATTTCCAGATTTGTAGAGAGTTCATTTTAACGTCCAGCGTCGTGTGTAACTCATTGAAACAGTTCCAGCATACGGGATCCATCAAGAAAAAGCCTGTTTAAGGTCGCCGAAAAGCCACGGGGGCCAAAGAAGATCGGCATTTGTAGATTATAGTGATGTGTAACAGAGGGGTTTCAGCTATTCAGCTCTCTAGTTACTTGTATGTAGCCACAGGAACCCGTGCATCAATGGTAACTGTTTCAAAAAGACTTTATGAGAGAGGATTGTTTGCCAGAAGACCTGCTGTTTGTGTCCCGCTCACGTCTACGAACATGGTCCTTTTAGCATGTGTTAGACAACATAGAGATTGGAGTATGGATCAATGGGTGACTATTCTGTTCACCGATGAGTCCCGTTTAAGCCAAAACACCTTTTTCTCGCCCTACGTCCGTATGGAGTGAAACAGGGGGATCACAGCTGCCTACACTCCAATGTCCACGAAATTGACAGTTATGGCGGAACAGGTTTACTGGTCTGTGCAGCCATCATGTTGAATGGTCGTACACTTCTCCATGTCTTAGAAAGAGACTCTGTGAATGGTGTGAGGTATAGGGTTGAGATCTTGGAGACCTATGTTCGCCTTTTAAGGGGTGTATGTGGCTCCGAGTTCATTTTAATGGACGATAACGCGAGGCCACATAGAGCTCTTCTGTTCGACAAATTTCTAAAAAGTGAGAATATTCACCGTATGTATTGACCAGCCAGGTCCCTAGATCTTAACCCTATAGAGCATGTTTGGGCAATTGCAACTCGCAACCATCCTCCGAGAACCATCCAGGAAATGAAAACAACGGTGCTGAAGGAATGAGACCAATTGTCACACAATAACTAATAAACTGTCTTATTTCAATTATGAAATCACGTTGCAAGGCCTGTGTAGTTGTAAGAGGGAGCCATACCCCCTATTAACTCTTTTTTTGTTCTGCTACCGATGTTTCAGACCTTTTGAACTCCAGCGAATGTTACGCACGATCCTGTGTGTGTATTGCAATGGTATATGGTTATTTGTTTTGCATTGTATCAATGTATGTACGTATCAAATTTCATTAAAATAGGTCCAGTAATTATTGGGATAATCGATCAAGGCTGAAAATTCTCTTAATTTCTTACACTAGTGGATATATATATATATATATATATATATATATATATATATATGGGTTTATTTTTAGTCAAAATCATTTCCTTTGTCCTTAAAATAAGAAGATAAGTCTTTTTATATAAAAAAATAAAAAAAACACAGAACAAATTTTATTAAATATCTTATAGGATTAGAAACACATTTCTTCTACTGAAATTGACACTAATACCCTTGATTAAGAACTGCTCTAATGCAAGAAGAATTCAAATTTTGGGAAATGGTGAAAATAAAATGAAACCAATATTTCAAAAGAATACAAAAAGTGAGAAAAAAACGTATAATACCTGTTCGACCAGTAAAGATTTAAAATTTTCAATAGAATTATGCTTGGGTAAAAATAATAAAAAAATAAAATCATATTTTATCTTCTAGGCTACAGTTTCTCAAGGAATTGATGTTTTTGGTGACAATGGTCCAATTTTAGTTAATCACGTACACTTTGAAGAAAGAAATATATTTCTTTAAATTGTACTAGTGTTATTCGATTTTAAATTGCACCATTACTTCCAGATTTGAATAATTACTTTTTTAAAACGCTAAAAAAATTTCTCTACAGTGAAATGCTGAACTTGGGTGGAGGACATGAAAAGTCAAAGTACAACATTGGATTAAGAATATTATTTCTGCGAGTATTTCTTTGTGTGATTTACGATAATATTTCTTTTTGTTCGTGTTTTAAATAGGATATTTATTTAAAAAACATTTTTGACGTTGATGTCATACTGAAAAAATATCACTATAATTATGATAAATAATTTTATTAACGATCAGAAATTTTGTTTGAATAAAAACGAAATCAAATTAACAAGACAAAATTTGTGCGTTCATATGTAAGCATTTCGTAATACAAATGTAGGTTCACCTTTGCGCATATAAAGCATATTTTATTTCGTTTTAATTTATTTAATATCACTAATGATTAAACAAAAATGAACATTTAATAAGAGCGAAAAAGTAAGAAATACAAAGACAATAAAGATTCCATTGAGGAAGAATGCGTGGAAATTGACCTTGCATTCCGTTGGAATGAAAAAGAACATTCGAAGAAAGCCTTTTCATTGACACCCTGAGTCAATAAAAGCAATCTAGTTGAATTCACGGCTCTTTCTCGTGTTTGTTTTAGAAATCAAGAAAAGGATTTTTCCCGAGTTTTCTTTCAATAAATGAACAAATTAACATTTTTTTAAAATTTTACTACTAAATATAAAAGCAATCTTTGAGTTTCTGCATTGCTTAAATACTTTTCTATTAGCACCCTGCGTCAAAAAATATTTTGATCGATAGTTTGTTTATTGAGACTCTTGCTTCTGGAAGAAATTATCTCAGAGGACGATAAATAACATTTCTCCTAAGATTAATAGGGGGGGAGGAGAATTTGCTATGGTATTAGTCTGACATTGAAATTATTTTTTTTCAAAAAGAATGACGACGCGTATTTCGTAGCATTCAATTTCTGTATTTCTTTTAACTAATAACCAGTTTATGAAAATATAAATTCTTAAGTGAAAGAGTGGAATCCAATTGAACACCAATGTATGCCCTCAAAATTTCTACTAATCACTTTTATTTTACTCTTGATATTAGTAATATCCATATACAAAAAAAATTCTATTTTCCCAAAGAAAATCGCCTATTTAGAGAAATTTATAGTAAAACTAAATTTACATTTACGGAATAATTTTTCGAATATTGAAATCACAAAATGAAATATTCCTTAAAATTTCACAAAAATACATCCATTTGACTTCTCTTCAATTTTTGTTTCTCCTTTTTTCGTTCCACATAGAAAATTACATTTCATTTATTCACTTGCACAGTAAGTGATTCTCAAAACTACTTTCAAGTTTGAGAAATGTAAACTGTAGAGAAAATATTTTTGTAACATATATTTTATTATATATATTTTTAATACAAGTAACAGCTGAATAAATGCGAACATTTTCAAATATCTCGTATATATATATATATATATATATATATATATATAACTCGGGATAAAATTTTGTTTCAGTCACTAACCGTGGTAAATATGGAAATTTTTTAAAACCAAAAATATTCTGCATTTAGTTTGGGTTCTTTTTTTAACTTAAGTTGCTTGGGATAAAATTCATGTTTTCTATTTTATACAGGAACAAACAATTCCCTATCAATGTTTCCAATGGGAAATATTGAATGCATGAGGCAAAGAACTTTTTGCCTGGAATGATTGGGAATGATTCATATGATATCTTGCTTGACATCCCATCCTTTCCGCTTTTCTCTCCAGAGTTGAGTTTGGTAAATTAACGGCTTTTTAGCACATATTATGGCTTTGGCGGCAACCCATATTGCAATACATTTTACAGTGAGGGTTTTCCCGGGATTCCTAGATCTTTACTAAGCTAAGCTTCCTAAACTTTTTATATTTTAACAAAAGGGCCTATGTGAGAAGTGGTACTTGTGTTAAACATTGCCAAGCTTGCATAATATCGTATGGGGATCTTTTTGAACAACAGGGAACAATTTTTGTAGGTATGTGTGAATCGCAAAAGATACATTTCACAAAACTTTTGAACAGAGATTTGCTATCGATTACTTGAATCATTTCAAAATGTTTGACTAAATTGAGATATACAATTCAAGAGTTGAAAGGAGTTTTTTCCTATCCATCATAAGACACCAAGGGAATCATTTCAAAAAATGTACTTATGATACAAGTGTCCTTAAATCACCCGAATAGGAATCATTTTTAATGCTTTAATTTGTCTTGGAACAGATTTTATTGAAGCAAAGAAATTATTTTGTACAGTGAATGCATGGACTCGAACCTTAATTTATGTGGTATGTATATCCTGAAATTGTCCAAAAACTCTCTCGTGATGTCAAAAAAAACCCTCATTCACCCCAAACATCCGAAAGATTTTTTTATTTATTTATTAATTCCACACCAAACGAATGTTGCTTCGAATGATGTTCACATATAAATTCAAAGAAACTGAAATTTTATTCAAAACATTGAGAGCCCGATGAATCTTTATTAAAGTTTCTTTTTTCTTCTCAGCCAGAATCTTTGAAAGAAAATTCTTTTTAATATAGCACAGGGACACATTTTGAAATTCGATGGGTGAGACGAAAGAATTGAATTGACAATGTGCAATCCTAGTTAGAACAGGAAACTATCAACATATTTTTTTTATTTTATATTTGTTTACAAAGTAGTTAAGTATCGAATCTGTTTGTTAAACAAAATGAATACCCTATTATGAATTATATTGATTCCCAACTCGATTGAATATTAAAAATTTTAAAAAAATACTATGAGATGAAACTCTTTCCATACAAATATAGGGTAATCCACCCAATGTGGTCATGTTGACGAACTCGTAGTGGAAATTCTTTCTGTCAAGTTTCCAGGCCAGTTGCGTCGAAGATCTGATGCACGGAGTTGCGGAGGCTCCACGTTACCACGCCCTCCTGTTGCTTTGGAATCCAGCGTAGAAAAAAGTGTTCCATCAAAGGATGCTAACATTGTTCATAAAAAATCTTTTCATGAGCTGTATCATTCACATTTTCACATTGTTAGTAAACTGAATCCGAAGAATTAATATGGAAAACTTGGCAAGTCAAGAGCCAACTAAACATTTAAAAAAATATACAACTTTGTACTCTTATCTTGGTATTATATATATCTGTCTCATTTTATCTTCAACTGTCGGAAACAACATAAATAATCATATTTTTAAGGGAAAAAACTGAAGTGAAATCAACTGGTTAGGTTGTCATATTTTATAACTTCTCAAAAATAAGCAATTTAAGTCATTTGTATCCTTTTTACGCTTATATTTGCTTGAAATGTTTGAAAATATTCAAAAAAACAACATACTTGATAACATTTGAAAATTATAAAATATGAAATTATCTTTATGTAAAATCATTTTGGGTTGCAATTTTTAACTTTCCTGTTCTACTTGATGTGTGGCATTGTAATATGTTTTCTTGATAGAAATCAAGCAGAAATATATATATATATATATATATATATATATATATATATATATATATATATATATATATATATATATATATATATATATATATATATATATATATATATACGAAATATATATATATATATATACGAAATATATATATATATATATACGAAATATATATAAATATATATAGTATCTATGAAAGGAAGATTTTAAGATTTATTTCTGGAGGAATTCATGAAAATGGATCGTGGCAAAGAAGATCAAATTTAGAGTTCTATCAATCATATAAGTAATCTGACATTGTCAACTTCATCAAAATACAACTAATTAAATGGGCAGGTCACGTTGTCAGAATGAGCGTAGACTGCACCACTAAGAAAGTCTTCAATGCCCAACCGATTGGTACATGAAAAAAGGTCAGACCAAATCTTATATGGATTGATGACCTAGAAAAAGATGTCTTATTTTTGAGAACTAACAATTGAAGAACATTAGCAGGAAGAAGGCTGGCCAGGAAAAGAATTTTGAGAAGACCCACGCTAGGCACTGTTGACCATCTGAGGAAGAAAAAATCTGCTTTGTATATAATACTTGCTTCTAACTTCTTCCAAACTTAAAAAATTTATTTGTGTAAGCAAATAACAAAATGAAGCCATCAGTATATCAACGCAATTAAAATGCACTTCCTAAACTAAAATGGAACTGAGTTGAATTTTAAATGAATGGATTGTTTTGTCAAAAATGCTACCAATATTTGCATAATATAAACGGGTCTTGCGGATTTTGAAATTGCCCCACTCACAAAAAGAGATTTTATCCGGTAGTAGACTTTCCAATAACGATGATTTATAAAATTGATTTTATTTGAGTGGGTTTACAAGGTAACCTCTTTAGAAGCAGGAAATTTAAGAAAGATTCTTTTTTTTTAAGTTAACTTCTTATGGCAAGGTAGAGAAAAAACTTTCGTTACGCGTTACCCTTTAGGGTTACGCGATGAACGTATGGTAGAAATGTATGAAGTTCCGACTTTCTCCACATTTTTAAAAAAGCCATCTGATTTTTTCTAACTCAGACAAAAATAATTACGGAATCGCAAAGATAATTTTTTTCACGAAGATAGGGTATATACAAAAATAATATTTTGTATCTTTTAAGATTTTTTCTAAAATGAGTCAAAATTGATACGTTTTTATGAAAATGATTTCTAAATCATTCCCTTTCATTTTTCTTTCGCGTTAATGAATTGATATGCTATCCTTAAAAAGTTCATGATTTTCTATTTTAGAATCAGTCATTTAAGAAAAAAAATGCCGAAAACTTTTTTTTACGATTTTTCAAAAAGTACTCAAAATTTTAATTAAATATTTAATAGCTTCGTTATTTATAAAAATAATTTTACAAAACTATTTTTCTTTATGTAGAATAATATTATCGTAATCTGTACAAAGATTTAAAAAATTGCTTAAAAATTACGGCTTTGAAAAACTTTTTTGTGTTTTTGTCTATTAGCTATTTACAAGAAATTTTTACTTAAGTATTATTTTTACATTTTTGTTTAAAAATTACCGTTGTTTGCAATCTGTGTGTGAAACTGTAAGCTATTTACTTAAAAATTAAGCCTTAAAAAATAAAAAACTAGTAAAAAGCGCGATTTTACCAAAAGCGAAGGGTTTGGCAATGAAAACAAGTTTCGCGTCAAATTGGTAATCAACATCTGCTTCATCACATCCACTTCCCATTTTCTCAGGGGTTGTACTAGAAAAATTGCAGACTATAACAAATGAAAATAATCGAATTTGATGAGTAAAAAAAATGCAAATGAAAAAATTATTTTTGTTTCAATAATGGCATATCTAATTAGCAACATTACATAAACTAGGACCTATTGAAAAATAAAGAGGCTCAAGGAAGATTTCTATCAATTAATGAGAATGTCAAACGAAAAACAAGGACTTTCACTTTATGTCATTTTGCATCTTTCATCATCAGATCGAACTCTATTTCAAATATTTTTTACTGGCCCTGCCGAATGCGATAATGCGTTTGTCATTAAACTTTTGATGGAAATTTATAATTGCTATATGACAATGTTGGGTACTGTTAAAGCTGTAAGGCAGCAGTAGCTATTTCAGCAATGAATGTTCATGCAGCTTTAAAACTTTCTTAATCAAGATTACATCCATTACATTCTGAAACTGCTCAACAATGCAAAACTCTTTTCACATACATAAAAGTCATAATCATTGATGAGATAAGTATGATCACAGTGCTCAATTATTATGGAAAGGTGATTCCAGATTAAAACAAATAATTGGAAATTTTCAGTCAATTTTTGGTGGATTCGATATTATTTTAATAGGAGATTTACGTCAATTACCACCAGTTCCTTCTACGCTTATCTATAAGCAACCGAAACAGACCCTCGTTGCACCGATTTTATGGCGAAATCTAAAATTTTATCAACTTAATCAAGTCATGCGTCGAGCGAACCAACAATTTTCTTCTATACTTACAAAAATTGGAAACGTCTAACAACTTGATGAGATGGAAATAACTCTGATTGAATCTCGTTTTTGTAATGTGGAAGATGCTGAAGCATCATGGGGTCCTCCGATTATTCAACACTAACAATTCCGTCAATAAGTATAATAACAAAATATTGAATGCTTATGCGGACATAATAACTTCAACCGCAAAAGATGTATATATTGGTTGTACTTCAACAGAATAAGAAACTTTCGTACCTCAAAAATTACGTAAGATGTCATTAATTGATACAAATTAATATTTATTGCATGATTACCACAAATATTGATGTGATAGATGGATTGGCAAATGGTGCAGTTTGAAAGCTAATTCATGCAAAAATAAATGATGAAATATTAGTTAAGACATTATGGCTTGAGTTTCCAGATTTACCTGAAAAATAAGGGAAAAATTAAGACGCAAAAAGACCAATTTCGCCTTTTCTGTACAAAATAACAGAATAATATCAACGACGGAATCAAATACTACGATTGATGCAGAGTTTTCGAGATTCTTAAATGAGAGATGTTGAGTGCAACACCTCAATTTCTTATTTTAGTTATCACAAGCCTTTGATAAGAAAAATATGTACTGAAACACCCATACGCATAATGGAAATAGTTTGAAATAATGATATTTTTTACAAATGTATACAATAAATTTTTTTTAGTGTTATGTATTGAAAATGAAAATATTGTTTATACTTATATCTTTTCCATCTTCATTATTTTTTAAGTATAGTTTAAAGAAAAAATGAGAGAAATAAGTTTGTTAATTATGCATAAGATTACTTTAAAATAAAACTTAATTATACAATTCAATACATATTAGCCAAAGAAGTTAACTTCTACCGCGTTCTCACAGATTCAGTCATTTTTTTAATATATTCTCTAACAAAAAATAATAATGGATGTCAATCGACATTTGTCCTTTAGAGGTGCTTTCTCTAACTGACAGAATACTAATGAATTAAAACGTTAAATATATAGTTTTAGTTCTAGGATGAAAATACTTGCATCGTAGCATTACAGATTTTTCGCTAACATGGAATAAATCGTTTTGTCTGTGGCATTTGCTTAAAATATTAAAGCTTAGTTTGAAATATATACAACTGAAAATCTAATCTTGTCAACATTAGAGTTGGATCGAATAACTATTTTATTTTATTCCTTTTTGTTATATATGAAAAACTGTTCGTATCATGATAGATTAGATAAATGAAGTACTTTAGTGTTTTTGTCAAGATTTTGCTCACCTTGAGTCCACTTTCTTAAATCCTTTTATTTTTAAAATATGCATAAAAAGTGGCATTTTATTCTTGTGACGAAATCGACTCATTTCAATTTGAATTATCCTTCAACAATCTTCTGATAAATGAATAGTAAGAAATGCATAATCGTTAAAACAAATACAGAGAGTTAAATTTCTCTTGAAACCACTCTTTTTTGTTTCCCTCGTCATCTCATTAATAATTCATGAGAAGTGATCGGAAACGCCAATCCTTAGTATACAGTTTCATTGCTAATCACGAGGAAAAATTAATTTGCTCTGAAATGCTTCACACAGACATAAAAAAGTAAAAATGAAGCAAGTGTCTTGTAGAAGCAGCTGAATACATTCAATCCTTCTCCACGGGGATTAAGACGATGCTTCCGGAGAATCGACCTTGATAAGGGGGGTAAGAAATCTCTCCCATTTTCCCAAATGATTTGGAAGAGCAACTCTGTCTCTCTCTCTCTTTCGGAATAAAAAAATCATTTGAGTAATAGAAAATTATTTTCATACAACTCACATAAATTATATTTTTTTAATGCAAAAATAGTGCATGGAATCCAACTCTGTGTTCGGAAGATTTCTGTAAAAGTTACTTTACTTTTCAGACTCATAAATACCAAATAACATTTATATTTGTAAGACAAAAATATGTTAAATTACTTTTACATGAAATGAAATTCGAAAAAATCCTTTTAGAAAAAATAACTTGAATTGAAAGCGTTTAAATTCTTCCTAATGTTATTCTTTCCTTTCCTCTTGGTACGTAGTATGACAAATTACAGGTGAAGTTTGGCTAGGCCTAAAACGTGTTTAAACCTGCAATCCTGGTTCCTAAGGCTAGGAGTTTGTTATTGTTCAAATGTGCCCATTCCTTCCTATTTAGTATAATTATCTTAGGTTCTATAGCTATCTGTGTATTTATATATTATGGATATATATATATATATATATATATATATATTAGATGTACAACTTTGCTTCTGCCGTCTTTTTCCGAACTTCGAGGCTTTATTGTAAAAAAACGGATTATACATTTATGATTGACTAATTGCTTTCGATAACGATCGCCTGTGATTGTTTCAGTCGGTTTTAACAACTCATAATACACTACGCCGAGCTGGTCCCACTAAATGCCATGCTGGTCTTCGACGTCAAAATCACCGTTCTTGAAGCGTTGAAACCACTCTCGGCACGTTATTTCACTAATAGTGGCCTTACCATAGGTATTTCAGATCATTCGATGAACCTCATCCGCAGATTTATTCATATTTACCCTCCAAGCGGTTAGCACGGAAAATTCCGTCATTGTAAAGATGCTTCGAAAATGCACTGCACGGGTTTTTTTTGCCTTCAAGTAACATTTTCAAAAGCGGTTGAGCCGTACTTTTCTGAAATCATTTCCCCCTTTTAAAGGTTTAACATCTTGAAAGATAATTAGGGACGGTGGAAGCAACACTGCAGGACACTGATAGGAAGTTTTATGGCTCGCAGGGAACCCCTTGTTTAGACCCTGGAACAATCGTAAGAAATCGGGGAACAATTTCTTTAGACCCCAGGAAGTGTTTATTTGTTACCTCGTATTTAAAAAGTTTTGAAAAGTCCCAACGCATAAGTAAAATATGTTACAATTCCCTTTTGGTTTCATATTAATTTGAAACTGTAACAAGTTGGGGCGTGTCAGGGCAATCTGCTGTTTTATATAGTTAGACAAATTATCTTTTTTAAGTATATTCTTTCGCTTCATTTTTCTTATTCAAAGCTTTCAGTTTTTGAAACATGATTATTTTATTATAAGATACCGAAAAAATTAATAAAACATCAAACTCTTTAAAATTTGGAACCTTTTCAATTTTCCAACCAGTAAAAATGAATTAATTTTAACTTCATCAAATCATTTGAAATATTTTCTTACACTTTGATAAAAATAATAACAAAAAAAAACTAATTAAGATTTATTAGTTGTTTTTTTTTTTTTAGATTTCAAAGCCTAAGTGTTAAGGGAAGTTTACGTACAGTGCCTAGTTATATGTTGTTAAAATACACCAAATTATATTTTAATTTTAAGTTCTTGAACTTCAGTTTACATCAAAGACAACATGAATGAAGATTTTCCCCACATTTTTTTTATAACTTGAATGTTTGAATAAATGGTAATCAGAAATATATATGGAAACATTTACAGTAGACATTTATGCATATAAATAACATAAAAATCAATTTTAAATTCGAACTATTCAAAAACGTTCGAATTATTCTTCAAAAATATCTATTTATGCAAAATACCTCAACATTTATCTTTTTTTAAAGGCTAACTGAATAAGTAATAAAAATCTGGATATTTTTTTTTGAAATCTCGAACGTATAAAGCTAGAAATTTTATGTTAGAAATTCCATTTGAAATTTCGAAAAAAAAATGTATCGCGCAGTTAAAAATTATTTACCATAAGTTCTAGCAATTCTTTGAGTATAATATAAATTTCAAATTTTATTATATAGCTTCTTTGGTATTTTTTAATATATTTCGAAGATTTCATACAATTCAGATGAAAACTGCATGCTGAGAGCAAAAAAAATACTAAAAAAATCGACGAATATACAATAAAGTTTTACATAGAAGCAAAACTGAGAAGCTAAAGCGTAGGAATGAAAAATTTTGAGTATATCTGAAGTAGTTTTTGAAATATTTATTTTAAAGTTCAGAAAATTTGTGTGCGTTATGTTATACTTAATATTAATTAAATGGTTAAAATAATATGTTAATAATAGTCATGTAATCGTTTGATGACACATTCATATACTAATAAAAATTATAATGGTCATTGATGCGAATGTCAAGAATTTTATGTAATTTTAAATTCAGACATTAAGATATTGATGTAAAAAATATAAAACGACCATCTAAAATACATGAAAAATGCAGTCTGCTATAAAATGATCTTGACAAACAAAATACGGCATTTTCACTTACTATGGCAGAGCCGGCTTAGTCAAGGGCGATCTGGAAAAACAGAGAGGGAACCGCGGTTTTGATGGATGCTGTTCTAGCTTTTAAAGTTCTCAGGAAAAAAATAATATATAAATTACAAATGCAAAAATAAGTCTTGTAATTTTCCATACATTTTTATAACAACGAATTGTGGAATTGGCTTCCAATACATTGTTGTGTTTGACAATATCTAAAGTAACCAACCCTACTTTAGATAGATTTGTACTACTTTTTCGTAACCGTATTCCTTTTAAAATTAATTCGTGCAGCCAAAATACACCTTTTGCACTCTTAAAAATTTATGTAAACTATAACGGTTAATTTTAATTTATGCAACTTGTGAAATGTTCATAATTAACCATTTCCGTCTAAACAGTTTACATGAAAAAAAGTTTGGACTCCCTCATTCATTAGGGAATTATATAAGATTCTAACATTAAATTTTATTTTTCACCGAATAGGGTCGAGTGGTAGTGTATCGTGCTTCCACACCACATGTCTGGAGTTCTATTAACGGGCTGTCAAGGTCGACTCTGCCTTTCATCCTCACTACATTGGGTCAATAAATGAGTACCAAGCTTACTTGGGGTCTTAAACACTGAAGGTCTCTCTTCAGACAGACCATCTAATCGGGACATCTGTTCATGCACCTCAGCGCCCAATGATCACGTATATTAGTATGGGCATAGTAGTTCCTGGCCCTCATGGATTGTTGTGCCACTGAGTTTGAGTTTTAAGTTTGAGGATTGCCTCACTTCGGGGATACCCCTTAGATAAACATGTATTTCCACTCATTTGCAATTAAACATTTTTCTTTCAATTACGTTTATCTCAGAAGGAAGTTTGATTTTTCAAATGTATTTGCGTAATAACATGTATATTTGTGTATTATATTAAAATTTTGATCAATCCAAAATTACATGTTTTTTGCTCCTCTAAAAGCTTTTAGGAATTTAGAACTGATCTTACAATCCATATACGTTTTATAGTAGTATATTTAAAAATGATAAGGACATTTTTATGACTATGTGAGCTTTTATGCCTCGTTTATAAATATAAAAAATTGCATTCAGCTACAGTTTTTAAAATGTACTGAAATAAGTGGAGGAATAGGGTATTTACATATTATGAATATTTTTGACTTCAGTAAAATATATTTATATTTCAGTTTCTTTACAATTTGAATAGAAGTTGTAAGCCATTTTGCGAATAGTTTGATATTGAATATAAACCCATAGGCTGCTTAATATTGTAAAGTGTTTTACTTTGATACCAGCACACATTAAAATAAGGCTCATTTGCAGTTATATGATCAGCTTCAGTGATATTTAAATTTTCAAAAATAGTCTACACGTACGAAAACATTCTTTCAAAACCACACAACACATCTCATACTATGTCTTCCATACAGCAGGAAATATTTGTGTATACTCAAAAAATTTAATACAGGATACATTTCAAAATGTTAAAATTGTTTTTAAAATTTGGTATGGATACATTGTGGAACACTGTCGGTTAAGTTCACTGAACAAAATTGTTTTAAGTGTACTGTTTTGAAAGACAAAATTAATTAGGGAGAAATTTAATCACAATAGAATTTGTAATGACTGAATTGTGTGAAAATGTAGTTATTGATGTGTGACATTTTTCCTTGTAATAAAATAAACAGAAATATAAGAAATTAAACTTGAGTAGAAATTGGTTAGAAGTACTGTCATGCGCATTTGAAGAAGTATATCCCCCATTAAAATTAAAAATTATTGACTGAATGTGTGTTATGTCCATCACAAATGCCGATGTAGAAAAGAAATTTTCATTTAATACAAGAAGTTCGAAAAGGAGAACACTAGGAATGAAAATTTAGATTTTTTCCGAAAAATATTCAGTGAACATAAAAATATCATTTATATGATTTTAATTAAAATAAATTAAAAGTATTGAAATCCTTTTTTATGTTATTTTAAATTAAAAATGTAATTGAATAGAGAAAGATCGGTTTTATTTCATAAATATAATCATTGTATGTATATCACCGTAGGCACCATTTATCGTCTTATTGTTTAAAAAAAGAGAAAGGGCCTTTGCTCTTTTTATCTCATTACTTTTTTTAAAAAACAGGAAAGTGGGCGCGTTTTCTTACTCTCATATTCAAAATTGAATACAGGATGCTTTTTTTTGGTTCAAATCGCAATACCAAAATATATATATTTTTTTTAATTTTTAAAAAATGACAGAAAAATAAATTTTGTTTGAAGAAAATATAATTATTTTTCAACTTCTAACACACTATTTATTTAATTTTTTTCCTTTTTTTTTACCTTTCATTTTGTTTTAATTTTACTGTGACTGAACATATAGGGGAAACGACCGACATACAAGATTGCCCAAGGCAACTTAACAGCTAGCTGTAAACGATTGATCTCTTGGTTCTTACTTGACAAAGGGGCCGAACTAAGTCATAAAATTGTCTCCGTTCGACCTCCCAAGTCTTAAAAGGGGGAAAGGAAGGAAGACTGTTGCATTTTTAAAGCGAACGGCAAAATAACAGTAAACGCTTTCGGAATAACTTTTCAGGTGGAAGCTAACCACCCAGAGGGTTAAAGCAGAAATTTAAAACCTCCCGCAAATGGCAAGAAGTTGGCTAGTAAACTGACATGTTTAATTGAGAATAACTTTATGATGCAGACACATATCGACTAATATTTCGATGGCGTTATGTTTACAAATACCTAAGCTTATTGTATGAAATCTACGAACTATTTATTTCGACTACCACTTACCGCTACAGCCATCTATTGCAAATCGGTGGAAGCAAAGTTGTACACCTAATATACATATATGGGCAACATTTGCATTGTCTTGGGTTTTTCTTCCGAAATGTTTACAGCGTTATCAACTTGGATTTTGGTTTCATCAAATAATTCCATTTTTGGAAATGCTTTACTGTTCATCCTTCTAAATAAATTTACAGAAATGTTGCACAAAAGAATGCCAATGGAATATTTAATAAAAGTGGCATTTTATTCAAGTCATTTTCAAGCGATTTTCGTTTGTATTTAGGAATCGCATGTATTATGAAATTCACTATTGCATCCATTAATGTCAACGAAACTAACGGTATCTTGCGTATTAATGTTTCAGCATTCTTTTCTTCGTATTATTTTTTGGCAAATGTTAAGGATAATAATTTTAGATAAAGGATTAACTTTTCTTATTCTGTACAATGAAACGTTTCTGAAAAGTGTTGATTTCATATGATGCTTAACACTTTGAAATCAGTGCTTCTTGTACTACGGCAACATTTTCTTATGGTTCCCTAGATAAGTAAAAGAAAGACTAATTATTAGTAACAGATAAACTTTTGTGTGTAAATTGACGAAGCACAATTTGATTCGAATTTTTTTCATTTGCATCGCACTCTAAAGCATAGGTCCCAAAAGTGGCTAGAGCTAGCGTTCTTACCTTAAAAACAGTCCAAGATACATTAAAACAGTTATTTACGAAGTTGTTCAGCGCCATCGCTTCAGTAAAAGAAAACATTTTTCGTAAAGTAATGATGAAAGGTTTGGTGACTGCTATTCAGAATTATCGCCTACACGAAAGATGGCCCTTTTATCCAATCAGATCAATTCAAGGAAATACACAATGACAAATAGTTCAATTCTAATGAGGTTTCTCCAATTGTACCTATTTGTAACAATTGTATTGAAAATGAGTACAAGTCGAATTTTAGTGAGTTTTCTACGTATTGTCATCTTGTGTTTCATGGTCTCTCTAGCCTCTGATTGTTACAACACATATTATAAATTATTTTTACCATTCTCCGCATGTTTCTGTATGTAGTCTAGAGTTTCTGGTGTAGAGCTCGTGGCCAACCTGTCTTGAGTAAAAGCCCTAGTGTCATTGTGAAAACTCACTGTGTAGAGAGGTTGGTGCATGTTCAATCTGTCATGGCTCAAAATCCTCTCATTGGAGTCTTTTGGAGAGATTCAGGCATCATCCTCGTCACTTGACCGTGGTTCAAAAATGAGCTCTCATGTTGCTTTAAAGTACGACTCGTATGTTTCAATAGTTATATTTTCTTTTAGAATAAATTTCTTGTCAAAGCCCCAGTAGTCATGATCGCTATCGATTGTTTCTGTTAAGCCGAGTCTTAACGCCACTGAAGAACTGTCGTGTATAAAGGAGTTAAAAACTTTAGAGTGGATGCTTCTCCCATAGTCTTCGTAATGCTAAGGATTGAATCAATCAGAAATCAATCAAAAATGCCAAAAAGACGGCGCGTTTGGATGTTTGAAACAAATATTCAAACTGTTTTATCCTCAGATTTCTCCTTAACTTTGCCGTCTATTCGAAAAAAATTGACTGCTCATATTTTTAACATGCAAAGGTCCTTGAATAAGTTTTAAGCTCTTCTCATTTGGACAAGAGTTTCAAACGGTGCCATAAGTTTTTGGAGGATAGGACTGTTTGTTGATCAGGACAGTAATTAAATTATCTTAGAACAATACTAATCCTTTGCTAACTTTACTGTGGGGCAAAGAGCAAAATGCTGCTGAAAAATAAATGAACCATTGTTGGTAAATAGATCCCTGATGGAAGGTGGATGTTTGGCTTATAGAATGTTGTCATTGAGCTAGAATGTTGGCATTTTGTGTCCCTTCGATGATATGAAGGTGGCCGATACCATATGCTGATATGTATGACCAAATCATAAAACTAGTTGCCAGGATGTAGTCAGGATGTAGCATTGTTTCATCGCTCGATATAATTTGTGACCACTAAACATTTGTCCAATGATTATGTTCCTTTACTAGCTGTAGTCTTTTCTTAGCACTGCTGTAAATTGAGATAAGGCTTTTTCGTGAAATTCTAAGTCTAACATCTTCTAATCTTCTACTGATTATTTTTGAATTGACAGAGTCACCAGAGTTATTCAGATAACTTCTATTGACCGTTGTTGACTTTTTTTTACCTTCCAGGCATGGTATTTTTGTTCTATCAACTTATTTCTCAAGGATTTCCATAGTTATTCCTTCCTCACCCCATAAGCTCATCTGCGTGGAAAACGGTAGCAAATCACATAACTTTTAGCCGGCAGTTAAGGGATTAATTTTTTTTTTTATTTTATTTTATTTTTTTTTTTATTAATGGTACAAATTATTAAGATGTGTTAATTTTTGTATGGAACTTTAAATATGAATGGGGTCATCAGTAATTATCCAACTGGTTCTTAACTTACTATTGTTAAATTGATTATAAAATACATTGTACAGTACTGATAAATTTATAAGTATATTATATCAGTACAAATTGTAATTTTTTTTATTGTGTCAGAATGTATTTTGTTTGTTTACTTTCAGTAAATGAATAATTTTTTTTAAATAATCTTTTGTTTTTCGATTTTTCAATATGCTTGGACCCCCTCGTAGAATTATCATGCCCCCTTTGTTGGGTGAGTACTCAACTCGAATCCTTTTGCATCCGATATCGATGTTCAGCAGCCTAATTTCTTAGGGCCCTACGGAGTAGTGCTATCAACGGAATACTCACTATTGGCCAACCGCATGGAACTCATTCCGGACTCTTCGTCCCGATGCGAAAAGAAACTTTCTGCGTCGCATTGGCTCTTCTACCTCGACGAGCTGTTAACAAGAGACATTATTTGCTATAGTAGCACGTTAACGTCCAGGCCGACGTTGAACATGCCTTGTTTCTTCAAATGAATTCCACAGTCATACAATGACACGTCTTCACACTTAAACAAGCTTTCACTCTTTGTCTTTACCCGTCTAACAACAACACGGCAAATTATATGGATACCGGCAGATCACGTAGTCGTTACATTTTCCACAGTCACCTTTTCTCTAACCTTTTTGCTGTTGTGGGGAATAAACTTGAGTACTGAGACAACAGCTTCTTCGAAATCATGATTTCTGCATTGATTTTTTTTTTTTTGGTTTTTAACGTAATCATTGATTTGCTTGGGAAGTTTCTTTCATCTCTTTTTTGCTAGTCCCTAGACCTCAATCACGGGGCCAACATGCACTCCTCCAATAAATTGTTTGCTGCCCGCCGAGAGATTTAAATATCAAGCTTTTAAAGGTTTTTTTTTTTTTTATTTTGGAATTTATCTGCATTGACCTATTTTAAAAATTTACTACATAATTACCTATTACGTCTTCTTGCTTTCTTTCGTCTGCTTGCTTGCCAAAATTTTATTTGATAATAAAAATAGCCTGTAGAATTATTATTCTTTTATATTTTATTAACATTTGATTTAACATTACTATAATAAATTAATTGTTATTTAATTCCAAATGGCCTTTATGCATTTATTTTGCTACAGATGCTTACACTTAATCTATTATTTCACTTCTTCCTACTCTCATGGAAGTATCCAATAAGCAAGAGGCAAACAGCGTGACGTCATAGGCAGTCAGAGGGGTTTTTATAAAGTTAAATAAAAAAACACCAGATGTTAGATGACATGACTAGATGACTAGACTAAAACTAGATAAAAGTGGTTTATTTTCGTTAAATTATTTATGATCAAGCTTCAAGAACAATGAGCAAGAAAAAAATAATACAAGAGCAACATCGTAATTTACAAGAAAATGAGAATTGCAATATTTTTGTGTCCAAAACAAGAATAAAATATTATGCCTCATATATGCACAAGCTCTATTTCAGTTGTTATGGAACATTACCTTAAAAGGTAGTTTGACACAACTCATTAAAAAAAACTATGACCAATACGTTGCAAAACTTCATGAAGACTAAACAGAATGAAAATCGTTTAACACGAAACTGAAGAGACTGAAATATTTTTCGTGTAAGGTATCCGACTACGTTCGGAACAGTGATTTTGCAAAAGCGTACAAACAAATATTCTTTTTTTTTTAATATTTTGTGTCACTTAGATTAGAATATTACCGAGGGTTCTAATTATCACATGATATTATATTTAAAAGTGTGTAATAAAGTAATATTTGTAAAGAAGTGTGCAAGTCGATGATTTTTTTGGAGTAGTGAGTTATTCCATCCTGACCGAAACGTGAAATCTCTACACATGAGTGCCGGATTCGAGTGAGTCTTCAGCAAATCATAAATTGGATATCGTGGCTTTTTTAAGCGATTGGATATTATGCATTTTTTGATTTTGAGATTTTTTGTGAATGCAAGACAAAAAAATTCTTTTTTAACTAAAGGAAAAAAAGTATACTTGATCCAATTGGCCCTAGAATTGAACAAAACTGTACCACTTGATAGTAAAGTTATCGATTTAAGAAATATCATACCGAAATCCGAAAATTATGGGAAGGGTTTTGTAAAAGGTTTATTACACATAGTTATTGAGGAATGTGTAGACATGGAAAAAAAGGCAGAAAAGGAAAAGGAAAGGGCAGAAATAAAAAAAGGAAAAGTTACAGAAAGAGAAAGAGAAAAGGCTAAGGCTGAATTTGAATTAGATAAATTAAGATTATATACAAAATCCAAAGATTAAAACTGAATCCAATCATTTAAATAGCGATCCACGGAATAGGCGTCATTTAATGCAAAAATTTGTGAAATTGAAAATTGTGACATAACATTCTTTTTTATTCTTTTCGAGAGACAAGCTCGACTCAATTCATTAAATGAAAAAATTGGGTATCCAGCTTATTAGGTTTATTGCCGTATGAAATTAATTGCTCGTGAACCATAAGAGAAAACGTACGATTATAATCACGTAAAAAGATTATTACTCAAGAGATTCAAATTAAGTCCTGAATCCTTTCGGCAAAATTTTTTAACCACTGTCGATCATCGGAAAACACTTGGAAGGATTCTTTACGAATTACGCTCATATGTTGAAGAATGGTTAAGAGGCGTTGGGGTAAATGACTTGGAGAAATTAAAATATTTAATTATTACCGAACATTTAAAGAAAGGAATTTCCGTGACCACTCAGGAATATTTTATAGGCAATTGATCCAATTGAATCAATCCAAAGGGAATAGCTGATACATTAGATGCGTATGAGGATGTGCGAAATAGAACGAAAAGGTTACGATCATGTAAAAGCGATAAATCAAGCACAATAATTGATTTTCGAAATTCTTTTAATCGTGACTTTGCGCCGAGAATGAATAGACAATACAATCTAGAAAAATGTGCGGGTAACTTTCCCACAAATCATTCATATTCTATTAATCAAAGAAATTTCAAAAGTCCGAAGTTTAATGCGAACAGAAAAATTAAATATTACAATTGCTTAGAATTCGGTTTTCATCTTGCGCGCAATTGCCCTAAACCAAAAATTATTTCTCTTTGTGATAAATGTAAGGGCGAAGAACATACAAAGCAACATTGCAAAGATAGGGTATTTAGATGCAATTCCATTTGCACAACTGGAAAACGAAGATAAGAACATACGAACGGAGACAAAAATTGTGTTTACTGTATCAAATAAAGAAAATACATCGCGCAACAAAATAAATTTTGAGAGAAGACAGTGTAGTTCAACATGGGAACCTCGGAGAAATTTTCCCCTCCTACGATGATGGCTAGGAATCAGAGTACCACAATGAGACAGCAATGGAGAGCAACGCCAGGGATCAAACAGAGGAGGATCTTTCCTTTTAATCGAAAACTAAAGGGACTGAACTATATGAACTTTGCCTTCTTAGAGACTGAATATTTGTATTCTTAAAGAATACTGTTTTTGTTATTTTAGAATTAATGTGTGTTAAATGTGCCTTCTATCTAGAATTTCTTAAAATTTTTAACATTACCTTTCTTATTTGTATTACCTAGAACCTTTTTGTGTGTCTCTGCTTTTGTATGATTCATTTTGTAACTTTTCAATCTGTGCTTAGGGGATTAATGTGTGAGTAATTACTTCAAGTGGAACTCTTACTGATTAATGTTTGAACAATCAGTCCAGACGACTGTTAAACCAGGAAAGGCCGAATATTAGAGACCAACTCGAGAGGGGTTGTGAAAGCCCAGGTTTATAAAGATGTAGTGGTATCTGACCACACATACTGGAGAGTGAGAAAGTGAGTGAGTGTAGGATTTTATGGTGCAAGGGCCAATTTTAACTAAGCTGCGCCAAACAGTTTTAAATATTTTAAAAGTATAAAATTTATTGATTGTTTTTTAAAAAAATATTTTCATAATAAGATGTCAAATCGTCACTTGTGTATAAAGGTTAATGTTTTAAGAATAAAAGTAAAAGTAAATATAGATTTCGGTGGGGATTTCCCCACCCAAATCCTATAAGTGAGATTGGAACGGGTTATTTGCGATTTTTGGCAGGTTTTAAAATGCGATAGTTCACTTCTTCAAACATATTTTCTTCATCTGACTGTATAGGAGTACTTTTTTTCGGTCTATATGGTGCCGTCGGTCTTTTTATTTCAATTTCCTTAGATATTGTTTCAAGTGGACGCTTTTTTAACGAGGTTTTCAAGGTTTTTTTCTGGCTGTAAAGTTTTGGGCTACAATGGCTGCTACTTGAATAGGTGTATTAGATTTGGAAAATTGAAGACGAGGGGTACTTGTTTCATTATATTTAGGTAGAAGTTGCTTTCTTGATTTTTTAACTATTACTTGATCTGCTAAGTAGGAAGGACCATTTGGGTTAAATTTAGGAATAGGTTTCTGAGATTGTGATATTGTAGAAGTGGAAGCTAGTAGGTGTGCCTCAGTGGTAGATGATGTGGAAATTGTAGGAATAGATACAGATATGTATTTTTTCGAGAGGGGTGAAGCTGGTTGAAGTATTTTTAAAGGTTTACATACTAATTTTGTAATATTTTCATCCGTTTGAGTTGAATCGCTTACAGTTAAGGATTTCGCAACCTGAGCATAGGTTTGAGATAATTGTGGGGCTATTCATTTTCGAACTTCTGCATATGTTATATTTTTCTTAGTTTTAATAGTTTGAATCTCTTTTTCTTATTTCCATTTTGGGCATAGTTTTGAATCGGAGGAATTAGGCTGTGAACAATTAACACATTTCTGCTCCAGACTGCAATCGGAGGAAACATGTCCAACAGAAAAACACATAGAGCACGTTAATTGCCCACGGCAGACAGTTTGAGGTGTTCGAACCTTTGGCACTTGAAACAGCGCAAAGGATTGGAAATATAAGGGCGGACATTACAGTTTAAATAACGAGCTTTTTTATAGTTTTTGGTAGTGAGAGACTATTAAAAGTAAATATCAAATGTTTTATTGCTCTAAAACTGAATTATCTTTATTATTATTATTATTCTGACCTGAATAACACCTTGGTCAGAGAATACATCAAGGATCTCTGCTTCAGAGGTACACAACAGGTCAGGTTCAGATATGACACCACGAGAATTATTTCAAGATCTATGAGGACTACTGTTAAAGGGCTATCTGAGAACGTTATGGCTAATAAAAAAGATTTTAGTCAGCAAAAAGCAGATAAAGCAGAGGTAGAGTTTCTATAAGTAAATCTCCGGATCGTAAATATTTGGACGGATTTCGGTTCTCCGCCAATTCCTTGGATAGCTTTCTGTATCGCAAACGGTGATATTTGAGGCATTCTATTGTTGGAAAGAGATAAAATTAAAAAGCGAGAGTGAGAATCAATCTTGTCTATATTAAGGTTAGGTAAAATAAGGCTTTTACCCGGGCACAGCTGACTTGGATCCATATATACGCGTAAAAAACTTCATTCTAGCGTGCCTCCACCCACCATGGAGTCCAACAAGGGAGGCAGTGTGCCAGTCAACTGACAATAGTCAGGTACGGCGCTTACCTGGAGTACACATTATTTTTTCCCTCACATAATATATTTATTATGTTATTATTATTTTTATTATATTTGCTTTGTATATTTGTATTACGTTCACGCGCACACATGTATATATATAGTGGTTTCATTTTAATTTGTATTTTGTCATTTTACTTTCTTCTAATGTTTGTAAAATGTAAAATTTGATTTTTTCTTTTTTTTTTCAATAAAGTCTAGACGTGGGAGTGGTTGTTTCCCGAGGGGTCGATCTGTAGCTCTAAACCCTTCTCGGGTGAGCTTGGTTCCTTTGGGCATAAAAAACACCTAGAATATAGTGCTACAGCATCAGGGCGAGGATTCAATGGGTGAACTCACCACCCCTTATCTGCAGCACTCAGCCTACAGCAATATCTCCGAAGAGACTTATCACCAACCGATTGACAGGAGCGGGCTCACTCCTGTCTACAGCGAAGCGTGGGCCAAGGGGAACGCAAAAGTATCCCCATGACACCATTTTACTCCTTACGGGATGCCGCATACGGCAAACGTGCGAATTGGTAATCCAACAGTGTTAATCTAAAACAAAAAACACAACAATACAAAAATGGAAATTATCAAGAAAACATGAAACTAATTCAACATAATACAAAATAAGAACCAAAATATGTTATTAATAATCGGTAAGTAATCTAGAGAAATAAATACATATTAATCATGTACATATAAATTCAGTGTATTTTAAGCTGTGGTCTAGACGTGAGAGAAGAAAAGAAAAATTTAATTACAAGACGGAGGGTTGAAAATAGAGAAAGATCTCTAGGGTATATATATATACCTCGGGATCGTGAAGCCCGTGTTGACCAAAGATAGTAAATCCTTTGGGAAAAAGAAAAGATCACTAGGGTACCTCGCGATTGTGGCATCCGTACTCACCAAAAGAAGGTGAGCCCCCGGAGGGTGAGAGTGAGAAGGTATGTGACCTGTTGTGAGTTACCATATGACCGAGTGTTTTAATTAGAGTATGATATTAGTAGACTTCAAAATGTGTAATAAAGTATTGTTATGTATTTGTAAAGAAATGTGGAACTCGATGATTTGTAGTAGTGAGTTATTCCATCCTGAACAAAACCTCAAATTACGACGCATGAGTGACGGAGTGAGTCTATAGTAAATCTGAAAAGAATGTAAATTTTTCAAAATTTCTAGTTCAGGCTTTCTGGAGAAGTCTTAGTTTTTGTAAGCAAAATAAAATTATTATAATTTCATAAAAGGAAAATGTTTTGAAAATATAGTATTTTAAGTTGTTTTTTGCCAAAATATTGCATTGAGAAATCATTTTTATATTCTTAAAACAATTTTACACATGTATTCTAATCTAAGTGACACTAAATATTAAAACAAAATATTAGCTTGTACGTCTTTGAAAAATCACAGTTCCAAATAGAGTCGAATACCTTAAAAGAACTTGGTGATATTGTACAATAAAAAAAGACATAGATTCAACATAATTAAATTCATTAGACTATATTTTACTAACATATATATGTGTATGTGCATGCATTTAATAAAAATCGTTCAAAAGTTTACGTAATTTGCCCTATTTGTTTTAATTATCGTTGATAAAGTAGAGGTAGAAATATCAAAATCCTTACAGATTTCCGTTTCCTGATCAATAGCGTTAAGAAGCTCCATCTTCATTTTAAGCGAAATTAAAGTTTGCTTTTCTCCTGATATATTTGTCATTGTGCTAGTAATAAAATTGTTCTAAAATAGAAAAAAATAACGCGAATCCAACTCACTAATTTTTAATCACACTGAGACGTTACCGAATTGAAAAGCCAACTGTTGAGATGTTTTATGTGGCGTTTGTAGCGAGAGAGGGCAAAAGTCGATATAGTAAACAAAATCGACACGTGTTACATGCTATTGCGTAGGTATTTCAAAGCCAAGTTAGCCTCCTTTCTACGAAGCACGTGAGACCGCCCACTTCTCTTTCATTTCTTACCCCGCCAAATTCTAGCCTGCGTGGCGAGCGTTTTCCGTAATTGGCTTATTCCTAGAAAGGAAATCTTTTCATGTGAAGTGATTGACATTTTGTGTTAATAGAAAAAATACATGGAAATACATAGGGTACTTTGTCGGGATCATTGTGTTATTTCATATGAAATGATATTTTATTTTAGGCTTTTTTGCGTTAAAAGTATTTCAGTGTGTATATATATATATATATATATACACCGGTGTACAAAATTAAGATTTTTAGATTGTGTCGATTATCTCTAGAACTATTTGAGAGATTTTAATTAAATTTGATATGTCTCTAGGGCTCCTTTATTGCAGAAAATAGTCATTCAACAGTTAGAATACACACGCATGATTGTGCGTTCCACTCATCCAAGTCAGAAAATAGGAAATAGCAGTTGCAGAATAGAATAAAAAATGGTTAATAGGGTGTAGAGTCCCTTCTTTCAGATAAACATGCACCACACCGTGATTTTATACAGGACATTAAGGATTTTAGAAGTTCTTGTGGCCATTAATCCCACGCGATCAGCAACTCTGTTTTCAGACCTTGGATGGTTCTCGGAGGGGGGTTGTGAGTTGCAATTGCCTCACCAGAACGTCCCAAGCAGGCTCTATGCGGATGAGGTCTGGAGATCTAAGTGGCCAATCCATTCGGCAAATATTCCCCCTTTCCAGAAATTCATCGACACGATGAATGTTTGGCAAGTGAGTCTAAAATCAAATCAGGACCAACTACACCCGTAGAAAGGCGGACTCCAAGCGGAGGCTTGATGGTTTGGGCCCTTTGGATGGCCGCACAAATCCTTGCAAGATACGCGGTGATTGCTGTGAGGCATAGGGAGGGAACCCTATGCTTGCCTTTTCCCGGGTGCCCAAATTTTATTTGAATGGATGATGCACATAGAGCTCATCCGGTGAATAAATTTCTGGAAAGTGAGAAGATTCGCTGAATGGGTTGGCCACTTGGATCTCTAAACCTCATCCACATAGAGTATGCCTTGTGGAGGGCAACTACAAACCCCCTCCAAGAACCATCAAAAGCCTGAAAATAGAGTGAATCGATGAGTGGGATCACACAGGAAATAATATCCCTTATTTCCGGTATAAAATCAAGGTCTGATGCCTGTTGATCTGAAAGAAAGGACCCTATCTCCTATTAACCCATGTTTTTGTTATATTCTGCAACTACTGTTTCATACCTTCCTACTTTCGAGCAGTTAAAAATACACACAAAAATGCGTGTGTATCTTAACTGTTGAATGGTTATTTTTTGTATTCTTCCAGACCTGTATACATACAAAATTTCATTAAAATCAGTCCAGTAGTTCTAGAGATAATTGTTACGATCAGAGCCCGACATCGGCCAGGTCGTAAATTGGCTGGCCAATTCGAGTTTTAGTCAACGTTGCTGTCAACGCACTGGCCAATGCCTGATCAATGTCAATTGTTTCAGATACGAGTTCAATTGGAAGTGACACTTGTAATACATAAAAATAGGATCTCGTGTAATTCTTTTCTCCTATTAAAGCCATAACAAAAACTATTCAGTGAACGTATCAACATGATAACGTGAACATTAAATTTGCACCCTGTAAAATGATGAATTATATGTTGATCTAATGCGTTACATATCGTGTATGAATACAAAGAAAAATTGAGTATTCCATTTATCAACTCTCTTTAGGAGTGATCCTTGGTTATTTTCTGCTTCATGTTGAAAATCCTAGATCACATTGTCTCCCAAAATATCGCTTCAAAAATTATGAATTTTTTTGCAAAGGAAAATAGAAAATATGAGGTCGAATTAAAACAATTATGAAGGAAACAATAGTTTTATTAGTATTATTTTAACATTAAGACATTGGAAATTCCTTTGCTTTTGTTTTGTGCATGTAGAAGTACAAATACGAGGAATACACACTCATAATGAAGTCGCTGAGTCAAAGACCTCACAACAAGAAGAACAAGGTTTTCAAGTTTCGAATAACTATTGGCAGGACCTTTTCAGGAACGTAGGGCCTCGGCAGCCAAGTAGTCAAGGTAACCGACACAAATAAATGGTGATTGTGTATCCCAACAAATCACTCTTCAGACTGTCACGCATTTATGATATCGTCGTATGCCTCTCGACAACAAATGTATCTGACCGGTCACCCCCCTCCACATGCGTATGCGTTGGTGACAATCGAGATTCTCTTCGCTGAAGATCACACTTCTCCAGTCAATCCCACTCCAGTTAGCCCGAGTTGGGCAAAAATTCAATCGATACTGACTATTTTGTGGGGTCAGTGGTAGGTGTCTTAATGGTCGTCGGCTTCTTTTACCTGAGTCGGGTAGTCGTCTTCGAGTGGTTTCCACCGTATGTCTGTGAGGAGGTCAATTATGTCGAATAGATTCTAGCGTCGTGTTGTTGGGTGAGGACGTGGACACTCTTATGATTATGCAGTGACCACGTGTAGTTGTGTTTCTGGGACCCTCCACGACAGTGAACTTTCCCTCCCTTGATATATTGCTGACAACACCGAGCAACTGCTAGATGGACAGTACGCTTTTTCTAAAAACTGTATTCTCTGAGGACTACTATATGCCCCTCACAAAGTTCTACAATTGCTCGAACTGTTGCCGGTTACATCTCTGAGGCATCTCTAGTCCATGTACTGTCCATCTTAGCCGAAAGTTTGGTTGAATTAACTCTAGGACACAAGCAATAAAATTTCCTCAGCTGCACATCTCAAATCCACATAGCACGCTTACATTTTTCTATTTGGCGTCCTCATTTGCACACATATCTCTTACCAGACTACATTCCTGCCTAGTTTTTGTGATAGAGCTCGATTCCTTATGGGTGCATATATTTTTTTCTGACAAATTGTAAATATATAATCAGGTTACTTATTCGTGTTTTAATTAATTATTTTTTCATGTATATATATATATATATATATATATACATTAAAATAGCTAAAACCGAATCAGTCGGCTACTAATTATTCTAATAAGAAAAAAAACAAGATAAAATTCTATAAAAGAATGTTATACGATACAAAATAAAAGAAAAAACACCGTTACGCAGAAATAGTACACTTTATTTTCCTATTTATAAATTATAAGCCTGTTGATTTATTTTTACAATAAAATACTCTTCAACATAAATTAAAAGATATTCAATATTAATGCTGAAATTGATATAAAAGATTATGTTGTGATTAGTTGTGACAAAGTTATAAAAATAATTTCTACTTAGGAAGGGGAATCTGAAGAGCCTTCTATCAGAAAATTCCTTGCCTGAGAGAAACTTAGTAAAAAGTCTCGTCTCTACGAAACGCCTTTTTTATTATCCTCCATTCTTTTCTTACAAAATGGTCGTCAATTCTCATTCTGTATGATTACAGTGAGAATTTTAATTTATGTCTCGGTAATTACTGTTGGTGATTAAGCTTCGATATCCCGTTTAAGAAACGAATCTTAAAAAATGTGCTTGTTAATGGCACATATAATCAAGAAACAAGAAAGAATGGAATGAAAATGAAATCGAGAAGAGGGCGAAGCGAAATTAGGAAAAGGGCGACATAACTTGAATAATGAGCAGAAATTTCAATAAACAAAATGAGAGAATCAGGCACTGAATTGATGACAATAATCTTCCGACAAAATAGTAAATTAAAGTAATTTTCATGAAAATTGAATTTTACGAGAGGAAACTATTCGAGCCTGGTAGCATTCTGGAATCATTTTATTTAAACTCCGCGATAAGTAACATTTCCAAGAAAGATATTTGAAATTAGAAAGTTATACCATTCAAGGAACAATGCGACAATTTTATGTATATATATATATAATATATATATATATATATATATATATATATATATATGTGTGTGTGTGTGTGTGTGTGTGTTAAACTCTTAAGTATATGAAAAGTAGACATTTGCTAAGAAAAGTTAATAGTAAATGGACTATTTCAGAAATGTTGATTTACATATGATATTATCGGAGCGTTTACGAGCATTCTCTTTGAATGTGTTGAGACTGTTAATTATTTTAAGATCTTCGCAATAATAAGCACCACATGAATTGAATGAATACACGTAGGAGTAAAAGCGAAATAAAAAGTAGTTTAGCAAGCTTATATAATGAATCATTCCAATGTAAATACTCTCATGGACATAAAATTAGCGCACCAAGAAGGAGTCGTCAAAATGAAACGAGATTTTACAAACGTAATCACTACTTTGAAATAAGTAAATGATTAGAAAATCAAAGAAAAAAGCAAAAGAACGGAGGATTTAATACCCTTTTGAATCCCCTCTAGCGTGAATGCACGATTCGACACGATCGGGCATTGAGGCATACAAGTTTTGTACGACGTCTTGAGACATTTCGTTCCATATTTGCTGTAACGTTGCCTCTAGTTCATTCAAACTCTGAGGATGCCCAACTCGTGGTCCCAAATGATCCCAAATATGCTCAATTGGGGGCAATTCTGGGGATCGGGTAGGCCAAGGAATGGTAGTAACAGTGCGGAGACAGTCTTGTGACACCCTTGCCATGTGAGGCCGAGCATTATCTTGTTCAAAAATGGCTCCTGGGAGCCGATGCATGAGTGGCAACACATGGGATTGCAGGATGTCATGGATATACCGCTGAGCTGTCATGGTGCCCCAGATTAATACTAGGGATGACCGTATATTGTAGGCAATGACACTCCATACCATCACACCAGCTGAGGGAGAGGTGTGTCGCTGTTAAGAAAAGGCAGGATTGAGGTGTTCACCACCGGGGTCTCCACACATGAACACGATTGTCATCAATGCTGAGATTGAATCCGGATTCGTCGCTAAAGACGATCTGGTTCCATTCCGCTGCAGTCCAGTTTCCTCGTGTGCGGCACCACTCCAAATGGAGGTGTCGATGGGTGGGCGTCAAGAGCAGCACACGTAATGGGTGCCGTGTACCCAAATGTCCTTCAGCCAAGCGCCTTTGTATGGTTCGGGAGGACACAGGGTCCCCTAGTAAAGGTGCTATCTGTGCCTGGATGGCGGCTGAGGAAACAGTTGGCTGCACGCGTGCATTTCTTACGATATGGCGGTCTTCTCGACGACTGGTCGTCGAGGGCATCCTGAGCCTGGTCTTGGGTAAATGACATCTCTCGGATCTACTGGTTGCAACACCTCCTCACAACACAATCAGGGAGTCCTAATTGACGAGCTACTTGCCTTGCTTACCACCCAGCTTCCTTCATGCCGATGATTCTCCTCCTGTCAAACTGTGATAGCTGCTCATATTGTCTTCAAAAACGGCGTAATAGCATGTATACCACAGCTCTTGCTTTGTAAACGTTTCAGCACACTCAAACAAGCTTTGGTTACCTGTTTTATACTCCACGGTGAACGACATTAAACGCCCTCTACTGGCTATACGTAATGCGCAATCACGCTGCATTTCTAATGATTTGCATATCTCTCCGACATGTACCTTCCTGCCAAGTTTCGTTATGATCCCGCAATTATTTCTTGGTCCGCTAATTTTTTGTCCATGAGTGTGCTAGGCACAGTAAGTCATTTAGATTAAATTTGATCAGTTGGATAATTGGGTTATCAAGCATATATGCTTCTTTTATACTAGTGTACCAGACATTATAATTGTATTTTATAACAATTATATCCTCCCTTTCAAAGATATTTTTCTTTCTTTTTTTTCTCCCGAATGATCTCCACACTCATCAAGATCCCAGAGACTCTGCAATTTTTCCTTTTTCCTCTATTTTCCGTTATTTACAAAATTGGAGTCAGAAGAACTCGCATAAAATGAAAATGACATTTTGGAAAAGCGTAAAATATATTTTTCTGTTCATGTTTTACTAAGAAATAATGTTTTTAACAGTTTTTACGGATCATTTGAAGAATTTGACTTTTTCATATTATGTTTTGCTTCCTATTCTTCATTGATTTCTGTTTTGCCTTTTTCCGAAGATAGGGAATTTTCCTTTTCTATTGAGAATGTCAGAAGCAGGAAGGTGTCGTCCAATAGATTCAATTGGGTTAAGGGAGAGTCCCACTGTAAAGCTGCCCGAGGGCCGTTGGCGACAGACCTCGTCATTGGAAGTAGGGTCAAGTGAGAAGAGGAGGATTCCTGATCTAACTTCCACACCAAAGGGAGGGCGTTGGAGCCTCGACCAGTTTTGGAAGGAATTGATATACGGAGGAGTTTTCTTTGCCTTCTTTAAGAAATTCCACAATTCCATGGGATCACATGATCTGTACTTTCATACTTCTTCCTTTCTTTTGCGATGACATCATTAAGTTAGTTTTCCATTGAATGAACCAATCGTAGATGGTTTTCATTCTGTGGACTTGTCTAGTAATTAGGGAAAAGCCTTCAGGATGCTTAGTCAACACAGTCATTGTTTCTGATACTTCTTGCTTATTAAACATGCATTGCATTTTCTTGAATGGAGTGGGGCTTACATCTTCTCTCCCCCATTTTAAAATATTCCGCTTAGGAGTAAAACAAAATTTTGAAAAACCCTGGAAAAACAAAGGGAAAATTTGATTGTAAATTTTAATTATATTTTAGGTCAATCAAATGGAGTTTGAAAGTTGTTCACGTTTTACTTCGTTTGAATTAGTTTCATCTTATGTAATTTATGTTCGTTATATATTATGTAAAACTAATTTTATTTAATTTTTATCAACAACTTCTTTTTTTAGTCTCCTGTTTGTTGCACATAATGTTCCATGCTGTTAGAAAATGGTTTGGGTGATCGATCCTTACACTCTCGTTATCGTGAGGTATTATCGGCGTCAGTTGGCGGTCTTCTGTAATTTGCTTACTATTCTTGATGATGCATGTAATAATTTTACAAGTGCAATTTTTACCCTGGAATTCGATTTCCATTGGATTTTAAATTACCCTTAATTTATGGACAGGAGTCTAATATTGAAGTGCCTACTTACTCTAGGAGCTATATGGTTTTATTATAAAATTATCCATTGACTTTTTTACAAAATAATCTAGAACTTTATAGTAGAATTCCTGGCATTGGATATAAATTGTGTTGGTGCTTTTTATTCAATATATTAAACATTGATCACTTTCTTCTTGTGTTCTGTGCTTACTTCTAAAATAATTCCTGTCAATAATTAAGCGAACTAAAAAAAAAATATTGTCTCTTAAGAATCCTTAAAATTTTTAACGTTACTCTTATTTCTCCGTTAATCTTCAAAAAAAAATAAATTTAAAAGTTGAGTTTTCAGTTTATGACGAATCTGTACGGAACCTTTCCACTAATATTCTTAGGCGTCTTTTGGGGGGTTATAAATTCGCGTATACTTCCAATCAACTCCAAAATGTGAACGGGATATGCAAAGTAGATAGGGTATTTAAGTCGAGCGTTGTAAGCTAGCAAGGATGAAGGCTATTGAGCTAGCAACAGTAACCTCAAATTTAGAGGATTCCAGGAGATTACGTTAGTGAAGACTTATTGCTGCTATTCTACGGAAGAACTAGAAAGCTGATATACCAGCGGTAAATATAATTTATGTAGGCTTAAAATAAGCGTTAGTTTAGTAAAATTAGTTAAAGTTATTTAAAGCTAATAATTCGAGTGCGTGTATTTCTCGGGTCTCCTATTTCGGTAGACCTTATTTGATCTTGAGCATAATTATTGATTAATTTCATAATTCGTAATTTAGTTTAATATTAAAGGTAAATCCCTTTTGCTTGACGTAACATAGAAATATTATATGTTATTAGAGTTTTTTTTAGACTTGATATAATAAATACAAGTTATTATTATCCAAAATGGCTCTTAGTGATTATTTGCCTCAAATTAATCTTGGTGTCCAGGGTGAGACCCAGGGGGGTCTTCACAAGTTGTTTTTGTTGAATTCAATCTCCTATAAGAATCTAAAATAAAAAAAGTCGTCCAAGTCAGCTCAATCTCAATCTCTCTTTCTATCTATCAAGAGTAATATGCCCTTCTATGTATGAAGAGTATTATTTTCTCTAATAAAAGATTTCCATCCGTCAAGTTTTTTTATGTAGAAGATAAGAGCATGCAAGACGCATTTTTTTCGGAGAATTGCCTTCTGAATATGACTCATTTTTTTACTGAATGTATAAATATTCGTTGTAAATTATAAAATAATTCCACTTGCTTTCTTGGGCGTACACTTTATGAATATATTATTTCTTTACTAGGCAATGATTTTTCCAATATGTTTAATTTTATTTTAAAAAATGGAATGTGAGCTTTTTTTTATCTTCTTCAAAGTTCAAATCTGAATTTTTAAAACAATTTTCACTAGCTAAGTATTTTGATCTAGTCATAAAAGTAGCACTCATCGCGAAATTCCTTCCAAATCATTTTTCATACCGAACACGATTGACACGATTCAAAAACCTTTGATGACTTGCTAAGTTACATAAAAAGTTTCATTGTATTTGTGTATACTTAAATAGTTTTTGGTAATTAAATAGCACGTCTGCATAAAAAATGCTGCGTGGAATATTTTGCTGAATCGTGTACTTTACAGTACACAGAATTAAAAAAATGACTTCCATGCCCCTCCCATCACGCACAATGGTTTTGCAAAATAAGAGGGATTGGAATAAAAAATGCCCAGGAGTGAAAAAATCCTTATTTTATTCCACTGAGTTCAACTTATATCTTAAAATTAATGAAGAAATATTTTAGGATATAATTTCATAGAGAGATTTTGTGATGTGTGTTTTTCCTGGTGAAACATTTTCTTCTTCTCTTCGACGAACCCCCTTTGGTTCCTTACTTGAGCATACAACAGTCACTCATTGACGTCCATCTCTCGATATCCGGTCCTCTTCACAAGCTCCCAAATTTTCAGGAAAATAGTGAGAGGGTAACAAATCAACTTTTGAGTTCCTTCTTGAGTTTTGTACATCGTCAGCATGCTTTGTACAAGAGATTGATTGTCAAGGTCTTTAGTATTCTCCCCTAACTGGTTCATTACGTCCCTGGAAGAGTCACACGCTTCGTTGTCCTTTTTTCCAGTAGTTTCCAAAAATAGGGGAATCGGATAGAAATTTTTATATGTTGGGACCAGTAAAAAATTCGTCTTTCAACTTGACTCCAGATAGTTTCGGAAACTTGAAACGTGGATATCTCAAGTATTTCGTACCTTTTGACAAGGACTGTTTTCCAAACCCCAATTTAATATGAAAAAGTGGTTACAATTTTTCTTTCAGTGGAACGCTTAAGCGCTTTTTCCCCAGGGGATTAAGGCACCTTTGTGTGAAATTGACTCAATCGAGCTCTACTGCTCTGCCCCTACACAGGCAGGACTTAAGTATTAAAATCATATACCATCGTTGATAATGATAGTATATATATTTTTTTCTGAATCGTGTAGCTCCCTTCAAAAATATTATCTTTCATTTTAAAATCATGTCCGGTGGCCAACAGTTCGATAAGCAAACATGATGACATTGGGTGGGCAAAGATATTTAAATCAAAAAAAATAATTGCATCGATTCAAAGTCTTGAAAGTTATTGCGAGAAACAACTTGACGGGGAAATTGAAAACTTGCAAGGGCCTGTGGTAAAATGTTTAGCAGAACTAATTCTAAACGCTGGAAAAACCGTAATGATGAACAACTATTTTACCTAGATTCCACTCTAACTCTGGAACTTTTAAAAATTTAAAACCACAACAGTAGGAAATATTTGTCAATTGAATTGCTCCAAGTCTTATGAATGCGAAAAATTGCGAACCCTGCCACTCTCTAAAAAAAGCCATAGTACTCTCTTACAAACCAACAAAGAAAAACTTTTGTTTGGATAATTTCAACTCTTCCCAATGATAAAACAATTGACGAGGCCGAAGATTACAGCTTATGATATTTTTAAAGTCAATGTCAATTGACTGAGGATAAAATGAAAAGCGCTTATTCTGTGCCTAGTTATCGACAGCCACTGATAGTTTTTTTCCCTTTCTGTTAAATGGAATACATTTTCCAATTGTATTCAAGTTGGATACAGGATCAAATGACTGTAGACCTAACGAAATGTCATTTGCATGCCCAATCCCAGATCCATGCGATTCCAAGAGAGAAACGGCTGGGAATAAAACCGAAAATTTATTATACTGCAAAGGACGAAAAAATAAAGTACGCATAAAAAATATCAATCCAATGCATCCTAAGCATACACCATACACAGTGGATGATTAGATCCATTGAAAACTTATGTTTCCTTTAAATTGGAATTCTTATAGAACATTTCACAAAAGGCAAAGTCGTACATATCATTTAATACTGGATTGAATAAAAAAAATTAAATACAGGGTGGGCCAAATAAGACATACTAACGTTAAACACGGCAAATTCTTGTAATAATCATTTATTTTGATTAATTTTTTGAGACATGGAATATAAGTTAGGAAAATTATAAATGAAATATGACATCAGACAAATGTCCGCCATTTTTCTTGATACAGAGATTGGCTCTTTTTAACGAGTTTTTCGTTTCTGGTTGAAGGTTCAGTATTTCGTCTCAAATCATCTGCTTGAGCTGTATAATACTCTCTGGCTTATTAACATGCACTTTGTTTTTTAAATATCCCATTAGAAAAAGAAAGTCGGGTGCAGTTAAATCTGACGAACGAAGTGGTCAAGGGAAATTTGAATGCTTTGAAATCAGACGTTTGCCAACAAATCTCAATCTTGTTGAAATAACAAATTAAGATTCTGCTCCACCATTGGCTGCAAAAAGTCAATTGGCTCAATTGTCTGGTTCTCATTGGTTTTCAATTGGCTGGAACGACTCCGAGTTGAGACAGATGGATCATCTCTGTGCCGCACAGTTTCCACGTTATCTTCAGTGCCAATATTTCGATATGTGTGTGTGGGCACCTCTTCCAGGACCCCACTGAACCCAATTCCTCAAAACGACCGACAAAATTCCTAATCATTAAGGATGTGAGATTGAATTAAAATATTGCCGATATTTACGGTTCAATTGATGTTTGACAAAAAAAAAAACTCAATACTTTTAACGCGTTGCTTTGTACTTTATGGTTTCATAATAAATGTCCAAGAATTAGATTATAACCTACAAGAAGAAAAAATAATTTTTGTAAACAAATAAAAAAGTTATTTGTCTTTAACATTGGTAGGTCTTATCCCCCCTAGGTATTTACAATACAAAAAAATTTAAGCTGTAATATTACAGGAAGGTTGGAGCGTATTCTATTCTCTGAGGTACTAGGAATAAGTAGAAACAAACCTGTGCTTCCAGATAGATTCCATATTCAAGTTTTATTGTGACTGTTTTTTTTCATTTCTGGACTATGCCTCCAAGTGCTTGTGTTATTTCTTCATATAATTTTTTTAATTGAGATGAAAGCGGTCAAAGTGAACGAAGCAATCTATGTGATGAAACTTGTGGATCCAAACAAAGCGTGTACTTTCTATTGATATTATCCTGATTGAGTCGGAGTCAAATTCTCTGTTGAACTTTTCACTCCCAGTGAGCTCAAGTACCTAATTAGGGATTCCCAAAAAATGCAGCTGAATTGCCAAAAAAAAGTTGAAAAAACTCTCAGTTTCGCAGAACAGACGTTGGTAGAAAAATTGAACTCAGTTTTTCTACAAGGAGAGAGGTTTTTGCATGTTGTTTTAGGGCCCATGAAATGCTTTGATATGGAAAAGGATTAATAGAAGTGGCTTCTATTCATCGATTCATCCAAAACTAGCCTTAAAGTTGCTTTTTATAATATGACTAGGATTCCTGAGAAAATCAAATAAAAGAGGCATCAATGTCTAGTTTGTGGAGACTTGAAAATACTAACCATGGTTTGGGGGCATCAGGCAGGTTGTACCAAATGTTTTCTGCATTTTCCACATGATTCAGAAAGGAAATATATTACCAATATTTACAATGGGGTATAATTTTGTTATAAATAAGAACGTATAGCTGATAAATGTAGGAGCAATTATAAAGATTTAACTAGCTTTCAAAACAAATTAGAAATGACACGATGAGAACAACTTTCAGATGATCCGACGAGATTTGATAAAGCAAAGTACAAATATCACTCTCAGTATGTTTCATACTAACAAGAAGTAAATTCATCTGCATCTATCAATAGAAGGAACAAAGTCAATGTCTTTGAGCAAGAGAAACAGTATTATTGGGTGAGTTCTTGCTGGTTAAAATAGGTATTCAAAGATGTATACAATCTTCTTTTGATGAAATCCAAGCTTGTTTTTGTGGTTGATATGCCTTCTCTCACAATCGGTTTGTGAGGCATATATCAAACTTTATTTCATCAAAAGTGGGTATTTCTCCCTACTTTTTATTAATCTTCAAACATCTCACACTGTGTATTCAGTTAGTACTAATTTATTTTTGTTTAGTTAGATAATCCTTCTAAATGATCTAGGTTTAGAAACCACAAAATTATTTAGTATATCTTTTCAGAAGCTATTTCCCCTCATATTTGTTCATCTCATTTTTATAAGTTTCAATTAAATTTCTTTCTTATTAGACAACACGAATTTTGGCACAATTTATTGTGAATCAATAATCGTCTTACCAGTGGTTTGTCTCGTGGATTCATTTCAATAAAAAAATAATCATCATGTATTTCAAATTTGAAATATACTCCAGCCTACACTTAGTATTTAAGAAAGATTTCAATTCTTAAGAGATAGCAAAGTGATTTTTTGACACATTTTCGCATGACACAATTGCATTTCTTTAAAGCAATATGAAAACAAAACACATTTTTAAATTGTGTTCCTTGAACCGAAATGCTTGAATGTAAGTCTAAGAAAATATAGAGTCGAGTTGGAAGCCTAGCAAATTTCTAAAAGAACTTGAAACAGATCTTGAAATGCTAGTTTTAAAAGAGGAAGCTAACAAAGAGAAAAAAGTCGAGGAAAATATAAATCCTTATTTATCATCTGTAACCGGAGAACCCATCATTGGCACTTCACTCCCCGGATCCCGAAAAAAAATCGAATCTATGGAGAAATCAAAACATAGAGTTAAAAATCGAAAGATATATGACAGTTTGAAAATCGTCAAAAAGCTTCCATAGATTTCCTTCTGTCTTTTATTTTGTAAAAAGGAGGTCTAGAACATTTCGGTCTACTTTTTTTCTTTGGGATCTCTAGACATCAAGAGATTATCCATCTCTGACACGCAGCCTCACAAACATTTATTTCCACCATTCTTCACACATCGAATAGCACTCACGTGGTAGGCATTTTCTCACTTGCCTATGATTCATTGTGTTATTTCAAACATTTCTTTCCATTTTCTCACGAAAAAAAAACGGATTTGCATCTGAACAGCATTTGTTAATTCTTAAGCTATTCTCTTATAGAAGGGAATAAAAACAAACAAAAAGCAATCCATTTAGCTGTCATTTATGAGGACTGCATTGTTATTCTCAGCCCCTTACATTCTTATATTACGTTTTCCACAAGTTCAACTAACGAAAGATTGCAATGCTTTTTTTCAATAAGATTCGGAAAAATCGGGTTACGTATCCACCTGTTACAATGCAGCATTTATATGACTTTTCTAAAAGCAGCACTGATGAACGCACAATTGGAATTGCGCTTCAAAATATTAATAATAATGAAAACAAAAGCAACAAAACTGCTAGCGATATTAATCTTCATACACGTAGGTGTTAAATATAATATAGAATATATTTAACACCAACGTATGATAAATATATTAGAGAACAGTGTTTCAGCTCATTCAATCATGCGCACTCCATAAAAAGCATGAACGAACTAAGTATTTGTATAGCATAAACAAACAAATCTTGGTAACAACAAGAGTTCAAATGGCATCAGAATTATTTTATGGAATGGTTTTTGCAATAGATATGTTTCATTTCATAATGGGATAAAGCTCAAGGAGTGAAATTCGAAAAGTATTTAATTAAAACTATACTTTTGAATGATGGAATTATTTAGAAATATTATAAATAATTTAATGAGTTAAATAATTTCTGTTCAGTGTATTTTATCAAATAAATGAGCCCCAATTGCCAAAATAAAATAAAATTTTTATAATCATGAAATAAGTGTTTTTTTTTTTCTTTTTCGGAATTGCATTAAAATTTCACTTTCCTATAAATTGTATGGATACTTGTGAATAATAAAATCGGTTTTTATACTATTCCAAATTTCTGTACATCTACTTACTTTTAAGAATGAAAACTTTCTTGCAAATTGTGTTAATTAATGTTTAACATAATGATGTCGCTCTTTTAGGCTGAAAATTTGTTCAACTGTTTGAATACTGTCCAACCGATATGTGAGGATTCTAGAATTCAATCCGACTTGAATGTGGCTCAAAACTTTTTGACAATATTTGTCATAAGCTATTAATTCAACACATACTTGAAAAATGTATGCAGAGAAATAACTTCTCAAAGTGGTAAGAAAATGGTGAAATAATTTTAAAAATAGAATGCCTTTCATGTACATTATGTTACTCTTCTAACATATAGAACCTTAATAGTTATTAAATCAATTAAATACTATGCAGAAATGTGTGCATCCCAATCTTTGAAAGAATTGTATATTGAAAACTAACGAGGTCAGCTCAGGTGTCGTCTGATGCCTTCTCCCTAGAGACCCTGAAAAAATTGATGGATCAATCGATGGATTGAAATGCATCGAAAAAAATTCAACTCATTGAACGAGTTCTTAAAAGAGTACGGAATCAATCTTTACGCTGTAAATTTTGGATTAACGCATACTTGTGTAAAGAACAAAAATTTCATTACTAAAATTAACCCCAATCCTTTTAAATGTGTTTGCGTAACAGAGAATATATGCATTGACAAGATGGTATATATCCAAATAACGTATTCGTAATTCTCATTAAATTTGACTTTTCCACTAATAGAAATCATTCCTTTAAACTTTTTTTGAATATTTGTTACTATATGTGTGGAACGAGTCCTTCTTTTTTCGAGTATTAATATACTATAAAAATACCTCTTTTCATCCAAACATAATAGTATCCCTACAAAAATCCAAAGAAATAATTTCTTGTTTCGAAATAAAATTTCTCGTCTTATACAAACTTGGCTCAGAACTCTTCTCCAATTTTTCACCTGATTGGCAAAAAGAAGTTGTAGTAAACACTCACTCGGACATTTCTCTAGACAGGACTTTTTGTCTTTGAGCTGCTTGTTTCAGACAGAAAAGGCACTAAGTAAACTTTCCAACAAAATGCTTCTCGAATAGAATAGAATTTGTTTGGCTCAACTTTATTTTTCAATTGAGTTCTCTCGCATTCGATGACTTGAAATGGTGGCAACGTGTATTCTGAGAAGAGATCTAGTTTATTTGCAATATCTGACAAAATCTAGGCAAAAATTACATTATTTTCCTTTTCTTAAAGATAAGAAAAGATAATGTTCTTCATAGAGTATACCATAGGTTAGCAAAAAGTATTCGATGCATTTATAGAGTGGATGTGTATTAGTAAGGAATTAATTGCTTCAAATAAAAATCATTGCAAAAGTATACTTAAATTTCTAATACACAATATACGTTTTCAAGTACTTGTCTAGTGGATTGTGTAAAGTTCATCTGGATTACCATGTATATATGTAATCGCTTCCTTTCATTCACTGAAATACTTAATCAATATATAAATATCGAAACTGCGTTCTAGAATTCTACACAAATTTTCTACATATGAAGAAATAGGTTTCACTCCAAAGGAATCTTCGATAACTCAAATTAGCGTGTTTCTATAAGTCACATGATTAATTATAGCATTTTTTAAAATTTCAAGTGGAGATATATTTAATTTTTTTATAAGTTATGTTTCTTTCAATGACGCCATCTCGATATATAATGAAATCCATTGAAGATATTTCTACTAACTCTCGAAGCACATTAAATATACAGAAGGAACACCCAGAATGAACGAATTGCAAATGCTACTTTTTCATACTTTCTCTCTAGTGCTTCACCTCTCTTCGAGAAAAACACATGTTACATTTATTTACTAAATCCATTCACCACCAACTGAATTTCATGAGTGTATCAGTCAGGCTATTATTTGCTTATCAATTAGGATTGTATCAGTAACGTTAGTACTTTTTTATCAATCTCCTGGTCAAAGCTTCTTCTTATGCATGTCCTCCATTTTGAAAAAAACGTGTTATTCGGGGTTCTTATCACCTTATTTACATATTATTTAAGTGTGCTCCAAATAAAGAACTGCAATGGGAAATGCAAATGATTCAAGTAATTTGCTAGTCCCCTGGATTCAAGACCACTAGCTTATTCAAAACAGGATGATCTATGTTTTAAGATTCTAATTTAGGAAGTAAATTGAGATAATTTCATTGGATTACACATTTCAAACTTGCATTATTATTTGTCATTCTTTCAGAATGAAGAAAGAGAAAAATATTTTAAATTAAAATGCATGAGACTCGAATTCGAAACTCGATTTTGGTGTCACTTTGGATGATTTGAAATTTATTATTGAGTTAATATTTCTTTCTACTTGCTTTTAGATAAAGTTAGTCTTTCTTTAACTTATTAAGAACCCTAATATTTTTCTACCATTTGTAGAGGCTTTTAAACAATTTATATTGTTAAACGTTTTATATAGTTTTGTTTCATTTTATGTGTTTAAATAGTTAATGAAATTGTGTGAGGCTTTTAAATTTTTCTGAGATAATTTTTTTAAAAAAAATAAAATGCCGAAAACAAGAAGTATAAACATAATTTTCCACAATTCGATAACAATTGAAATTCCGGTGTAGTTATGTGTCTGTTGTAACATTTCTAAACAAACGCATAAGGATTGTGTGTAGTAAGATTCTTATCATATATTATGTCTTGTATTGGCATCATTTTCACAATAGTGATTTTTAAAACGCTATAAAAAAAGCAAAAGTAATAATTCTAAAATTTTTTTTTTAAAAAAAGAAACCATTTTATGGCCCGAAAGTTCACAGAAAATACTTAAGCAAATTACTCCCAAATTTCAAGAAAAAGTAAAGAATAATGTTATATTTCGAGATGCATTTGTTTTGAGCCAACAAAAAAGTTGGATTTGTTTGGTGATGGCATAAGAAATGGAATAGAATAAGATGTTAAGCGCACACATATCCCAAACCAACAATATAAACCCAATGAAAATTATAAGTATCAGGTGTTTAAATCTAATCAAGACAAAATCTCGTTTGGGTTAAGTACTTTGAATAAAAAAAGGAACATTTAGACTATCTCTTATGCATGTATACAGTCAATATGTTTACAGTATGCAGCATGTATACAGTTATTTTCTTAAATTCTTATTTAATATATTTTATAACTGTATCTGGTAAACAAAATAATCTATAACAGTTAACTTCTATGTATTTTTCTTGAAAGCTTCGCAACTCATGGCTTCAATGAGTCCTCCACCTTTAAAATATTTTAAACTGTTCGAAGATTTCATTTTTATGTAAACATCGAAGAGATTCCATTTTACTATCAATTGAATTTTATTCAATTTTTATACAAATCAAATCAACACCAATCATGTACTTCAGACTTATGTTTTTCTGTAAATTAGCAAAAAGCGTCAATTTTTTGAAACTCCTTTTTAGAAAAAAAAACCCTGCTCAAATGAAAGAATTTCCACTCAAGAGTCATTTTGCAGCTTCAAGAATTCGAAAAATCTCATCCCAGCAGTGTTGACACTCTCTCGAGCCGCACTTAAGTATTTCGGAGGAGACAAAATTTCATTACTTTTTCGATAGGTTGACGTAGCTCTTGTTTATTGCAGCGATTTCTTATAACATTGTTTCCCCTCTCACGATTCATACTATTGCATCAGTTAGAGAACAATTTTCGATTCGGATCCAAAGGATTTCTACTCTCCACATATCTTGTTTAATAACAATACTTAATAGATGTACAGCTTTCATAGGATTCAATAGGATACAGCTTTCATATTGAAAGCGATGGATTGGATCTTGACATTTCTTAGCCTACCTAACGGAATTTCAATCCATCGCCAATTTTACCCAAGTTTGTTTAATTGTATTATTGTAATAATTTGATTTTTAGTCCCATCTTATTATTTAATGTGTTTGCATTCGACAAGGGGAAACAATTGCATGAAAATTGCAAGGGAAAATTAGTTGTTCCAAAATTATTTTCTATTAAAGAAATGTATTGAGCAAAGGACACAGAAATGTGCTAAATATCAAGGAAACAATCATTTCCCGGTTAATACTATACTTTGGAATCTGAAATTTCCTCCAATAGAATGAGTAACATCAAATCAATAGAAAACTCTTCAATTCGCTTTATCTGAAAAGTTTACCTTATGGAAGGGAATCATTTTTTGAAGTTTCAAATGAAATAAAAGATATTTCAAAGGAAAAAGATACATACAGTCGGACCTCTATAGAACGCAGTCGCTAAATCTCGAAACAAAAATTCGTTGTATGGAAAATTCGCTATATAGAGGTTCATCTTTCAATATACTTATTAAACCACATAAAACAAATTTTAGGTTCATAAACACATATTAAAAAAATGAATAATTCCTACTTTTTTGTAAATTAATATATGTTTCTTTTATGTATCTTACCCATCAAAAAAAAAAACTGCAAGGAAAGAAAGAAAAAAGAATGTCAAGGAAATACACTGTATTTTCAACATTATAAAAATAATTTTTTTTAAAATTAAGGAATTTTAAGGACATTTTCTAATTTAAAGCATACAAGTAATTTTAAACATGCATTATTTTATAACTAAAATTTAGTAATATACATTACCCCATACATCCTTAAATTTAATTACTCATAAAAGCTGTTAATTTTGCTTGAGTTTTTTTTTTGTTGTTGTTGTTTAAAAAAATACTTTGTTTCATAACACGCCTCACATCTTTGCAATGCACCAAAAATTCCTTCAGGCGTATTTTTCCGTGTCTTTTCTTAAATTTTTCTAGCCATTCATTGCTACCTAGAAATGGGTCGTATTCAAATAACCTCACGAATTGAAGAGCTTTTTCTGTTGCGGAAAGTCCAGAGATCGGAGCATTTTTATCTTGCATTGTGTGTATCCACTTCAAAACTGCTCCGTCAACAACTTCATAGGCACATCTTCTTAAACGCTTTGAAAAAGAATTCGATGAATCATAATTTTGTAGCTTATCTCGATTGTTTATAATAGTTGATAAGTTGTTTGGAGGGATACCAAATTATAATGCAATATCCTTTTTTTAAAGCTTTAATCCACTCCCTAAATAATTACATTTTTTCTTTGACGCTCAAGCACTTACGAGCTACAAGAAATGAAGTTACAGGTACAACTGATCAACACTACAAATGAACTGAAACTAGTTCAAGGTCACGGGGACACGAGAAAACTCCACTGAAGGTGGAAGGAGATATCGAAGATATTTCTAGTGAACTGGACAATGGGGGCTAAGGGTTGCACTTCTTGGATGAGACGTCGGGATTCTATTGCTCTCGGTGAATTAGACACCCACCTAATAAAACCAGTTCAAGGTTTATTACCACCATAAAATGTGTTAAGAGAAAATAAATTGAAATGCCCGGAAGTACTTAGAGGGAGGGGGGAATGTGAATCACAAGAAAAAAAAGTTCGCTATATGGGGCAGTTATTTTATGAAGAAAACCGTGAAATGTTCTTGGTTCGAGGAAAAAGTTTGCTCTATAAAAGAATTCACAATATAGAGGCTCTATATATATGGAGGTTCCACTGTATATCCTTCCAGAGTAAGCGAAATCATCATTTTTGTTACATTAGTTTATGCTTTTTATGGTGATGACCTTATAATTCGAAAAAAAAATGTATTAAAATTGTGATTGAAAAAGAAGAAAAACAGCAAGAAGTAAGGTAAAGTGAATTGCATTAATTTACTTTTAAGAAGACTTGGTACCCTTTGCACAACTTTCTATATTTATGTATTTAAAAATTATATTTTAGGATTTTATACAACGTTTCTATTCAAGAAAATGATACGAGATGAAATGTTTTACATATTCACACAATTCTAAATTTAAATTTTTTGAAGAAAATTTGGAAAATTTTAAAATTCTACTCCTTCTGTTATTAATTTTTTGACATGATTTTTTAAAAATATTTTTCTGGATATTCTAAACTACTTTAGGGATCGATTTTACAATTACTTAATTCATTATTGAGAAAAAAATAAAATCTTGATTGTATGCTAAAAATCTACTAAAAAAAAGCCGATATCTCTTACATTTTAATTTTTTTTAAAAAAAGTATTCAGTTTACAGAAAAATAGGCCCTTTATTTTATTGCATGCTTTATATGTAACACGCAGGAAAAAAATTTAACTGATTGGTAAAAAATGTGGAAGGAGTAGCATTTTGAATGTACTAATGTTTCGAAAAACACAAACTGAGAAAAACCACTTTAAAGTTTATAATTCCAGAATAATAATAATAATAATAAGCTTAAATAAACTTAAAATACCACTTTAATAAATTAGTTATATATTTTTCTTTAAAATAATTGTATTTTCATATTTTTTAAACCCATACATTTTTATAAATGATCAATTTTTCGAGAGTAGTAATTGTACAAGAAAATTCAAGAAAAATGTTTAAAAAAACTTTTTTTTCTGTAACGACTGAAATTTTAGGTTTTTTTTTTTTCTTATAATATTGAAGTATTACATTTGTATGATAAAAATATCAGTAATAAGAACTGAAATTATGAAATAACTAATATAAAATACATTAATTAAAAATTTTACATGCACACGTTTCGCAAAGATAAAAACGACATTATTGTATTGTCTCGGTAATATCCTGCTTTATATATTACACATTATTTTTTAATGTTATTATTTCTCTTTATAAAATAGATTTTTTTTATCAAAACGCTTTTTTTTAGCTTTTTTTCTAAAAAGGGTGCGGGCCGAATTGCCTAATTTGTTTTCAAATGAAGTTTTATTCAACTTTTAATTTTCCGATATGCACAAGTGATATATCAATCGAAAGGTAATTATGCAAAAATTAAGATTAAATAAAAATAAAAAAACGATAGGTCTGACCTCTTTTTGGGGTACCAAGTCCTCTTAATTTAATTTTAACATTGAGTATAAAAATATGAAGACCCGAAAATGGTTTTTAGAGTAGCACAGTTTCATTACTTCTGAACGACTGTTATTAGCAGAAAGAAAATATTGTTAAATGCAAATATATTACTTTTCTTAAGAAAATATATGGCTCAAAGACTTTTTTCAAAGACAGACTTATGGTATTATTGAGGTAATTTTCGAAATGAACTAGCTGAGCAATGTCATTTTTCACTTCCGAAGAATGGTCCAAACATCTGAAAAATAAATTTATGTCTCTTTTTTACAAGAGAATATCAGGTAAATGTTACTTATCTTGATATCAGAATAAGTCGCATGTAAATATGACTTATGTATAAAAATCTAATGTGTAGTTTGAAAATTTTCTTTCATTTGATTCGAAAGCAATTAATGGTGAAATCTCTAAAGAATATATAACGAAATTTCAAACAAAAAACTGCTTGAGCAAAGTTGTTTGAATGTGAAAAAAATTCTCCCTGTGTCAAGAAAAATGGAATTGCTTCAATGGAAAAAAAAGCTCTCCATGCTCATATCATTTGACACAAAACTTGGATTTTTTCCTTCCATTTTATGAAAACATTCGAAAATGTGTGCGAAATTTGTCTCGTCAATTTAAAAAATGATAGGAAACAAATAAAACTATTATTTGACTGATGCAGTGTTTCTCAAACTTTCAATACTGGCGACCCAATTTTCAAACATAATTTTTGTCGCCCCCTGTACAACAATAATGTATTTACTGCAATAAAAATGCACTTTGAGACAGAGACGCTAAAGTTACAATACGATCTTAATTATAAACCGTACAAATTAATACGATAAGTATATTAAATTTTGTGTATATAACTTTTAAGTAATATGTATTTTAAGAATATTACTTAAAATATATATTACTTACTTATTATTGTTATTTTTCATTCTCTAATTTTTAAATTGGAACAGATCGCAAAATGATATATTTAATTAATGATTTATTTCTCCTTCAGCATTCGTTTCTCAAAGTACAAATGTCATTAGAAAAATAGTCTAGTCAATGTTGCTCTCTATCATATCCATCACATCTGGCATTATAGGGTACGTTTGCGTGAGTCTGGGCAACCTATCGGAAGTCTGCGCAAAACATGTAAAAATGCTTTTCCTCGTACAATTCCAGTCAGTTTTGGTCGACTCGATACTCCTATAGCTCCTATAGCTTGAATGTACATTTTTTTTAATTTACACGTTAATTGTAATTCACGGTAATTAAGTATTTATGGCAGTAGATTAAAACAATATCATACATACATTTTTAAGTCGTAAGCAAACATTCGATGATAATAAAGAATCAACAAGTACACAGACGAACGAGCATGGCTCCGAAAATTAAATCAAGGCGATATTCTCAAAAATACTTATATTTTGGATTTACCACTACTGAAGTAAATGATGGGGAAAAAAGTCCCAGCTTGTGTGTGATGTGTGTTAAAACTTACAAATCTGTAGAACAACATGTGAAAGTTGTTTTAAAAAAACATGTAAAATCATTTAGCTATGTTGGCAAAGAATTTTAAAAAGTATTTTCCGGATGAGGACAGCTTGGTAGCAAGTTACGACTGGATTAGGGATCTATTTCAAGATACTCCAGAAGGGCTCTCAACTTCCGAAGAAGAAATCTTCATAGATTTCACATCCAGTGAAAAATTAAAAGGCAGTTTTGTAATAAATCGCTCTTTGAATTTTGGGTAGAGGTGGATGAGGAATTATCTGTACTGAAAACAAAAGCACTTCGTATACTATTACCATTTTCAACATCCTACCTTTGTTAAACCGGATTTTCTGCGGTAGATGCTTTGAAGACAAAATATAGATCTCAGCTAAATAAAGAGAAATAACTCTTTAAGTGTCAATTTCTGATATTAAACCTTCCTTTAAAAAACTTTCCTCTACAAGACAAGCCCGTGGAAGTCCCTAATAATTATTAAACTTGTTCTTAATTTAGTAATAAGATTGATTGATTGAATATTAACGTCGCACTGTTCAGCTGCACGAGGGCTTTTGACGACGGACCACGTAATTTTGAACCATGATTAAGTGACGTGGACGACACCTGAGCTGGCACCCCTCTCTCCTAACTACCACACCACACCAACGGGAGGGCGTTTCAGCTCTCGACAGATTCAACGTGCATCGCTGCCCTACACGGCGGGTCTTTGGTGGTACTGGGCTCGAACTCGTAACAAGGCAAGTCACGATCCGATACCTATACCACTCGGCTACCGCGGCCAAATTTAGTAATAAGAAATTATTTATAAAATACCTTCTTCAGTACTGATACATTAAAATTATACTGGCTGAAACACCGACTCTTCGCACGAGTTCATTTTTTAAAAAAATAAAACATTATTCTTGATATAATAGCTGAACTGTGAGGAGAGTAAAACTGCGTGCCCGACATTGTATACAAAAATGTAAAATGATTTTTTTTAGATAAATGCTATAATTGTAAATAACATTAAAAGAACTGTAATTTTAAACCTCACAGAATTAGCATTTAGAATTAATGTTAAATAATGAAAAGGAATATAAAATTCCTATAAGAATAATTGTGTTACTTTTTAACATTTAAAGCGAGAAGACTTCAATATGTTTTAACCCGGGAGAGAGCAGGCGCGTTCTCGATACTAACGCTAATGGTAGCGTTGGGGACTCAGTCACCCCCACTCATTTGTTTATAATTATTTTTACTGTACACGATACAAATCAGAATTCTGGTGAATATTTTAATTTATAGAAAGTATACTTACCTTCTTTCAAGGACTATTCAATTCTTTGATGATTTGAGAAAAACTCCAATAAAACTTAACTAAAATGATTCATAAGTACAAGACCATAATAAAGGACGCAAATCCGACCCTTTTCACTAACATTACAGAAATGTTAAATCAATCAATTCTTTTCCAAATATCGTATAACTCTATTATTTACAATTTCCCTAAGCGAAAAGCAAACGCATAAGATGGAACGGAAATAATATTGAATAACCATACCATAAGATTGAAGGTCAATCAAATGATTAGCAAACGTACTATGCAGCCTGGCTGAAAAGTGAATCATGTCTTCCTTTTCTTTTTCTACAACTGATGTACAGTATTTCAATAATAATTACAGTGAGGAATTGCTTAACTTCTTAGAATTTTTCTCAGGGTCTGGGTTTCGTTTTTCTTTTAACGAGTAATATTTTATGTTAAAACGTAATAAAAAAATCTCTCATTGAGGAAATACAGCAAATAAAATAAAATGTTTTTTTTTCTTTAATTTGGTTTTGGGATCAAAAAGATAGCTATTTGATGACGGATAAAAGCCAGATAATAAACATAAATTATGTCAGTGTTGTTGTGTGTATTTTTTTTTACTATGGAAGAAAGCATTTTGTTTTACTTCTCTTTCCGGTTATTTTTTTAAAAAAAAATCTTTAAATTTTCGATATGCTCGCGCCCCCAGGGGGGCGCGCCCCACACTTTGAGAAACACTGGACTGATGTAACTTACTATACCCCTTGAAGCATTGGTGTTCATCTGAAATGTGTTTTTTGCCACGCGATGGAACCCAAATGAATTCTAATAAATTCAAATAATTTTTTTTATGAAAAGACACCTAAATCACTTGAAGAAAGTCATTAAAAGATTTCCTCTCTTCGAAAGAAAAAAAAATTTTATTTCGAGACAGTCATGGAAATGAAATATAAGCTCCCTAGACTCTTTGAGTTCTATAGTTAAATATGTCCCCTATGTCATAATACAAAATGCATAAAATCTGCTGATTATAGGAATATTTTGTAACAGAAATCAATACTTGGAAGTGAGTATTTAATATATTTCCTGAAATATCAAAAACGAATAATTCAATAAATAATACTTGTATCACTTCTTATGAGTAATTAATAGAATTAATGAGTCTTCATTTAATTACAATTGTTGATAACTTGTACATTTCCGCTATTTTCGCTTGTCGCGCCCTCTACAACTTATGACTTCTACTACTTCACTCATACCGAGCGGAGATACTATACCAATCGTCCAGTCGTACGAAAATGTTCCTTATCATATTAAGTGCCTCTTTGTCTAATTTTACTTTAACCCTTTCGCAAGCAGTGGCTAATAGGTCTAGCCACACATTAAAAAATTTTCTCCAAGAGGGTGGTGGGTATTTAGTCTATTCACGTGCGTTAATTGAAGCTGAAACGCATAAAGATCAATACAGATGGCAGCGCAATAACTTTTTTGCATTTCATGCCCTCTGATGGGTAGTTAAAAACAGTTTTTCTCGGTGTAAATCTAAAAATTGTATTTTGATTATTATAAATAAAATTTCTGATCCTTGAAAAAAAAAATTCGACCTGACTTAAGTATAATTTTCTCTCATCTAAATAACTTAAGCAAATATGCAATTAAAAAACAAAGGTTTTATTTAAGTTTTTAGAAAGCTTTTATATGAGAATAGAGGCTCTATCCACTGCCCACACAGAACAGAAAAATGACCTTGAAATTTTCGCTCTTCCTCCACTTGAGAGAGTCAAAACAGAAGGTGATCTGTACAGGAGATGCTCTCTTTGTAATACCAGAAAAGACGTTCATCGCTCTCAATAGTTGTGTCAGTCCTGCAACGTACCAGTGTGCCTTCGAGTAAAGGGTCCTACTTGCTTTGAAAAGTTCCACAGTCAATAGATCATCAAATTTGTGAAATAACTAATTTAAATCCTTAAAAAATATTACTTTACTTCTAGCTTTTTATACCAAAAATAAAATATAAAATGTAGATATATACCACTTTTAATGTATATTTTAGTAAGTATATATATATATATTCTACTAAGTACAATTACTCTATTATTATTTAATTGCATTTATACTTTGTATTTAATTGCATTTATACTTTGTATTTAATTGCATTTATACTTTGTATTTAATTGCATTTATACTTTGTATTTAATTGCATTTATACTTTGTATTTATTTGCATTTATACTTTGTATTTAATTGCATTTATACTTTGTATTTAATTGTTACTGAAATAGTTATTAGCATAAATGTTAATTTTTCATAAAAAGTTTATTGCAATATGATTCCTTTTTTTCCGTCCTTAAAAGTAAGTGAAATGTCTTAAGTGCGCAGTGGCTATAACGTCCAGCCACCACCCAGGGTAAAAAACCCTTGATCAGATATTTTTGGTGACTAAATAATGTTTAGAGAGGATGAGAACATTACATTTATCAAGTACTTTATCACAGAAAATTATATTTTAGCTTTGTGCCCGTAAAGGGTTAAAACCAGTCAGTAGGTTAAAAAACTTCGGGAAATCGATTTTGAATTTTTGATATTTCTAAAATTTCCAAATCAGGACCTTTCCAATGATATAACATACAAATCATTTTACGAATTAGAAGTATTTTAAAATGATTTTTAAAAAATAATTAGCTGATGTACCACGCCCACTTTGACAGATAGAAATGTAAGCATATTTTCTTTTTAAACCTGGGAAAAGTTGCAAAGCCTCGACTTATTTTATATATTTATTCATACCTAATTAACTTTAGATAACTGTATAATAACTTCAAGTTTAACTGCTAGATTTGCTAAAAACTTTTTGAGCCAATTTTAGATTTCACATGTGGGTTTAGTGTATTGAATGTTATTTTTAGGTTCCATTCTTTAATTTAAATTTAGTTTTAATTAGCTATTATTACTGATTACTAAATCTTCGCGTGTTTAAATAAAGTGTTAAAAATGTTTAACTATTTGTAGGTAGAACTAGTAACTAAATCTAAAATTTTTAAGTTGCTTGTCATTCAAAAAACAAATTTGAATATTGGATTATGACCAGCTGAAAACTGATGCTCATAATTATGTACCTAATGAGTGTAACATAAGTAAAAATGATTCAAAATAATTATTAAAAAAAAATTTATTTCCAATAATGCATAGTGAAGATAACATGTGTTAATCATCCGTAATAAAGGAAAAACTAGTATTTATAAATAGTACTGAATACTTACTTTGACAAGGTAAGATTTTTTTATAAAAATTACTGTTTTCTCAATTTTTTTAAATTGTGTAAATTTACTGTATGCATGTATTGTTTCTTAAATACAATTGTGCATACTGAAGCGACATTTTTTTTTAAATATTCTTAAAACATTTAGCTAGAAAGCAGATACCATAACAAAAAATGACAATTTTCAATAAATTCATAATGATGTTCGATGAACTAAAAGTTTGTCTTTGAAAAAAACTAATTAATATATTAAAAAAAAATATTTCCCTTCAGTATAAATATAAATGTCTAATTAATGTACAGTCAAAATCTTGTGAGTCCTTATGTTTAATAGTTTCCTAGAAAAAGGTATGAGATGATGCATCAAATGTGATGTTTGTTGTATTTGCGAGAGGCTTATTACATACATAAAAATACATATAAAATTCATGTTTAAAAACATTAAAAACACTTTTATTTTGGCTGTTTTAGAAATCATTTGTCCAGTTTAGAGTAACTTTTGAAGTTTAAAACTTAGAAACTGTGTCTGCAACACAACAAAATTTGATGAAAACTTTACAAAAAAACTTAATGAAAACTTTCGAAATGTCGTATAATTAGGTATTCCTAAATACCATCACAAATTCATACCAAAACCATATTGATACATTTTCATATTATATTAATGATACTTTATGATCATATTTGATGTTTCTAATGCATCAAAGCTAAATATTCTTCAAAAATTGATACAGAATTTGAGCAAAATCATGTAAATGCTACAAAATATCTCTTTAGACAAAAACTGAAAAACACTTTGTATGTTTTTTCTGGGAAATTTAAGACTTTTTTGTTTCCTATTTTATTTAAAATACATTGAGAATATGCTAATGTTTAATAAAATGGGACAAATACATGTTCTAGCTCATAATTTTTGTGAGAAAGTCACATATTATAGTAAAAATGCAATTTTCTCGAAAATGATGTTTTTAAAACTGTGTGTACCTTTTTCTCAGAACCTACAGTATGAAGGAACCTGCAATTTTTTCTATTGTTGTTGATATTTAATTATATATACTGAAGCAAATTTTTTGTCATATTCCCAAAATATTTTGCTATAGACCAGATATCGTGTCAAAAAATTATAATTTTCAAAAAATTAAAAGTATGTTTTGAATAAACTGAACAATCTGTTTGAAAAATCTCACTTCAGTACAAATATAAATGTTTATTTATTGTACAGGCGTTTTTAAGCTTTAGTTTGAAAAGGCCTTTCCATAGGTACATAGATAACTGATTATGAGATAGTTTTTGTCGTTGTACGTAAAGCTTGTTATATGCATAAAATTACATAAATTTCATGTTTAGTGACATAAAAACAGTATTATTTTGGCTGTTTTAGAAATCATTTGACTGGTTTGGAGAAACTTTTGAAATCTGATACATTTAGATGTACTGTTTGTTTGTTTATATGCAAAATCCAAATGAAAACTTTCGAAATATCGTATAATCATGTTTTCCCAAATACACACCAAAACCATATTGAAACATTTTCACGATATATTTCTGATGATTTATGGACAACTTTGGTATTTGTAATGCATCGGAGCTAAAAATTCTTCAAAGATTGGTGCAGAATTTGAAAAAAAATGTTCTGAATACTACAAAATATCTCATTAAACAAAAACTGAAAAAAAGCAATGTATGTATTTTCTGGTAAATTTAAGACTTTTCTATTTTACCTAAATTAAATTAAGAAGATAGTAAAGTTTAATAAAATAGGACAAATACATGTAGTAATTCATTATTTTTGTGATGAATGGACTATTTACATTGAAAATGCAATTTTCTCAAAATGATTGCTTTTAAACTGCGTGTACCTTTTTCTCAGAATCTACTGAATGAATTCTCATTCAACTTTTACTGTATGTAACTGATATGTAACTATGTACATTGAAGTTAGCTTTTGGGGATTTTCCCGACATATTTTGCTAAAGAGCAGTTATCGTAAAAAAATGACAAATTTCAAAAAATTCATAATGATACTTTTACGTTGCATGTTTTTGAAAAATTCAACTTCAGTATAATTTGAAAGTATATATAATATAGAGACAAAATTTGAAGTTTTTATATTTAACAGTTTCTGATAAAAAGATACATAAATAGCTCAATTTAACATTGTTGGTATAGGGGATACCGACAACTCTTAATTCCGAAAATTATAGATAAACTGTTGTCATTATTTACCCCTGTGGATCATAATAAATGTTTGTTTGTTTTGGATTAAAGTTTTCTTTCTCTCTCTTGAGTACTATTGACGTGAATTTTATTGCTGGCATACCACTGCATTTAAGCCTACCATCCTCTAATTTCAACAATGTCTATTTTAATTTCAAAAATTTTAGTTTCAATTCCATCAAAAATTAGAATATATAATAATAGTTAAGCTATGAAACGTAGAGATATACCTGGGTATTTTTTTCATTTAAATTAATGAAAGCTGTAGAGTTAATCATCTTTGTGTGTGTGAGTTTGGGGCCAGAATAATTTATGTCCAGTTCATTAATATGTGTTTATCTTATATTGCATCAATTTCAAACTTTCATATTGCATTGGATTGAACTTCCTTTTTCTTCAAGCGGAATCTCATAGTTCCTTGATGAACAGGGATCGTTATTTTTTTATCAAGTATTTGATTAAATAATTACTTTTAAAAAAATTGTATTTTAGAGTATTGTTATTATTATATTTCTATATTATATAAAAATTGTAACAACTTCTAAAAACTTTTTACCTCACTTGAATCAAACTGTTATTGTATTTAGTGAAGTAGGTTGTGAGAAATTAAATTAAATTTAGATTTTGCTTATAAATGCATTTAATTGAAATTTTAGTACCTTATCGAGCCATTTTTTTTACTTTATTTTTCCAGTGTTCCACTATTTAAATCATTCTTGAATTCGAAAATAGATATTCAATGTATAGCTACATTCAGATCAAAAACTGAAATTCCAATGTAGAATTATTTAGCATGCGTATTATCTAAAGAGTTATTATTCAAGGATACAAATTTTGACCAAAATTAAAGAAGTCAATGTACAGAATAAAATTCAAAAACTATTTAACCCCAGTGTAACAGACAGCGCTTTCTCGTGTACATGTGAATCCCAGATTTCTGGGGATACTCACCTTGACGTCACAACGCACATTTCATTTTTCCTTTTGACGTTGAGCAAGGCGTACGTCCTTTTGTGTTTCGTTTCGCTTTCTTAAGTTTGAATAACTCTTTGTGTTGTTTATTTTTACTTTTTCTTACCAATATGGCATCGTCGTTGGATTTCAACGGAAGTGATTTGGAATTAGAATATTTTCCGTAAATCGATGAATACGACAGTGAATCTGATACCAATTGATCTATTTGTGATGAAGAAATGGAACAAAAATGACAATACACTTACTTAACGCACGTAGAAAAGCTTTTTTATTCCAAGGAACGTTTCGAAAAATTTCGTAAAGTTTTCAATTATAATTTTATTTCTCCTATTTTTTCAAAAATTTTGTAATCTATACACCTTGCAACTTAACTTTTGGTATTTTTTATAATCCCAATGAAAGAAAATTTAGTTTATAATGTTTCCTGTGATTGCTACACTGGTTGTATGTCTAAATAAGCCATGTATCCACATGAGGTTACAATGGGATTTTGCCCTATAGACAGCATGTAGCCACTAATGGTTACATGGTGGGTAAGGGGTTAAAATTAGTGAATAGAAATGTTCTAAGATGTTTTTTTTCTTTAGTTTTTCTTTCCAAAAGTAAAAATTCATTCAAGTATTCCATTTTTTTTCAGACTCAGCGCTTAATAAAAAATCCAATAAATTTATCTCCAAAAATTTATTAAAACTAATTTTTTTTAATCCCATTGACTACAACGTTTACTCAAAACTTGTGATACTGTAATATATAGAAAAATAATTTACTTGAATACAAGATACGAGGAAAGGTGAAAAAAGTTTGTTTTTAAAACACCGTTTATCTAAGCTTTTGAATAGAATGAAGTATACATTTCCTCTTCATGAGCCAACTTTATTTAAGTATCGAAATTGTACGGCTCTGTGAGTGGCGTACTTTTGGGAAAATCTTAGCGTTATCAATGTTTTTTCCCTGTCTTTTTTTCTTCTTTGTTCCTATATCTAAATTTATTTCTCTAAATCAAAAACGCATTTGTAACATTTGTTTATTTTTTTTAAAAAAACAGCTTTTGTAAATTAATGAGTGGCACACCTTGACTATAAGTAAGGTCTTCCTGCAGTAACCAATGAAACACAGACTTACTCTTAAAGAATATCCACAACCAACAAAAATGCTTCAGCTTTATTGTTGATTCTATAATTCTTTGATAAACTGAGTGTGTTCGTATTAAATGACAGGGAATCTATACTACTCATGTAGATGAAACAAATATTCCTTCTAATCTCCCTTCAACCTACCATCTCTCTAATTCATAGATCTATGTTATAAAATCTATCAATACTCAAACTATCAATCTCATACTTCATTCAATAGATTTAGTAAAGCAAGAAAATCCAATCTATGAAAGTCAACTTGCTGCATGTTTTCAAGCCAACTTGCAAGATGGAAATCTTTTACGCTCTTCAGTTATGTTTTCAAGACATGGAATCAATGATTCTCTCTACTGAAACGGGAGGAATGGAAAAAAAAGATGAAAAAATTAGCTTGGAAAGAGGGTGGACTGATTAATGATTCATCTCATCAGGCTACGCCATTCCTTGGTTTCTTCATTAAAACCAGGCCTTAGTTTATAGATTATGTCATCTTCTAGTTTTGGGCCTCTTTAAGAGCCTTAATGACAGTCAGTGATTTGTCATCCACGAAAGGCGGTAAGGACACATTTTATCTAACCTGTAGTAGCGATGATTTAAGCAACTTGCTCATATTTTTGCATATTTTTTTTACTTCAAGCACTATGTTTACCTTCTGAGTGTCCCAGTGTTTTCAAAAAAGGTTCCATTGATCTGCTTACTTTCAGAAACAACACGTAGAAAATGAAAATTCTCATTGAGATTTATATAGGTTAGAGAAACTCTTTAAAACACTTAGTAAATTTCAAATTTCTGAATGCCCTAAAAATTCCTCAAAGATTACACCTGGGTATTTACTGTTAAATACCTTTCTTTTATTCCATTTGATCTATTGACTCAAAGATCTCCATCTGATTGGTTATTTTAAATTGATATTTGTATATTTCATTCGATACTGTTATCGAATTACGTAGAAAATTCAGTCAACTTAAGGGAAATGTTAACATGATTATAGTAACATATACTTGAATTGTGCCTATGTTTTAAGCGGATTAATAAGTCATTTTATGTTATTTTGTAGGTGCTTAGGACTGAAATTAATGAAAACCGGGAAATAATATAACTAATTCAATTTATTATAAAATTATTAGGAAAAATTTGATGAAAATTATACCTAATTTCAAAAAACACTCTACTTATATTTAAAAACAATATCTTTGAATTATTTTTACACAACAAATTTTACACGGTTTTAAAGGCAATGAACTAAATTCTAAAATTTATTTATAATTACCAAAAAGTTATCGCTCATTGCACAAAGAGTTTTTTATAAAATTCATGGTGTTCGTAACAATCAACTTAAGATTGAAAAAAAAACTATTAATGTTAGAGCTAAACCCTTCTTTTATTACCTTTATCGTACTTTAAATAACATTTATGCAAAATATGACAGAAATACATTCATAAATTTTTAAGATATCAGGTTTTAAGAAGATAACAAAAGAAATGCAATCTTCATAAAAGGCATTTGATTTCTATTTTATTAAAATAATACTTCATATCAAATATTACCCTTTTTACAGCATAGACCTTCTCTGTCTTATTATTTTTTTTTCTTTCTGGTGGCTCAATTTTTTTTCCTACACAAAATGGCAAGAATAAAAATTGAATTTTAGTCAAACATTGATCCAGGAACGTTGACAGATACCTGAAGTCCAAAGTACCGACACTGTTAAAATGGCGAGACATTTTTATACAAGTCAAGTACATCTTTTGCTAGGCTGAAAGGAGCTTTGGACTATTTTTGATTTGTATCAATTTTAAAAATATTTTACTCAACGTAGTTAAGTATGACATATTTTTCGCACATACATAGGCAATAAAAGGTGTAAAAAATTACAATTTTTAGTTTTTTTACAAAAGGCTCAGTTCAGTGTATATTAAAAAACTTGATGAGATTACGTCATAAAAATTACACGCCTATGAACAGTAGTTCCTTTGAAAAGGTACAGTGAGTGAACGAGTGAATATTAACGTCACACTATTCAGCTACACAAGGGCTTTCAGTGACAGACCTCATAATTTTGAACCATGGTCAAGTGACGAGGATGATACCTGAGCTGGGACTGCCTTCTCCTAACTTCCACTCGGGAGGAAATTTGATATATTTAACGTGACCCTCTTCGGACACTCATGACACGAGTCCGTTGGTAGACTTCTTTGAAAAGAGTGAAAAATTCTCGTTTTAAGAAAATCAAGTTTTAATGAAGATCTACATTTTTCATCATCGACTCTCTTCCTTTGCAAATCTGTTTCGTATTTTGTCAGCATATATGCTTTTAGCAATATATGTTTGTCGCGGCAAATCTTAGATTGTATCACTCAATAACTAGGATCTTTGTTCAGTTTTCATAAAATTTCTAGTTTTTATGCACTATCTATATTAAATGAGGATACTACGCCAATAGGTACCTAAAGAAATGACTACTATTTGTAAAAATATTTTATTTGGTAAACAAAAACATATATTATTCCCATTCTCATTTCTACCAAGAAACATTTTTTTTGGTAATTCTAGATTTGATAAATCTCTAAAAATGAATCTCATAGCCTCTACAAGAGCAACAGGTAATTTGATTTTTTTCTAGACAGTTTCTTCAAGTAATTTGCTTTTTTTAAAAATTGACGCCACATATCTGTATCACCGTGGTCTTGTGTTTTAGTAGAATTAGTAATCATTTTTTAAAATTTACACAATGTATCTGCATCGCATAGTATAGATCAATTCCTAAGGCTAATTTGATAATTTTTTGAAATTATTGTTTTTTGAAAAAAAGGCATATCCTATTTACAGGAAAGACATTCTAAATGAAACTGAACAGCTTCACCAAAGTGGTTTTCATTGAGTAACATTTTTAAGTACTGCTTTTTAAAAGTTGACAGCTTCGAAAAACTCTCACAGGCTAAAATATTCATGTCCCTTTTCTAAAGCCACATTAAGCATCCTTTAAATATGAAACAACCCAATTGAGATGACTTTCTTTTTTCCCAGGGAGATTCCATTGGTCGCAATGGTTTCCTGTCTAGTTTCGATTCCTTACTGGTTTGTTTCAGATCTGCATTGATTAAATAGCATTGGGGTTAACAATCCAACGACTTGAATGTAGCAAATATTTCGAAACAATTAGCCGAATGTACTAACTAAAAAAGGACAAACACATGAGAAATAAAAAGCAATTGGCTAGAAGCACTGGCGTCCTGTATCAAAATCCGTTGGGGACACTTTTCTAGGGCTCCTTACCATTTTATGATTTTTTGCTTACGCGTTTTGGGGCTCCTAAAGCCTGGGGTCAGAGATATGACGGTAGCTACGCCTCTGGTTAGAAGCAAATCTACAGATTGTTCCATAAAAGGTTCCCTTTTCGGTTAGGAAGCAAAATATTACAGTAGGATTCATTTCTGTCACTCATTCAACTGTCAAACAAAAACGAAATGCAATGCTTTCAAGTTTCGTCCTTTAAATGGGCCTGACCCAGCTGCAATGTTAGTTTCAAACTAGGCTTTTGAAAACTGTAATTATCCTAGAGGTTAAAACAAGTGTAAAGGAGACAATTTATGCAATTTGAAAATTTAAAAAAACATAAATCATCATTTTTTCAAGATTTTAGGATTTTGTTACCCTTTATATATATATATATATATATATATATAAATATTATTTATTCTCCATCAAAAATGGATGAATTAATAATCCTTAGGATAAAATTTCTATTTTTTCTAGTTATTACTGGGGTCATAATCCAATTTTGGATGTCCTCATTCTTAAATCAGTTCAAGTCCAAATTTTTGTATATAATGAATTAATTATCTCTGAGCTTGTTAAAATAGCAGTTGCGAAAATTTGAGCTCATCTTTGAAAAGAAGTACTTTATAAGTAATATCAGAACTTAAATTTCTTTAGGAAAACTTGAATTTCTTTCAGTGAAAAAACATGGATTGTATTTTATAAATTATTATTAAAATTCAAAATAAGGAAATTATATGATGAAGAAATCGAAATTATAAAAAACATATTGGATCAAAATAGGGATATATATATAAAGGTATGGAAATATATACAATCCTTTCAAATTCAATTTAATGCGTCATATTACATTTTCAAGATTTTCTCGATTCTGTATTTTATACAAGGATGTATTATCTTGCTAAATGTTTTTGTATTGTAATAAAAGTGATTGAATTTCTTCTTCAGCTTTTTTTTTCTTTAAGATCAATTCAATAATTCCTTCAGTAAGTTTTGGTAGTAGAATATTTGCTACACACACTCAACATATTAATTTATATTATTATTTTTCACACACACATACACGAGTAATGGTTTAATGATTTCTTTTTCGTAGTTACGAATATTTTGATATTCTAATGTTTTCGCCATGTGTACGACAGTATGGACTTAACGCGCAGCACACATTTTCGGACAGAAAAATTTCTCAATTTTTATAAAAAAAATTGTGACATTGTGGCTCAATTTTTTTTACAATATAGTGTTTTTAAAATTTCAAAATATTTCATAAATAATCTTTCTTTAAATAATAAATTCTTTTAATTAAAATTATTAAATTTCTTTTAATAATTTTTTCTTTTAAAATATAAAGGGAGAGCTCATTTAGCATTGCGGTATAGGAGAAAAAATGCGAAACACATTTTATAAAAAGAACGTATCAATTCGGATACAAATGAATAGTATGATAAAATAAGGGATTCTCTACAGGTTAGTGAAACCAGAATATAATATTAATGTTTGAGTACTTTTATAACTGAAACAATATTCCAAATTTGGGTCCTGTTCCTTAACATTAGCAGAAGACAGCCTTAAGCCAGAAGTTGATTTGATAATGAATCGCGATGAGTGAATCCTCAGAAAATTGTTTGAGATGAGGAATATCTCTAAAAATTAATCTTGGGATTCAAACTATGCTAATTTATCATTAAATTTCAACTGTATATGATGCAATATAATCGCATTGGGGGGATAAATTCTATTGAAATAAGAAGTTTCTGTGACACTCTACAACTTAATCGGAGGAAGTGACAAAGTTGTACATTCATTTTCACTCTTAAGAATATTCCAGTTAGAAAGTCATTGGATATGTGAGAAGTTTAACAAAGTTCTGGGTTTTTTGCGATTTACTCTCATGAACCTACTTTCTCGTTAGAAAATTGTACGCGAATCAGAAAAATTCTAATTTTACATGAATTACCCCCTGTTATTGTATAAAATTTCATTTGAGTAATTGAAATCTAACATTCTAAAAAAAGCAGAGAAAAGAATCAAGTTGTAATTTTAGATCTATTTTCTGTAAACAAACTTTATTTTTGAAAAATCCTAATTCTTTTTACAATAATAACTACAATGAATTTATTTCGCTTTTTGAATGAGCGTGATGAACCCGAAAAATGAACTAAAAAGTTTTATCTATTTTAACTAGCTTGCAAAAGTATATATGTTCCAAATATTATTCATCAAACTTTTTTAAATGACTGAATCCTTGGAAATTCTCTTGTAATTTTTATGATCTCCTTTATTCTTTATGTTTTTTTCTTTATTCGTTTGAAATGTCTCCGTGAAACATTTTCCAAAACATAGCTTTTTTGTCTTCCGATTCGGAGGTAGGAACGCCATTTGATGCCCGCAGGGACGAATCCTAGTGCCTCGGGATACACGTTATACAGAGAGTGCACAACTCAAGTTTTCTCGTTGGCTTAGTGTGGAAGAGAGTTCAGGTGTTGCCACTTGAACGAGAGTCAAAATGACGAATGGGATCGGTCAAAGTCCATAAGTTGTTTTGCAGTACAACTTGAATAAATAATTAATCCTTGGGATTGATTTGCTGGTGATTGCATCAAGCAAGTGAAACAGGTGTATCCCACGGTATTGAACGAAATAATGTTACTGGAAGTACAAGGGAGTGTTCTTCGAAACAAATGAATTTCTTTCGACCAGGAAAAGATCTTCATCGGGAAAGTCTTATATTCCTATTTTTTTAAATGTTTCATTTATATGTGGGAAGAAAACGAATTGGTTACACAAATGTGTAAAACAAGAGAAATCATTTGGACTTTAAAATGCAAGTAAAATTTGGACAGAGATAAAGTATCGCGAGAAATATTTTTATATTATAAAGAAAGAATGTCACAAAAAAAGTGAAGGAAAAACCTTTCATGATTCAGCTAAATATTGTCTATTAAACTTAGTGATTTCAAAGGATATATATATGAAACATTTCCACATTTGATTTCTAACTAAAAATATATATCTTGGAAACTTGAAAATCAAAAGTGTGTTTGTAGAATTCCATACTTCAACGGAAACCAATTCATTTTTTCGTTTGCGTCAGTTCTGAGGGAGCTTAAAGTTTGTTATCGAATCGAAACTAGATTTTGTGAACATTGAATTGAATCTCAACTTATATATATATTCTTTAAACACCTCTCTCTCTAAGACCGGGAATCTCATTAAAAGGAAAGCTACGTTCGATAGGAATCTGATACTCACTACATGTTTCGAAAAGAGAAAAGTTTCAGTCCAAATTACATTATATTGCAAAGTTTTCTCGGCCCACGTTAACACTGACATTCCATTGGAAGTGAACATGTCGGGAAAGAAACAACTTTGTTTTTAAAATTTGAGAAATAATTTAGAAAATATGAATCCCTTAACTTAAAAGTAATATTTTATTAAACTGCATTCTATGGCGTAACAAAATTTTTTTGTCAATTTTCAGTATTTGATTTGGACATTCATCCTATCTGTAACTGCTCTGGAATTGTGTTGCAATCTCTCCAAGTCATGAGCGGAAAAAAAAAATTCGTCAAAAATCGTAACTGCGAACATTTCATTCTATTTATAATTGTTTTAAATGTTAGAATAAACTGAACACAGGAAGAGAATTATCCTTCATTTTGGAATTGTTTTTTTTAAATCAAACTATTTTTCACTTGTTGAATTGTTTTTCGTTTTCTATTCATTGATAGGGCGTGTTTTTACATTGATATTTTGGTGATGCTTATGAAATCACAGAAAAGTAATGGATCCTGGTGTATTGGTATAAAGGAAATAATATTATAAAATGTGTCTCAACTAGCCTTCTTGCGTATGCAATTCGTTCTAACCTCATCCAAACAGAACGTTTTGAACTCTTCGAAAAAGCAATCATTTCATCATACGTTTCTTCCATTATTTAATACACCCGACAGGTAATGAAAATATGTTTGCTTTGTATTAATTAATTCCTAGATCAAGACTTGAAATGAAGTGATATTTTGTGTCTATGTCAAATTATCATTGGGGAAATGAAAGATTTTTTTTTTTTGAAACTGACCATAGGAAAGATGCTGGCGTTGGAAGGCCGCCCATTTGAGCGGTCTCCATTTGTTTCGAAAGGAGAGTGAAAGGATAGACAAAGCTTTTAAGATGTCTTCGTTAACAAACACTCCCATTACGATTTTCAACTCTTTCCGACCAGTAAGCCCTGGGAGAAACTTTTCATCTCCCCCTTCCGCAGGGTGTTTCCCAGTTCTTCTTTTCACTCGAGATGAGGAACTGGATTAGAGTCTTTTCGGAGAAAAAGATAAGTGCATTTATTCGGGGGCGGGGGTGAGAAGGAAACCGCGAGCATTTTGGAAGTTCCGAAAAGGGGAGGGGGAGAAGGAGCCCCAAAGCTGGTTAACAGCCGTAACAGAGCCGCCAGCCAACCGGCAAATAGAATAAAATCGATTTTTGCTTGAACACTTCTTTTCAAATCTTTTGACTGAGGAGTGAAAAACAGGAGGCTTTCGCACGAATCTTGAAATAATATTTGACAGGTCTTTTGTCTTTTAATTTTTGGGAGGGTTGTCTGTCCTACACAAATAAAGCTTTGGATTTTCCTTAATTGAATTTTATTTTGAATATATGGGTGAAATTTATTAAAAAGTACAAACTTTAGAGGAAACACATTGGATCTTAAGGTTATGATGGAATGTTGTCGTAAAGAAAAAAAAATTGACGTGGCAACAATAATACTATTATTGGAATTCCTGCCAAGATAAGTAAAAGTCCGTGAAAAGTACTTTTGTCCCATTTTCACAGAATGAAACATTTTACTTGTTGAATAATGATGTTTTATAAACATCATGTAATGTATTTAATACACATGTTAATTACACTTTGAAATCATCCCAACCCTACCACAGCAGTGACATATCACTTGGATAACGAAAATTCCTAACAAATTGTAATAGAGTTTGAATCATGTCATTCTAAATATTGTGTTTAGGATTGAAAGTTTCGATGGTTTTCTTGTAACCAATGTTACTCAGATAATTAATCTGGGAGGGCACGCTCCTACTTTATGCTCAACCCTTATTTCGCATCAAATGTATTGACTTGTAAAAAAGTATATAAATTAATGTTATAGCGATGAAGATTGCTCCATTTCCCATCTAATGTACCATTAGAAAGGATAGCTAAATAATAAGAGTTGCTTATACCTGCTTTGGTTTATGCAGTTCCAGAAGAATCCCTAATTGAACAAGTGCCCCATAGGAATAATAAAGTGAATTAAAATTTAAAATGAAATTTTAATCTAAACATTAAGTTTTCGTCTCTTTATGAAGTTTCAAGAGTCAGGAAGGTGGTGAAAAATATTTCATCTAAGGTACCAACTTCCCAACTAGGGATATTTTTATAAAACTTTGTTTGGTTTCCAAAAGGCTTGCTTTTCAACCTACCCGTTCTAATTCAGTTTGTACTCATTTTTTTCCACGGACACTTACAATTGGAGTAATAATCTGGAGGGAAATTGATACGAAAAAAGGAAAATAAAAATCGACATTTCCAAACTCTACATCCAATCTACACTGGTGTGCAAAACTTAAGCAACAGGTGGGTTTATTGCCATAACTCCACGAAAAATCATCTGAGAGACATGAAATTCAGAAATGAGGGAGAGTATTATGTACGTAAAGGATGACGAAAGCATCGGCGCTGAAAAAAGAATACAATGCATACGGTATGGAATCAAACAAAAACAAGTTTTATTGAACGCATAATATCGTGACTCATGATGGTCTATCCAACAGGAAGAACAACAAGCAGATGTTCCTTAATATGGTATATGCCCTCCCCTCACTGCAATGGTTGCTTCGCACCGTCTCCGCATACTCAGAACCAGCTGGTGCAACATTTCTTGAGGTAGGAGTGCCCATTCTTCAATCAGCATCTGTTTGAGTTGTTGGGTGTTTCCCGGATGATGTAAGTGTGCTGCAATACGTCTCCCCAAAGCATCCCCCACATGTTCGATGGGATTTAAATCTGAGGAGTAGGCTGGCCAATCCATTCGTGTGATATCTTCACTTTCCAGCAGCTCCTCAACAGCAAGAGTCTGATGTGGCCGTGCATTGTCATCCATAAAAATGAAGTCTGGGTCAATGGCACCTCGGAACAGACGCACATGGGAAGAAGTACCTCCTCACAATAGCGATCCCCGCTTACAGACCCTCTATCGAAAATTTGGAGCTCAGTTCACCCGTTCAGCATAATGCCTCTTCAGACAAGAACTCCAGGATTACCGTAATGATGTCTATCCTTGATGTTACTGGTATAAAACCGTGTCCCGATCTCTCTCCAAATCAAAACGCGTTGAGAATCGCTTCTGGTACTGAACCGACTCTCATCCGTAAAGAGGACACGACTACATTGATCAGTTGTCCAGTTTTTGTGCTCTCTGCACCACTGTAAACGGTGGCGTCGGTGATCAGCTTTCAACGGGAGGCAGCGTTCAGGACGGCGGGCAAATAGGCCTCTTTGTGAAGGCGTCTGGCCACAGTAAACCGCGACACTTGTCGCCCCATTGTTGTAGAGAGTTGCTGAGCAATGACGCTTGCTGACTGCCGTCGGCCTCTTTTCGTCTGCAGGATGATATATCGGTCATCGTCTGCAGTTGTCGTCTTTGGGCGGCCACCACCAACCTTTCTAACAGCTGTACCTGTGGTTTGGAACGCTTTCCAAGCGCGCGAAACGACACTTTGTTGATTCCGAACTCTGCAGCTACACTGGAGACGGTACGCCCCTCCTCCAGCTTTCCGATCATTCTTCCACGTGTGAAGTGGTACAGGTGATTTCTTCTAGCCATATTTCACGAACTGACTCACAGGCACTTGCAGCGAATATGTTGAATTGCGTCTGCTTCCTTCATTTTATTTTACTGTTGAACAGCACGCACCGACAGCACACGTTTTGCGTACGTTCACGTCGCTTCTGACGTTTGGTTCCTGATATTTGCATACGCATGACGTTTCTACTGACTTACGTGTTCACTGTACTGATCTCCAGTCCTTCTTTTCAGCAATTTAATGGTTATCTGATTAATTTTTACTTTGTTGCTTAAGTTTTGCACACCAGTGTATGTCATTTGATTCAAATGGGTGAATAAAATTAGTGTTAAGGAAAGTGGCCCTTATTTTATCCCTTCTGTGTCGCATTGACTTTCGAATTCGAATGTTGATATCTTCCAATGTAAGCAGTTGATTTACGTATAAAATAAATCCAATGCGGATATTTTATCATTGCCAAGAATTCAATCAAAGAGACAGAACTGACAAAAGTACACTTTTTCAAATCTTTCATTTTCACAGTATTTATAGTAAATATAATTTTCTTACAGAAAATAATGTTATCAGTTTTTCTGTCAACTGCCTGTTTTCTAAAGAAACAAAACGATTTGGTTTTGAATCTGATTCGACATTATCGAAAGGAATATCCGATTGTTTTTGTTAAATGTATTTTTTTTTCTTGTTTTATTGCTTTGAATATCTTATTGTCCATTGATTTGGAGTTTTTTTATTGTAAGTGTGATCTTATAATTTCTAAAAATTAAATTCTCTATCTAGCACTTAATTCATCATTTTCCTTTCATCTTCAAGTATCAAACTAATCACCCATTTATTTCTTCCGGACATATGGCCTTGCCAATAAACATGTCTAATTCCAGATCGTTAGATATAATAGCCCTATATGCAAGCATTAACTTTCAAATACAATAATAAAAGCCAAGATACTTACATCATCGGTGTTTTAAGTGCTAACCCACTTAGTGCTCACGGTGGCATTCTTTTTTCTCTCTCTTCTTTTTTCTCTCTCTTCTCATTCTTTTTTCTCTCAGCGTCAGAACTTGTATAGATTTCATCAAATAAAGATCCTTTTTTAAAACTAAGTCTGATTCTGGCTCAAAAAACAAAAACATGTCATATATATATATATATATATATATATATATATATATATATATATATATATATATATATAGTTTATGTTCTTGTTGTTTAATTTAATTCTATTAATCATGTTATTAATGAATTAACTATTGAGACTATTTGTATACTATTGAGACTGAGTTCTTAGAACTTTTGTTATTCCACATATTTTATAAGAAATAGGGAAATAAGTTCGATTATTTATCCAGTTTATTAAACTGTTTTATTGATTATTTTCACATTTTCTGAAATTTGGATATCGGAACAATATTTCCTTTTATCTAAGTTCCATTTCTTATTTTATAAATTATCATTCATCTTTGTTATGCTTCAAATTAAGGTAAGAAAACAAAAAAATATATATATATATATATATATATATATATATATATATATATATATATATATATATATATATATATATACATATATCTTAAATTTCTGATACACTTATAAACACAGCAAAAAATGTTTTAATAAAATAGCAATTTCACAAATGATTATTAATAGATCATTTCTTGTGAATGATTTGACATAAGAAATCTTTCTACAATTGAAATAGTATAAAAATTGAAATTTTAGTGATTTCACGATATTAGTAAGTGTTTAATGCAATTAAAAAATATGAATAAAATTTCAATAATTAAAATTTTATTATGTCCTTATCAAAACTGTTTGAAAATATATCGGAAAAAACTATTTCGTATTAAAAAACGTAACAAATTTATGCTCTTAGATGCTGAGAACGAAATTTGAAAGTAAACGAGATATAAATTATTTTGCACTATTAATTGTTTTTTCATATAGATGAACATAAAATAGTTTAAAAATACGACTATTTTATTAATGAAATTAACTACAAACTATAAAAATTATGAAGCAAATCAACGAGAGAAGATTATTTGCATACCATACTCTCATCTAAATTTCATTAATGTTGGTTTTAACATTGACATTAAATCAATTTCTGGCTTGTAGAATAGGTTTTGACATTAAATGAAATAAAGGACTGATAGAGAGACTTTGGTTCCCTTTATGTGATAATTTCTACAAAATCCAATATGGCTTCCTTTACACTTATTGGCACGCTTCGGAACATGCAACATAAATATACTAATATCGCGCTTAATTGCGTACAGGTTAAGATTTTCTCTACGCGAATAGCATATTTTGACCTACAGAAATTCTTTCCAATATGGTTTGAACTTCACTTTTAACAAGGACAGTAAATATATTGTGAATTTTTTTTTGTAGTGAAACCATAAACAATTTTGAAGAAGAGTGTTGTAATAAATGCAGTCCAAACACATTCGAAAGATGGCTGCCACAAATTAACCTAATTCTTTAATTACATTTTTAGTTGCCGTGTTGACGTAAATTCTCTTCCTGCTATTAATAACTGAATTCTAAAATCTCGAGAAACATGAATCTCTCAGCATGGTGACCCTTATCGCGTTTTCTCACTTTCAGACGCTGTGTTCGTCTTTGCGGAACTTTTTTTCCAATAGGCTTGCCGTAAGCAGGAAGTGAAACACTTCATTTACACATAAGCAAGTGTATAAGAGGATGTGAAAGAAACCATTAGTCTAAAGCAGATGAAGATAGGCGTATATAAAAAGTAAATAACGTTACTGTTGAAAGAAATACATTACGTGATTTCTTTTAATGCATTATTTAATGAGCTTAAAAAAATTTACTCTTATAATGGAAGATAAAGTGATGTGTGCTGGTAATTTTTTTTCACTTTTTCAATAATGCAGCAATGTCGCCAAATCCAAGATTAGTTATGTGTAAAATTCAAACCATTCTAAATAATTTTTAAGTCGATTTAACTCAGTGTCCAAACTAGAACACAAATTTCCTTTAGATGAAACCATATTGTATCTTTCTTAGTTTATAATCTGAGTAAAATAAAAGATCAGTCTTGTCTAAGGGATGTACTGCATTTATTTGAAACTTTCAGCTGTATTGCGAAAAAGGTGACAATTTAGGGGGGTTACTTTACTTCTTTGAAATAAAAACGAAAACTTAAGGCATGGTATACACACATCGAAAGTTATTATAATAGTATTACATTAACTCAACGTTTCTCAAAGTGTGGGGCGCGATAATCCTACAAGGCAACGCGAAAATATAGAAAATTGAAAGATTTTTAAAGAAAAAATAACCGTAAAGAAGTAAAACAAAATACTTTCTTCCATAATAAAAAAATACACGACAACACTGATATAATTTATGTTTATCAATCGCATGGCGTTTTTCCGTCATCAAATAGCTAGCTTTAAACACAAAACCAAATTATAGAAAAAAAAACATTTTGTTTAATTTGCTGTATTTCCTCAATGAGAGATTTTTTTATTACGTTTTCTTTTTAAACATAAAATATTACTCGTTAAAAGAAAAAAATGAAACCCAGACCCTGAGAAAAATTCTAAGAAGATAAACAATTCATCACTGCAATTATTATTGAAATACTGTACATTAATTGTAGAAAGGAAAGGAAGAAATGATTCACTTTTTAGCCGGGCAGCATAATACATTTGCTTATCATCTGATTGATCTTCAAATTTACTGCTATGGTTAATTCTGCATTAGTTCCGTCTCATCTTTTATGTGTTTGTTTTTCGCTTAGGAAAATTGTAAATAATAAAGAGTTTTACGATATTTGTAAAATAACTGATTGATTTGAAGGATTGTTTGGCCAAGATTTATTTTTAAGAGTATTCTCAAACACATAAAGCAAAGTGAAAAACGCGATATTTTTTTTTTAGAACATCTGTATTTTTTTCTGAATACACTTCTATCCCGGGAGCGGTGGCGTGGGGCATCTGTGATCTCTATTGCCCGAAGTTGAAAATGATCAAGTAAAAGAAGAACCTACTGAAAGAATGAATATTATTCATGATTAAGAAGCGCGATTAACATGAAACAAAAGGAAAATTTTCAAATGCTTCCTAAAGAACTCCATCAACTAAAATATGAAGCCATAAGTGTACCACAAGGATCAGTTCGCCTTGTCAAAAGTACACAAGAAAGTAAAATTTCAACTTGCTGTTTGTTGATCACCAAAGGTGTCACGAGTTCAAACCCAGTACTCCAAAAGACCTGCCGTGTAGGGGTGAGATGCACGTTAAATCTGTCGAGAACACAAGCATATTTGTTGGAGTGGTGTGGTAGTTAAAAGAGGCCAGCTCAAGTATCGTCCTCGTCACTTGATCATGGTTAAAATTTACGAGGTCCGTCTCCAAAAGCCCTCGTGTAGCTCAACAGTGCGACATTAATATTCACTCGCTCGATCATGAAAGCTCATTAAAATTACAATAACTTGAAAATATGGCAGCTTTGCCAGCAAATAACAATTATGTAGTTTTAGTGAAAATTGGCTCTGATTTGGGTCCTTTATTAAGGTCTTGCACTTTTGAATCATTTTAGTTCAGTTTTGTTGGATTTTTTCTCAAATCATTACAGAAAAATTGAATAGTCCTTAAAAGCTAGTAAGTAAACTTTCTCTTAATTAAATTATTCACTGGAATTCCAATTTGTATCGTGTACAGTAAAAATAATTATAAACAAATGATTGAGATGACTGTGTCTCCCCCTCCCACACACACATTACCATTAGCGTTAGTATCGAGTACGCACCTGATCCCGGGTTAAAACATTTTGAAGTATTCTCTCTTTAAATATTAAAAAGTAACACAATTATTCTTCATCGGAATTTTATACTTTTTTCATTGTTTAACAATAATTCTAAATGCTAATTCTGTGAGGTTTAAAATTACAGTTCTTTAAAACAGTTATTTACAAATATAGCATTTATCTAAAAAAATCATTTTACATTTGTGCACGCAGTTTTACTCTCCTTACAGTTCAGCTATTATATCAAGAATATTGTTTTATTTTTTTTAAAAAATGAACTCGTGCGAAGGGAGAGAGTCAGTGTTTCTCTCTCTCGGCCAGTATACGTTGAATGTTTCAGTACTGAAGACAGTATTTTATAAATAATTTCTTTATACTAAATTAAGAACAAGTTTAATAATTTAGTGACTTTCATGGGGGGCTTGTCTTGTAGAGCAAAGTTTTTCAAAGGAAGGTTTTATTATCAGAAATGGGCTCCCGAGTTATTTTTCTATATTTAGCTGAGATCTATATTTTGTCTTCAAAGCAGCCACCGCAGGAAATCCGGTTTAACAAAGGTAGGATGTTGAAAATGGTAATAGTATACGAAGTGCTTTTGTTTTCAGTGCAGAAAATTCATCATCCACCTCTACCCAAAATTCAAAGAGCGATTTATTACAAAATTGCCTTTTAAGTTTTCACTGGATGTGAAATCTATGAAAATTTCTTCTTCGGAAGTTGAGAATCCTCCTGGAGTATCTCGAAATAGATCCCTAATCCATTCGTAACTTGCTACCAAGTTGTCCTCATCAAGAAAATCCTTTTTTAAATTCTTTGCCAACATGGCTAAATGATTTTACATGGTTTTAAAAACATCCTTCGCATGTTTTTTTCAGATTTGTTAGTTTTAACACATAACGAGCTTTGGCCTTTTTCCCCATCTTCTACTTCTGTAGTGATAAATCCAAAATTTAAGTATTTTTGAGAATATCGCCTTGATTTAATTTTCGGAGCCATGTTCGTTCGTCTGTGTACTTGTTGATTCTTTATTATCATCGAATGTTTGCTTACGACTTAAAAATATATGTATGATATTGTTTTAATCTACTGCCGTAAATACTTAATTACCGTGAATTACAATTAAAGTGCAAATTAAAAAAATGTACATTCAAGCTAGATTCGGTAGCTATAGAAGTATAGAGTCGACCAAAAACTGACTGGAATTGTACGAGGAAAAGCATTTTTACTTGTTTTGCGCAGATGTCCCATAGGTTGCCCAGACTTCCGCAAACGTACCCGATAATGCCAGATGTGATGGATATGATAGAGAGCAACATAGACTAAACTATTTTTCAAATGACATTTGTACTTTGAGAAATGGCTGCTGAAGGAAATATATCATTTTGCGATCTGTTTTATTTTAAAAATTAGAGAAAGAAAAATAATATAATAATAAGTAAGAGTAATATATATATTTTAAGTAATTTTCTTAAAAAAATATATATATATATATATATATATATATATATATATATATATATATATATTACTTAAAAGTAACATATGCAAAATTTAATACTTAAACAGTTTATAATCGATATCGTATTGTAGCTTTAGCGTCAAAATGCATTTTCATTGCAGTAAATACATTATTATTGTACGGGGGGCGCGACAAAAATTATGATTGAAAATTGGGTCGCAAACATTGAGTGTTTGAGAAGCACTGCATTAACTGAACAGTTATTGAAGAAAATTCGTAGTGGTATTTTACGTAGGAGCATTTAGTAAGAGAATTCAAATTAAAATCTGATTTTTGGCGTAAAGTGGCGTAAATGGAAAGATGCCACCATACACAATGCTGATATTGTTCAGACTGAAAAAGAAATTTTAAAAAAAACCTGGTCACGCCAGGCTCGCAAAGCTAAATACTTAACGAAATTCAATCAACATATGAAAAGTGTTAATCTTTCTTTTCGTGTTACTCTTTGACGCGAAATTCTTTCCAACGATCGTAAAGAGTTTTCACGTTCATTTTTTTCATTTTGCATCGTAAACTCAACAAAATACCTTTTTTTGAAATTATGAACTATGAAAGAATGGATTGTTTTGCTACCGAGCATCATGATTCCGGAAATTTTAGCATAACAGCAGTAGGCTGAGAACAACCTGCTCATAGTATTTCAGGCTACATAATTTGGAAAGAATCTCCCAGTAGGAAATCCAAATATCCAAAAAACGTTATAGATACTTCAAAACTTGTGGAAAATCTAGCGATAGTTCACAGACATACAAATGACGTTGGAAAGTGCGTGCGCGAAAGTCATTTTTCGATTTCTCATACTACCCATATTTGTTTTTCTTCTTTGTAATCCCAAAATATATGTTATCTATTCTAATAAAGGAAAGAGTTTGTGTGTTTCAGCCGTTTCGGTCAACTAAGCTACACAGAAGTATGAATCTTGGCAGATATATAAACTATACCTCATGATGTTTTAACCTCGAAAAGATTTTTTTTTTCAAAATAAGCTTTCGATTTTTTTTAAATTCAATTTTTAAGCAATTGTTCAGCTAACTAGCAGTACGACGTCATAGCACGAGTCACACCTCAATCTGCGAAAATTAATGTTTGGACTTTTTTGGAAGATTTTTGTGCATATTTTATTACAAATATATTTATTTATGATTGCAGCGGATTTACAATTATTTTCCGAATAAATCATCTTACAAAATTTTTTTTTCAAAATTTCCTTTTTTGGTTTGGCAACACGGAATTGTTTTCAGTTATTTTGCGATGTCGAATCGTTTTTCATAACTAAGCGTAATTTATCTTTTTCCGTCATTTTAAAAAGAAAGTGATGCAACTGTTTAATTCATTGATGCTAATTCACTTTCATTAATGTTAACATTTAAAGTTCTGGCTGTGATGCGGCATACACCCTGTCACCGGTCCAATTTCCCCCCCGCCAACGTGGTGGGCGGTACCAGAGCTTAACTCAAAGCTTTGTCTATCCGAAGTTGTTCAGAATACAGTTTCACATTAAATCAACACATTTTGTGTTTATAAATAGCTCTATGATTTTAGATAATAATGAAATATTTTTTTCTCAGCAAGGTGTTTTATATATATTGTTCATTAAATTTATATATATATATCTGTTTTATTTTTGTTTAAGATTATTTCTAATATATTTTTCTGGTTTATAATACTGCATGTTGATTGCATAATGACCCTTCTTGCAAGGCCTAATATTATTACTGTACTGAACACTTTTAAAAATATTATCATTCCATCCGATGTCTGTTTCATTTGAAACTCCTGATTCGTTGTGGCTCTTCTATGAGCATCAAGAAGACGTAAGGACACTCTATTTAAACCTTTACGCTGTATCTGAGAAATGTTTGTTTCCCCCATGTTGTTTATTAACTTTACGTTGATCTTTAAAAAGTCGACAGTCCAAAAAATTTGTACATGTTTTGGTACTTATCAGTTGTAAGGACCTTGGATTTGCGGTTCTTACAAACCTGAACGCTGGTGGTATTATCAATCTACGGTTGTACTTGGGCTACAATCCATCTGATAATAATATCATGACACAGAAGACTGTCGACCCAGTAATAAGTAAAGCGTAGAATTAAGTCATTGCCTGAATATCAGTACATTTTAGCAGTACTTTTTGCCTACTTACAACTGCATTTCATGGCCATTTGATCAAAAAAGTTCTTACTGTTGACATTTCCTTCCACTGAAAAAGGAAAACGTTATTGCTTTTCTTGAATCAGCAAATTCCTTGTTTCACCATTGTAGCAAAATAGTAGAAAAATTTAGCAAAAGAAAATGATTATGTGATGATAATTATGTGATGCCAAGAATAAAAAGTCAATTTTTCAGCAGAGCAACAATTTGTGGGGCTTTTTGTAAAGATAATCATGATTACTTATTTATCCGGCAATAACCAAAGGGTGTTTTTTTTTACAATCAATGAAACTACACCTTCCCTTCTTGCCTCCTTTTGCTCTCATGTCATGTCCATTTGCTCACACACAAAAAAAAATTATTAGAAAAACTATGGAGTAACACAGAAACTATGTGTGTGTGTGTGTGGATGTGATTAAATACACATCAAAGTTATTTCCCTTTTGACTTTAAAATTCAGTGTTAGTGCAATTTTTTTTGTCGTATGGTATCATAGCTTAACTTTCCTTCTAAAAATCTGTTCTTCATGATTTTTTTTTGATGATTGTATGTATACGTACACAAACACGTAGTATATATTTTTTACTTTTAAATACGTTGCTATGACATTTCCCATCATTGAAAGTAAAGATTATTGCTTTTCTTCCGTCATCGGCAAATTCAACGTTTTCTTCATTGTAGAAAAATATTGCTTGAAGTATAACAGAAAGAATATGGCACGAAATTCTAACTAATTGCTATTAACAGTTTGATTATATTGTGCAGATAATGCTTCCTATTTATGAAAAAACCAGAATGTAGCTTTTTTTTTTTGCCTATGACCAATAAGAACTCAGTTTTACTTCAAATGAAACAATCAGAATTTTTTTAACTAGAAGCTATTTGCTGAAACTATGATGAGATGCACCAATAAACAATATTCCCATATTTTCTTTTGGATTTCCTTAAATTCAATGTTGATGAGATTTTTCGTCGCGATTTAACTTTAGTAGCTTTTTTCTTTTAAATACGCGTACAGTATTTTTGAAAAGTTCTCGTAAGCGCACTAAACTTTTTCTGATCTACTGGATAGATTGCGTCATTTTGTAGTCGACGAAATAGTTTCGAAGCACTGTTTAAAGATTACAAATATTTCAAAGCAACTAGAAAGGTCATCAAATGATATTTCTTTTGTATACTTTCTGGATCGCATTCATCAAATTAACTCGCAGACTGTTAACTTTACAATCATTTTCTGAAAAATTGATCCCAACAAAAAAGGAAAATGTATTCGTTCTTCGAAGTAAAAAGATGAGACATCATTTCAAAAATAATAAATTCTTTAGATGTGATTAAAATTTCATTGTACATCTTTTCTTGTTTGCGGGGTCTCCAATGACTCCCTATGAAAAAGAGTGAAATAAAATCCATTTGCCATCTGTTCACTTAATAAGAAAGAGTTGTCAAGAAAAACAAAACCTACGGAATCTATAGTAACACGAAAATCCTATTTGCATGTCCCCCCCCCGTGGATAGATGTAATAAGAGACGCTTGGCTTACCACGCGCCCATCAATCTAAATCCTCTAACATTAACATTCTTAGAGGGTGAGGAAGTTTTCCGCCCCAGGTTAGTTTCTCTCCCATGGCGAGATCTTTTATCGTTTGAACAAATAACTGCATATTCGCTGGGAATTTTTCACGTGGATCCACTGTTCCAAATCTAGGGAGGAACTGTTTCGAGGGCTTTCCGATTCACGGCCGCTCACTTTCCGCTGCGTTGTTTTTGAGTTCTAATTACTCGCTCCAAATAAATCGTTTGCAGAGAAGAGACCACTTGTTCCAAAAAGGAGGGTTCATCCATTCAATATATTGCATCATTCTGGTTTATTAAAGAGTATATTTAATAATTCGTTTCCAATGCAATATTTACTACTTATGTACACAAAGTTGGATCCGGATGTAAAATCTGATAAAAAAAAGGGAAACTAATTTTCAAAATACGTACATTTTCAAAACAATGCCCTGGTTTTTCGTATCATTGGAGAGGGTTTCATTTATAGCTTATTTGTAATCCTTTTTTACATAAAATTGTTTGTATTTCCTAAGCTGTTTCAATCACAATGTTTCTTACCAGAATGCTTTTGAATTTTGAAATTTTTTCAGCTATCTGGAGATATATTTGACAAAAATTTTAAAATTAAGTACTCAAAGTACATAAGACGAAAAAACTACAAGTATTTTGAAAAAAATTACATAAGTCGCATATATATTATTTTCAAAGTATAAATTAGTACTCCGGAAGTACTAAAACGAAGGGGAAACGTAGTGAAAAGGAGTATGAAGAGGGGATATAGTATTTTTCAAAGTATTCTGACAAATGTATGTTGTTTTAGTTTCATGCATTTCATGCCACCAGGATTGTTATTTCCTTTCGTATATCAAAATGTATAATAATCTGAAATGAATTTGACAGGTCTTGAAAGTACAGATTCCATGCTTTTGAAAAATTTCTTTCAATTCAATATGCAACTCTCAAATAGTTGACTATCTATACTATTAAAATGCGAAGGTAAATAAAGGTGTCTATCTATGCGAATAGGTGTATCGGCTCAGGAACCGCACGACTCAAAAACTCGCCAAAGGTACCAAAAGAATGGAAATGATCCGAGAAATCCGTTTTGATGATTTATATTCCGATATTGCAATTAATTAAAAAGATATTAATTAAAAATCTTAAAACGCATAATTATTTTACCCCTGTGGGCATTTTATTACAGCCGAGTGGTGAAGTTCCAATTTTTATACCATTTTTTTTTATCCCAGACGTTTTTAAAATAAGATTAATTTTTTTTAAGAGACTCAGACCAAAAATTATTACATAATCAGAAAGATCATTTACTTCGCCACGATACGGTATAATTTATTTTACAAAACAATGATACTTTCTATTTTTTACGATTTTTTCTAAAAGGAGTCAAATTCGATACATTTTTGTGAAATTGATTTCTAAATCATTCCGTTTGCATTCGCGCTAATGAATAAATATTTCACACTAAAAGGTTCATTCTTTTCTCTTTTAGAATCAGTCATTTAAATAATAAAATGTCAAAAACGGTTTTTTTACGATTTTTCAAAACATACTCAAAATTTTATTTAAATACTTAATAACTTCTTTATTTTAAAAAATAATCTCACGAAACTTTTTCCTGTGTGTAGAACGATATTATCCGTAATCTGCTCAAAAATTGGAAAAATTGCTTAAAAATTACGGGTTTTTTTTTTTAAAAGTTGTATTTTTCGTCTATTAGCCTTTTTACAATTACTAAAGAGTATTATTGTTAAATTTTTATTAATAAATTACCGTAGTTTACAATCAATTTGTGAAGTTTTAAGGCATCAACTTAAAAATGAAGTCTTGAAAAAATAGTTACTTAAATTATAACCACGATTTTAATAAACGCACGCCACACAAATGACTGTTCTCTATTTACCCTCCAAATAACATGTGAGTGCTTTGCGCATGTGTGGAGGACGAATCCATAATGTGCTGTTTTTTGTTATATGTTACATCATACATTTGTTTTCATCGATTTAAATTAATATTACTTTATTTTAAATAAAGCAACATTGTTTTTTGTTAATCATTTACATCAGAAATTGATGTTTTAAGGAAATTTTGTGCTTTTAGATATATCGTGCAGGAAAAAACTGATTGCATTTTAATAATTAAATCTTCATATTATTCTAAATTTTTATTTACTGTACATGAATTTAAAAACAGAAAGCAGGGCTCAGCTGCATAGCTATAATCACTAAATTTTGCTTTGTTTAATTATTTGCATTTGCGGTGCCCAAACGGAAAAGGGGAATTGCATGTGATGCTGCCCGTAGACGGCAGGCATTAGAGAACGTGAGAGAAGAGCCGCTGAAACTGTAGAAGAAGCAAGTGATTGGCAGCCAGGGCACAACATGACCAGGAGAGAAGAGCAGAGGAAACGGAAGAACAAAGAAGTCACTGATTGTCAAAAATAGCGCATCATGCAAGAAGACGCTATCTAAACGTCACTGAGGAACAAAATTGCCTTCAGATACAAACGCTTTGTGCAGCAAGAACTTTTCTTTACCCAGTTGTTGAAGAACATAACTGCGGTAAAATGGAGAATATTTGTCTGAAATGTTGGAGTTTGTATTTTGGGCAGAAAAGAATGACAGAGGAGCTTACACCCATTGCTGCCGCAATGGGAAAATTATTGAAAAAGCTTCCACATATCCAGTAGAAATGAAAGGATTGATGGATATGATAGCCCTGATTTATCTCAGCATTTCAAGAACATAAAATCGTGCAACAGTACCCTGTCATTTGCTTCAATGGGCGCACAGATTGTACCACCTGCCGGTAGAGGAACATATTGCTTCAGAATTAATGGTAAAATTTATCACAGGACTTCTCATTTACATCCAGCTCAAGCAGGCGAAGAAAAATTTGCTCAGTTATACGTTTTGGATTCTGAGCTTACTACTTGTTGACGAATGGAGCGTTGTGAAAATTCTAAATGCAATCCGGAACTGATGCGAAGCATTGACGAGGTCATTAGACAAGGCAACCTTTTCACAGCCACGTACACAATGATGTGGGAACTGGAGCAGCATGTCCTTCGTGAAGAAGGGTATGAGGCGTCGGAAAACGTTACCTTGTACATAAGCGATGATAGACTTGATTCTGACCAGCACAGAGGAAAATATAATGCTCCAAAACAAAAGAGGTTGCAATGGTATTTAAAAGTTCTGATGACATTCCACCGAATAACCGAGATATCTGCATTTAAGAACAACGCCAACTGTGTAAGATTAGTAATCTCAATCCTAACTGCAATCCGATGACTTACGTTTTGTTTTTTCCATGTGGTGAGAAAGTTTTTGCGTTACGCAGTGTTTTACAGAGTTACAGTTTTATGTGAATGGTTTATCAATTAGGAGAGATATTTTCAATCCTATTTTGTATGGAAGTAAGCTTATGCAGCAGTATGCTGTGGATTCTTATGTTAAGGTTGAAGGTAACCGTTTGAATTTCATTCGGTACAATCAGAGGACGATGCGAGTTGAATTATATTTGGGTCTTGATGACCACGTTAATGCTCTAGCTACCGAATCTGGCATGAGGGCAGGTGTTACCCTCATTCTACCATCAAGTTTCATTGGAAGTCCTAGAGCAAAGCAACAGAACTTTCAGGATATCATGTCGATTGTTAGATTTTAGTAAGCCCGACTTGTTTTTGATTTTAACTTGCAACTCGAAGTGGAAAGAGATCAGACAACCTTTTTCCTTAACAAAAGCCTCATGATCGTCTCGACTTAGTTGCCAGAATTTTCGACATCAAAACGAAAGCACTTTTACAAGCATCTATTGCTGGTATTAGCAGAAGAGGATAAAATAAGGGACCCGGAGAGCATCGGTCTTATTGTCTCAGCAGAACTGCCGGATAAGACAGTGGATCCTAAATTGCATAAAATTGCCAAATCTACAATAACTCATGGACCTTGTGGTGTGTTGAACCCCAATGCTCCATGTATCGTTGATGGTTTTCGCACAAAGGTATACCCCGAGAAATTTGGAGATACAACTGCTGAGAACATCGATGGTTATGCTATGTATAGTCGTAGTGACAACACAAACCATGTTGTGATAAATGGCAATGTTATTGATAATAGGTGGATCGTGCCGTATAACCCGTACCTCACCAAGAAATACAATGCCCATATTGATGTGGAAATCTGCAGTTCAATCAAGTACATATTCAAGTACGTTTACAAGGGTCATAACTGTGCAAAGGATGTCTTCGAGGACAGTAGCCAGACCTTTATGACCAGACAATACAGACCTTTTTGAATGCAAAATAAGTATCTGAACCTGAAGCAATGTGGTGACTTCTAGAAAAAAATGCACGAGAAATCCCACGCAATCATTCGTTTACCAATGCATTTTACAAACATGCAGCCTGTGTATTTTTTTATGATGAAGAGCGTCCAGCATTGGAAAGAGCTGCTCAAAGGAATACCATGCTGACAGCTTGGTTAGAATTGAGCAGAACGGATCCTGATGCCACCAATTACTTATATGCTGACATTCCGAAGTATTTTGTTTGGAAGAACAATAAATGGGAGAGATGTGTACAATTGGGTGATTGAATTGTGTCAAGGTTATATTCTGTAATTCCGAAAGACATTGAACGATTTCATCTGCGGATGTTTCTGTTTCATGTTCAAAGAGCTAAGTCTTTCGAAGAGTTACATACCTACGAGGTTGCTGTGATGACTTCTTTTAAAGAAGCGTGTCGTGCTAGGAATTTGTTGGAAGATGAGGGTGAGGGGAGAAGCTGTTTGAGGAAGGTATGTAGCTTTCAGATGCCATGAAAGTTAAGGCAATTGCTTACTTTTATTTGTGTTTTTCGCAATTCAACGTCATCTCTATCACTTTGGGAAGAATTCAGATCTTATTTGTGTGAAGATTTTGAGTTCCATACCTCTGAACATCAAAGTGTAAATCTTGCATTGCACAACAAAGCCGATCAACTTCATGCTCACAACATGACCCTTATGAGCATTGGATTGCCAGAATCTGCCATTTCTCACGCATATGTCCAGATGGAAAGGCAAAAAGGGGAGAGACTAATGTCAATGTTGAACCCAGAGCAGCGTATAATTTTTGATGCAGTTATTCATGCAATCCAGAATGTAGGTGAGGCTTCACCTAAGGCATGCTTTTGCTGGGTCAGGCAACAGTTTTTTTTTCAATGCCATAATTCATTCAGTTAGAGGATTGGGGAAAATTGTTGTTTCCGTTGCATGGACTGTAATTTCGGCTGTAATTTTGGAAGGAGGCAAAATAGCGCATTCAAGTTCCGGTTCCCATTCTGGATCATTCATCATGTGCCGTTTGTCATAACACCAAAGAGGGACAATTTCTTAAGGCGGTGAAGATCATTATTTGGGATGAGTGTACCATGACTTCTCATCATGCATTGAGTGCAGTTGACAGATTTTTCAGAGATCTGATGGGCTTAGACGTAGCCTTTTTGAGGCAAGGTTTTTGTTCTTTGTGGTGACTGAAGACAGATATTATCTGTTGCAGTACATGCAAGTAAAACAGCAATTGTTGAGACTTGCTTGAAGAATTCATCTCTTTACACTCATTCAAGCAATTTTCACTCATTAGTAATATGAGAACCAAACCCTATGATTTTGCAAATTGGCTTCAGCATCTCGACAACGGAACTTTGAAGAATGACCGCCAATTAGGATAAGATATTGTGGAAATTCTCGAAGAATGTGCCGTGAGGGAGTCCATTGTTGAGAAATTTTTGAATCAGCTGTTTTTGATTGAAGAAACCTATCAGGAAAGGCAATTTTATGCCCCAAGAATGAAGATTCTCTGAAAGTCAATGAACACGTTTTAGCAAGATTTCCACACCAGAATGTTACATATTTCAGTGCAGACAGCATTATTTCTGAAGATCAAGAAGAACGGAACAATTTTCAACTGGATTTCATCAATGGAATAACTTCTTCCGGAATGCCACCGCACGTACTTAACCTAAAAGTAGGAGCCATCATTATGTTGCTAAGGAACTTGAATCCATCCTTTGGACTGTGTAATGGAACGCGTTTTATTATTCGGAGACTGATGTCCAATGTAATAGATGCTGAAATTTTGATTGGACATACAAATGGCTCACATGCCTTTATTCCGAGAATTACGTTTGGTCCTTCTGACAGCAATCTACCTTTTCAAATTCAAAGGCTGCAGTTTCCAGTTCGACTTGGTTTTGCTATAAACATAAATAAGTCTCAATGACAGGCTCTTCAAAAAGTAGTAATATATTTGCCTCAGGTGGTATTTTCTCATGGGATGTTGTACGTTGCCTTTTGAAGAATAACATTGACACGTCACGTTCACACTTCGGTAAACGACGCAAAGAAACAAGGGAAATTAAATCGTTCGAATAGTTTTTACGAAAAATGTTGTTTTCCGTGAGGTTTTACTTTGAACTTTCGTGCTAGGTTAGAGTTTAAGAAGCTAGATTTTCAATTGCATTAAATTGTCAAATCTACAACAGTTCATGGACCTTGTGATGCGTTTTACCCCAAATTTCAGTGTATTGTTGATGGACGACATGATACACAAAATAGTTTTTTGGTATTTATTGTGTGTGGAAGGCAATTTGGATGTGATAAATGTTCTTCAGTTGAATTGATGGTCTTACTTTTTTGCCTTTTTTTCTAATAACATACATTTATATACTATTTACAAAAATGTCAAGTTCTTTATCAATGTTATTTTAATTTCCAAAATTATAAATTAATTAGCTGGTATAAACGTTCTTGGCACGGGTAAACTGAAAAATTAAAATACATAGATTGAAGGATAAAGAAGTTTTAAATTAATTAATTGTTTTACGTGAATTGCAAATTAAACAAAAAAAAACTTTTTGCATATCTCAGCTGAACAACAACAGCAAAAAAAAACACGTTTGTTAAATTTTATGTCTGTAGATCTAATAGCTGATATAAAAAGGTTTTTTTATTTGTAACTCCCCGTAACTCTCTTGAGGGTCGATTTTTGAAAATCCCTTCCTAAGCTGATCTCTGCTCAGCAAAAGTAACACATTGTTACAAATTTTGTTTAATAAACGCTTAAAAATGTATAAATAATTTATATCTGAAAGTGTGTAATACGTTAATATTACTTTCTGTTGTGTTTATTTTGTCAAAATTGTAATATTCGCAAGTAACGCCATTTCTTAAATTATAATGGCGATTCAATGAAAAACAGTGAAATGTTGGCGATAGAATCAAGTTGGCAACTGTCTAGCTACTTTCATAGCTCGAGCTTTGGGAAAGATCAGACTTACGCTTTCGCGACTTAATTCTTCGTTGGTACTTTTTCTACACTTCCAAAAGTAACAGTGGCCGCGGTAGCCGAGTGGTCAAGGTATCGGATCATGGCTGGCTTTGTAACGAGTTCAAGCCCAGTACCACTAAAGAGCTGCCATGTAGGGAAGCAATGCACGCGTTAAATCTGTCGAGAGCTCAAACGTCCTCCCGTTGATGTGGTATGTTAGATAGGAGAGGGGGTGCCAGTTCAGGTGTCGTCCGCATCACTTGACCATGGTTCAAAATGATGTGGTCCGTCGCCCAAAGCCCTCATGTAGCTGAACAGTGCCACGTTAATATTCACTCACTCCAAAAAGTACAGTTTAGTAGTTATTATTTTTATACTTAAAAATGCAATATTCAATTGAAAGTATAGCGTTTTAATTAACTACTAACCACAAACAAATTATGCAAATTTCTCCAAATGATATAGTGTGAAAGAAAAAGTTTATCTATTTTAAGTAAAAGAAGCGATAAAAGTATTTACTTTGATACTATGATCCATTTGTTACTATCGAATGTGCATAATAAAATCACAAAGGAAACTTGCATAGAAATAAATTATTAATTTTTATTGTATGTATAGTTCACTATTTTGGGGATAATGGCTTATACATGAAAAAAATCAATAGTAGCTATTCAAATAAAGATAGAAATAAAACAACCTCTCTCTTCAAAATTTAGTTTTATTCTAAAATAAAAAAATAGGGATTACTCTGATCAAAGGAGTAAATTAGAAGCAAACGCCTGGCATAGACAAAACAAAAAGGGTTTCTTCCCACCTAAAATATAGATATATGCTGTCGCGGGCGTTTTTTGCAGCGCACGCCAGAATTTTTTCAGATGGCAGAATTTTTTCCTACTTACTTGACAATTCTTGTACTATTTTAGACACTTCACTCTATATCTTCATATATGATAGCCTGTGTGTTATTCTGATGTATAAGCTATATTATTGAAAAGTTTCATTAAAATCCATTCAGTTGTTTTTGCGTGAAAGAGTAACAAACATCCATACAAACTTTCGGGTTGAAAATATTTGCATAGTTTTATGAAATTGTCAAATCTACAACGGTTCAATGGTTTTGTGGTGTGTTTTGCCCCAATTTTCTATGTATTGTTGATGGATGTTGAATTGATGGTACTTACTTTTTTGACTTTCTTTTCTTATAATACACATTTATATACTATTTACAAAAATGTCACCTGCTTTAACAATATTTTTATTTTAATTTCCCAAATAAAAAATTAATAGTTTTATGAAATTGTCAAATCTACAATGGTTCATTGGTTTTGTGGTGTGTTTTACCCCATATTTCTATTTTTTTATTTCCATAACACTTCTTAAAAAGCGACATTTCTTAAATATAAAAAATATTTCACATACATATGTGAAATAATGAACAAAACATAATTAACACTTTATTTAAGGAAATAGCTGCATATTATCTTTAAAAATATAGTAACTGACAACCTTTATTTTTTTTTAAAAAAAAGAATGTTTTAAATGTTACAAAAAGTTAGATAAATAGAAACACATAATTAAGCAGCTTTTTAATGGAACAGCTGCATATTTTCTTTAAAAAACATAAAAAAACAGAAAATCTTTAATTATTTTTTTTCAAAGAAAGGTAGTTTTAAATGTAAAAAAATTAAATTAATGCATTAAAATATAGTCATTTAAATTATAAACACATTATAAATTTAGAAATTAAACAAATGCAATATAAGTGTATACATAATCAACTATTTTTTTTTTTTTTTTTTTTTATTGAAAACAATTTTAAAATCCCCGTGCACCACAAAGTATCACACGGGGCTTACAGAAGTAAGTCTTAAACACACATTCAAGGGAAATAAAGAATTAAAAAAAAAGAAGTTAAGAAGGATTACAAACAGTTGCAACAAATTTACAGAAATTATTGAAAGCACTTCTGGTGGAAAGAAATTGGTGAAAATTCGGTGGCCAATTAATGTTGAGTCTCTTGAACGCCAGTCTTATGATCTTTCTCTCTCTGACATACTTGGAACACAGAAGGATCACATGTTCTACATTTTCCTCGCCACCAATATTACAGTCACAGAAAGATGAAGGAGCTAAATTAAATTTGTTCAGGTAGCTTTTGAAATTACCGTGACCAGTGAGAAATTGGGTTAATTTGTAGTTAGTGTAAAAATGATGACATGATAGTCTCTTATTAATGGTGGGAAAAAATTTCTTTGTTATGCTCCCCTTATTAGAAATGAGATATTCTTGGTTCCAAGACTTCATCATTCTTTCATTCGTGATCTTCTTGTAAAACGATTTAGGAATATTAACGTCAATGTCAATTTTGCGCTTGGTTGCAGCTTTTGCAAGCCAATCGGCTCGCTCATTTCAAGAACGCCGGTGTGTCCGCGAACAAATGCAAAATCTATTGAGATGTTTTTATCTCTTAGGCTTTTAAGTTGCTTCTGGATCTCGACGATTATATTGTTAGATGAAGAAATACATTTAAGAGAATCCAAGGAGGAAAGAGAGTCAGTACAGATGAGGTATTCTGAGATGACACTATTTTGCTCAGTGATCCATTTAACGGCGAAATTTAAACATAAAAGTTCAGCTACAAAAACTGTGCATTCATCACGAATTCTAAATTGAAAGTTCTCTGATTCAACACCACTCCTGAACACAACAAATGCGAAACCAACTCTTCCATCAATTTTACTGCCATCAGTATAGCAAATAACAGGGAAATCTTCTGTGCTCTTGTCACTAAATTGAACAGTATTGATGGCATTCCTCTCTGAAGGATGAGGGATAAAAAATGGAGATAGAATACAATCATAATTAGAGATGGAAGAAGCAGAGAGATTTTCTCTAAAAGCAATATTATGAAGAATAGTAATGTCGATTGGAGGAAGCCAGAAAGAGCATAAACTGAGTCGTAACTTATTGTGCGATAACCACATATGACCCGTAAAAGTATCCTTCTTTGTATGCGTCGCAGATACTTAGAATTCATCTTTCTTTTAAGTGCCTCGCCCCAAACTCTAGAGCCATACAAAATGAAAGGCTCGATTCCTTGCTTATAAATGAGAGAATGTACATTGAAATTTATTCCGAACGTGTTGCGAGCAATCCGATTTAATCCACGCTGTAATTTGTCACATTTCTCGGATATGTAACTTAAGTGTTGCTTCAAGAAAATTTAGTATCAAGAAGAACCCCAAGATACTTCATTTGCTTTACCATAGTCAAGGGAGTTCCATCGAGATATAGCTGAAATGCATCATAGCAAACGTTTCGTTTTTCAATAGCCATGAATCTGGTTTTATCAGGATTAAATTCCAATTTAAAACTTTTTGACCAGTCAGAAGCGAAGTTCAAAGCTTCCTGTGCATGTAGGAAAGTCTCAGAAATATCCCTACCTTGGGAACAAACTAAAATGTCATCAGCAAAAGCTATGATTTCACAGCAGGCAAGATTATTAAGTTTAGATAGGAGATCATTGATAATGATATTCCAAAAAATAGGTCCAGACACTGATCCTTGAGGGCAACCCCTTTCAAGGCAGCGGATAGCAGACGTCGAACCCAGTTGCATTTTGGCCACTCTGTCATTTAAAAAGTCAGCAACAAGTGAAAAAATATTTATCGGAATTTCAGCTTTCTTAAGGAGATTCAGAATGCAAGGCCACCATGCATTGTCAAAAGCACCTTTTATATCAAGAGATATCAAGATTGAATGTAAATGTTTCTTTTTGCCTCTCTTAACAATCTCATTTAAACGTAAAAGAGCATCTTCAGTACTCTTATGAGGAGTAAAACCGTATTGATCACTAGAGAGAAAGTCTCCACGGCGCAGATACCAGGAAATCCTGTTAACAAAAAGTTTCTCTAAGCATTTACCAAGAGCCGGAAGTAAACTTATGCACCTAAGGTTATCCAAATGGGGAACTCTAAACTCATTAACTTTGGGGATGAGAATCACCTGGGCAAGCTTCCAAATCCGAGGAAAGATACCTAAACCGAGGCAAACATTAAAAAGCTTATGGAGAAAAGAGGGGAATGCTAAGTGAAACTGTTTAATAATCTCATTTGAAATAGAATCCGGACCAGGGGATTTATTTAGCTTTAGCATAGAAACCATTGTATTAACTTCATCATAGGAAAAGAAGGATCAAAAAAAGGAAGGGTAAGCAGTACGCGCGGCATGACGATAGTCTTTCTGAAAGATATTGTCCTTTTCCTCTGAATCAGATGGGAATGATTTCTGAAGCACGGCATTAATTGTCTCATCTAAAGAAGTGGTTGTTTCTCCTGTGGGTAGCTTAATACCAGTTATTTCAATTTTTTTCATGAATTCTTTTTTAACGCCATACGTATAAACCTTCTTCCACACATTTTGCGCATCAATGGTCAAAAGAAATTTCTTCCAAGACTCAGATTTTGCATTAATAAGCATTTGATTATAATCCTTTCTATATTCAAGATAACTATTTTTATACAATTCTCTAACAGTTGGATTTTTACAACGCTGAAATCTACGTCTAGAAGCATTAAGCCTCTTCCTCGCACAACCAATCTCGATAGACCACCAAGGCACATTATGCTTGCTAGTTTTCTTAATAGGTATTGAGTACAAGCATGCCTGATGAATAACAAAACTAAGTTCCTCAATGACTGTATTTAGGCAAGAACTATTAGTGCAACTGTTAAGAGTATCAAATATATGAGTCATACGAGAGAGACAAAATTTCCGAAAGCGACACCAGTTTGCTTTCTTTGTATTAAATATTACAAAAGGAGCACTTGATGTATCTCGCAGGACAGTGGAAAGACAAAACTCAAATTCTATCATCACGTGATCAGAAAGGGATTCATTCTCAGAAAGACACCAACTCGAGTTGTCCTCGAGTAGATCCGAACCAACAACTGTAATATCAATATAGCTTGTTCCCTGAGTTGCACGAAAAGTAGGACCACAATCCTCGTTGATAATAAATAAGTTGTTGGCAGAAATAAACTCACTTAACTTATTTCCTCGTGCATCTGAGTAGGGACTAAACCATAATTCTGATTTGCTATTGGAGTCCATGCTCCAAACCAATCGATTGAGATTTTTGCTACTAAAAACTTGGCTGATTTTATGAAGATCCGAGTCAATGTTTTTTGAAGGCTCGAAATAGTAAGAGAAAAGAGTAAACGCAGTTGAGCCTGCGATAACTTCTAAAGTGACCATATTATAATCAGAATTTTTATAATCAATATAAGTGACCATATTATAATCAGAATTTTATAATCAACTATTCAAACAGTTTTTTTATGTAAACAGTTATTTTACATACTGTGGAGTGACTTGTGGAACAGGATCCTCACCCATCACTCTGGAAACTCTGCTTTAAATATAATATTTAATGCACAGACAAATATTTCCTCACATTTTTTTTAAAAAAAAGGTAGTTTTAAATGTTAAAAATAATAAAATAAGCGAACACTTTTATCAATTTCATTTGTCATGTTTTACGTTTATTTTATCAAAGCACATATGAGTGTTAGCGTCTTTTTATTCTGAAAATTTTTGCCATTACAGGAAGTTGATATATGTACCCTCCCTCCTAATGCACTTAAAAATATTTTTCCTTTGTTTTACTGAACATAATAGAATTTTGTAATGCATTTCTTCATTTACATACCACATCTTATAAAAGTGTCTTGAATATGAAAAATATTTTACACACATAATGTTAAATACTCCATATTATCTTTGAAAAATATAACAAAGAAGATAATCTTTATATATTTATTTTAACATTTAAAACAACCTTTTTTTAAAAAATGTGACACTTTTATCACATTTATTTTTCATATTTTACTTTTATTTTATCTCAATGCACCTATTACATAACTTCCATAGAATCAATTAATGTAAAGAATTAAATCAATTCCTACTCAGGTCAACAATGAAAATTTTTATTTTGGTTACTTTTTTATTAAATAGTTACAATCAATATAAATATGTTTATGCATATGTCAAATTCACAATATTCAATGACAAAATATAAAGTTATTTTTCTTGCAGTTTTCCTTTCTATGTACTATGTATATTTTATTTCTATTTTTTTGTTTGTTCGTTACTGTTTATTAGTTAACTAAATTTTTAATTATAGTAGTAAAGAAAGTATAGTAAAACATGCATTACATTCTCAGAAATTAGGCCATCCCAGGTAGGATTTGAATCCACGACCTTTGGTTTTGAAGTCCATTGCGCTACAGGGACACAACGAACGATTTTCCTTTCTATATATGCTGTTGGATTATTATTTTTGTTAACATATTTTTTTAAATTTAATAAATGAATTTATATTTGAAAAAACTGTATATTAACATCAAATGTCACCCACTACAAGTTTAAAAAAAATAAAAGCAATGTCTATATATTATGCTTCATTATTAATTGACATTCTTATTTTCTATGCCTTTTATGATACTTCAAGCATTCTCTAAAGTTACAAAAGTAATTTTAATTTCAAAGTATTTTCCCATTGTTTTACTGAACATAATATAATTTTATATTACATTTTTTTTTCATTTACATGCCACTTATAAAAATATTTCTTGAATATGAAATTCATTTTACACTCATATGTAAAATAATGAACATAACATAATTAACCATGTATTATTTTGGAAAAATATAATAAACTGATGATCTTTAATTTTTTTTTTTTAAAAAAAAAAAGGTTGTTTAAAACGTTAAGAAAAATAAAATAGACACTTTTATCAATTTCATTTGTCATGTTTAACGTTTATTTTATCAATGCACGCATGAGTGTTAGCATTTTTTTATTCTGAAAAATACGCAATATTTCTTAAAACTGCAACGCAAAGAAATTTCGAAACATTATATTTTATTGAAGCTTTTACTTATGTAAGTACAGAAAGCCCGTGCAACGCCGAGCCCTACAGCTTGTTTCAAATAATTCTCTGAAAGAACAAAAGATGTTTAATGAGAGAAGTGTCAGCTGCGAACCTTTAATATGTGATTGTCATCTCAGGCTTTTATCTTAATTTATACAAAAAGAAGCCCTACACTTTGGAAATGTCAGTGGCATGTATTTATCAGCAGAAGACAATACCAATCGTCGTTCTTTTCGTCAGGAATCAATCATCCCCGTGGCAGTTGAGGAGGCGAATTTCGTGTCGTTGGCTCCGTTTTTTGAGGTATCGAATCTCCTCTTATGTGTAGGATTATTGAAGCGTTTCTTATTCGCCAATTATTGAAGCAGAAAATGTTACACCCTACATTTTTGAAATGTTCTAAAGAATATTTTCTTGGTTGCTCTTTCCTAAGGCAAAAAAAAGGTTTCATTGTTCTTGTATTTTAACGATCCCAAATGATACGCTTAACTTGTTATGTTTTTCGATTTATGAAACACAAGTGAGCTTTATAATTGCTTCAGTACTTGGCTCCTTAACAATTATGCAGAGTAAACAGCTGAATTTCAAATAGACTATTACATGGCATTTTAAACCGGTTGGTTTTCAGTAATTCAAAGACTATTTTAGCTATAATCTGGACACGAGAGAGAGATTTGAGATTTTCTAATAGTTGCTATGAAACTATAAAGTTTCTCCGAGTTTCTAAAAGGATGTATATTAATAGGTGGCAGATTTTTCAAACTGATCAACTAATATGAAGCGGTAGTAATATCTTGCGCACAACCTAACAAGAGTAAATACAATGAAATTCAGTTCCTCTACGTTTCGTTAAAAAAGTGTCAATATTTCACTATCGAAAATAAAATCAATCCTTCATAGTTGCTGTAGTTGACTCACGGAACCCTCCAAACTGTCAAATGTTTCCGGAAAGCCACGTACAAGCTTCATAGAAGTAATATATACCCCCAAATTACGCAATAGGTGAGGCTAAGTGATAAGTAGAATTTGCGCAAGTCGGGGGATAATTTTGCATAGAAATTGTTTTCAGTTGGAGACGAAAGAAAATAATAACGAAGAATATACAATTTTTTCATATTTACTTGATTATCACACCATACTTTTAACGTATTTTCCAGTCCAAGGATAATACCAAAACGATTATGAACGTTAGTTGAATTGAATGATTGAGCCTTTTTCCCATAGTCGAGAATTTTTTCTTTACTTTTTATAACTGTTTTGAACATCGATTCTGTTAGATTAAACTCCTTAGCTAATTCACAAATTTTTGTTTTTGTATCCAAGTCTTTAATAATGTTAAATTTACACATCGCAAAGATAAAGCTTTTATTTTCTTGTTTGGTGCAGAAGAGAATCAGTTCTACCTCTTATGGATGACATGGGCGTCTCTCAAGTATGAGTAGATATAATACAAATAACAAACACGATATAACAATTATAGCATGTAATAGCAACCACACTCCCCAGAGAAGTAAATAACTCAAAACAAATTATTACGGCTAAGCATCGATTTTGTGCGACACGTCCAGACATGTACATTAGCTAAACAGGAAGCTTGGAGGGAGTAATTGAGTTGTTCAGTGCTGAAATAAAAGACGAATCGACGATATTTGAAAATCGCGTAACTCCGGATTCACATAAGTTGGGGTAGTGAATGTGTGTGTCGAGGTTTTCCTAAAGTAATTTACGAGTAGAACTTGTTCAGATCCAAGGTACACATTTGTGTATCGATGGTTTTAACTTCGTATTTTATTAAAGGATTAAAACAATCAATTGAGATTGAAGACTATCTTTCGTGCACGTTCATTTTTACCACCAGATGGTGATACTTGTATTTTTTTTCGTGGATATTTTCAACGCACAGATTCGGCAAGAAGCCGAAATAGTGAGCTATTTTTTAATGTATAATTCAAACTTTTGAACTTTATATTTTTAATTGATGTGGAGGGTTTCTAAGAGTTCATAAATCATATAACTTTGAACAGTTTTAGTGTGTGCTATTTAGAAGTAACTATTGAGGTGCACGTATTTGTAGGGGAGACCGGGGCAAGATGACTATGTTAACAGTTTTTGTTGTTTATTAATTTATTTTTAAAGATAAAAAAATTAATTTTACAAGAAGTGTTAGAGTAGTCATTTGTAGTATTAAATATATTACCATTTAGTTTTTCAAATAAAAAAAGGATAATTGTATTTTTAATAAGCTTAACAAATTGTCATCTTGCCCCAGTACTGGGGCAAGGTGACTTTGACCTTGTGGCAAGATTACAACACTGAATAAGGTTGAACATATTCTATCTTTTGAATATGTTACATGGTTTAATAAATGATAACTGTGTTTTTACATCTTACAAAGTAGCAAACTAAGCGTAATGCATTGTAACGCAATGTTGAAGTGTCTAATTGTACAGCTAACAATAGTCACAAATAAAAGTGCCATTTTAATAATTGGAACATTCCTCATGAAACCACTCTTGGCATTTACAGCACCTAATCCATTCTTCGGTTGGAGGGTCACAATATTCCTCTTCACAAGCAGGCCATCTTAAAACACCATCCTTTGAAGTTGATGCAACTGGACTGTTTGGCCTGGACTTTGTAGACATAGGCCTACAGGAAATTAATTTGAGTTTTTTTACTCTCTTTTTATCTTCACGAGCTTCTCTTATCTGTTTTCTTAAAGTTTTTTCTCTTTTTCCTTCTGCTTTTCCCTTTATTCTAAAATCTCTTTGATAGGTGTACTTGTAAGAATGCTTGAGCTCACTTTACTGCTTATTCTTTTTTTGTCTCTCCTTTTGTATTGCTTTAGGCAATAGTTTGAAATAAAAAAAAACACTAACAGGCCTCTTTGGTGCATCGGAATTAGCATTTACCATAAGTTCTGGTTCTTCTGGAGGGTTTATATGTAGGTTTTCTACTACTATGGTCTGAGGGGCATTACCACTATTATTCTATATTTTAAAAACCACCCCCATTGTGGGTGTATCCTGCAACTTCGAAAAGTGTTGCCTCGGTGAAACCCAATCGAACGGTATTGGTCGTGAAGGAATCTCTATGTTAGAATCGAAGATATTGAGGTATTTCATTTTTTGAGCCTGATAGGGCTTTCTTTAGAGGGCTGGGGAGACATTCGTTATCTTGCCCCGGTCTCCCATATTTATTCAGTTCCAGATGCAAATGAGATTCAAACTGAATTTGGCGTGTAATGCTATTTCTTATGACGATGAATGTTTGTTTGGTTGGTTTAAAGTTATAAATTTAATTTTGAGTAAGAATATATTTATATCTCATGCTGTTTTTATATTCTAGTCAACTAGAAGAATTTTGAAATAAATAAAATTTACACATAAATTTGTTTTTATTTTGCCATACTTCGTGCTAATTCAAGATTTATTCAGTTTATTCATAACTGGCCATAAGAGTTTAATTTTTTTCATCAATCTAAGATTTAATTTATGCACATATATTTTAAGAGGAGTGGGTACCATAAATACAATTTTTTTTATTTTTAATTTTTGAAAATTGGTTTTAATTGTATTTAAGGAAAGTCATTAATAACTAATAATTCCATATAAAAAATTCAAATTTATTACAAAATGTTTGTAAAATTTAAAGTTTTTAAAGTAATTTTTAACATTCTTTTTAAATCCCTAAGGCTTTTTAAAATATTAATATTTTCTTCCAAATTTTTTCCAAAGTACCTTATAAAATACTATATATGTTTTTTTTATGCTGCTGCTCATTAATTTTGCATTAATTTTTTTCGTTGTCAAACACGAAAATCCTAAAAAAAAACCCATTAATTTTGATTTGTAAGTTTTCAAAAAATTACTACGTATCTTAGAACTAATTCCATACACAGTTTTACGAAACATACAGTTCATCAAAAAAGAACTTAGGGTTTTGAATGATAGAATATGATCAAAAGTTCAACATAGAGAAATATCATTTTGAAGTTTTCATTCCAGGAATAGCATATAATATTCACCGAATAGACTGAAGCTCTTATGAAATGTTAATTAGCTTGTTTAAAACTGCCTACCAAAAGAAATTTCCAAAAAAATGTAGAACAGTTAAACAGTATACTGGCGTAATGAATATATAAAAGAAAACAAATGAAAGATCAATGTTACATAAAACTTTTTACTTTTGTAATTATAAAAAAAATAAATATACACACCTCAGAGCTAACTCCGTGTGCTCAGTTTTACAACTTAAAAATACACACGTAGAAAAGATATGTTTATGCCTTTATTCTTTTTTATTTCCATGATTTTAAAAGCCTTCGTGTTTTTTTTTAATATTGTATACGAAGGAAAGCAAAATCAATTATTAATTTATAGGTAACATATATCAAAATCGAAAAATTGCCGGCATCTGTCCATTTTTTTAAATAGATATCTTAAAGTATTTTAATAAAAACTTGGTTGAATTTCCCATTCATGGGGTACATATATATACATATCACCGAAAACAAATATATATATATAAGGGGAGAGTTTTGCTATATTCTTGCGAATTAGATTTTTAATTATCAGAGTTATCAAAATGAGATTTAGTGTTTGTGCTTTGGGATAATCCGTTTTGGAGCTTTAATTTCATTCATTGTAATTTTAAAATCCCGCCTAACTTTTAAATGTTGACACAATCCACATTTGCTCTTTAATAAACAAAACACAAACCAGATAGAATTTTTGCATGAATTCTACAATTCTCACTTCAAAAGATTTGTTATTGCATATGTGACTCTACATATGTTAGTCTCATGTACGTGTGGTAAAAAAAATATTAATTCATTTTTTACCAGGCAGTTTTCTAGCAGATGATCTTAAAATTGGGCGTGGCAGTTTTGTTTAGTCTGCTGTCCAGCATCAAAAATTGTTCCATAACTTAATAGAAAATGCAGGTAAAGCTTTGAAATTTCGCAGACATGTTTATACTGATTCTAGATATCAAATAAGCTAATAAAAATATCGATAGTTTGATGATTTTTTGGGGATCATGTTGCCTTAAGAAACATTATAATCATTGTTATATTCTGATTTAGAATAGTTAACTTAAAAAGAAATAGAGGAAATTATGAATAAAAGTGAATGCCTATTTCTAAAATGATTCGAGTCAAGAGAATTCTGAAGATGTAGTTTTGCTTGATGTATTTTCTGAAAAGGAAGATGAATAAGGTATAAATGATTCTATATACAGAGTTTAACTTCAACTCTTTTCAGATATGATAGAAGTGAATATTTTCCTCGATTTATGATAGACAAATTTGTATCAAAATGTAGATATGAAAGTTGAAAATCTGGAGATTTTTATACTAAATACAATGATTTTTTGTACCTTTTCTTATAAAAAAAGAATTATTTTATAAAATTTCATTTGAGAGAGAGAGAAAACTTAATTATTATGCATTTCTTCAATTTTTAAAGAAGACTTATTAAAATAAATGTAAATGAAAAAAAGATTCAATTTGTTTTATTATTGAAGTTAAGACTTGAGGTGCACATATAAGTACCTCTGAATGTAACATATCTAAAAAAAGTGTTTCCTAGCATTTAAACCTCTGACTATACTCCTAAAAAAATCAAGCAACCAAATTTTTTCCCTTCCTTTAAAATATATCAGGTCTGTATATCAACATATTCTAGGTACTTTAAGTAAAAATAAAGGAAGATCTTACCTTTTCATTAAAATTTTTAAGAGTATTAATGTAGACTACTCAATAATAGCATTAATTCGTGCTCCAAGTGTCATCTCCCCTTGTTTTGTATTTAATAACAGGGATATGTGCTTGAATTTGTACTTACACAAAATGTCGAATTCTATTTTTTTTGTTTTGTTTTTATTACCTCATACGTAGAGAAACATATCTAACTGAAATATATTGCTGAAAATGGTACTAAGAGGTTTATAGCTAAGTGAAATTTTGAGAACTAAGTGAACTTTTGTGTATACTGCAAATTTGCAGCCTAAAATTAGGAGCGGTTCCTGCTTAAATTTAGATTTTAAAATCCAAGTACTTTTTCAAAAGAATTCTTTTATAAGCATTTTTCCGTTTGTAAAAATGGATTTTTAAAAAAATTTCTCTCCTAAGCGTGTTTTTTAACCAATGGAAAAAAGTGATTTATTGTATTGTTTTTAACACTCTCGTGTCAATTCAATTCATTCCATTCAATTCCACTTTATCTTACAAAACATTGCACTAACGAGTATAAAATTATTTTGCGGAACCTAAGATCATAAACAACAGAAAATTCACAATCTATTTTTACAAAATCCTAAAGATTTTTTAAAGGATTGTTACATAGAATAAAAAGAAATTTTTTTCATATCTACATTTGCTTAAAAGCACTTTTTGGAATTTCATTTGATTCACATCATTTCGTTTAACCACTCTGAAAAAAATTAAATGTTACAGTGAAAAGAATCAATTTTTTGAGTTTTAAATATTCCCATTGGTTAGCTTCCTAATTTGTTTATCTGTTTGGAAGCAAGCAACTGTTTTAAATAGTAACTATAAACAATTACTATATATATATATATATATATATATATATATATATATATATATATTTCAACAAGTCTTACTATTTTAGCATCTTTTTCTAAGAGGACAATATCTTCAATAATCTTAAAATGATTTGTTATCATTGCAAGTTTTTCCAACCGAACAAACTTTTCTGAGGAACAGTTGATGATGATGCTGATGCTGTCGTATCCATGACGGGGCCAAATCAGACAATATCATAGGCCCAGATGACTCTCTGTTCTGGTAATCTGTTCAATATTGTCCACATAGAGATCTGTTGACGAAAATATAGGACCTATTTCTCTTGTAGTGCAGCAAGAATAGCTGAACAGTAAAAAATATGAGCAATTGTATCTAAACAGTTATCACAATTCCCATAAGATCTTCTAGCAACACTATCAAACTTCATCCCTCTGTAATGGCCTGTTCTTAACCTAGCAATAGTTTTTATTATGAGGTGGTCTCCCCTTATATTACATATTTGATGCTTTACAGGAATCGAATTCTCTCTCAATTTGAAATTCGCGAGAGCCTTTCCGTTTAATAAAGTAATGTTGACAATGTTGTCATTATTAAGATTTTTGGCTTCTTTCGCCAGTTTCTCTGCATTTTTATTGCCTGTAATGGTAAATGTTGGGGGAGAGAAGCAGACTTTATCTAACTCCTGTAATATAAACAGACGAGAACAAATATCGTTAGTAATTCACGAACCTCCATTTTTTAGGGCGCTTTTGAGTCATAGAAAATGATGAAACTTTTCTATATATAGCCTGTTCTAGAATAGGAAGAGTCTCATGTAGATCACAAGAGCCTCAATTATCGCCCGAAGTTCACAAGTGAAGCAAGATACAATGACACCGATTACTCGTTGGCAGTTTACTTCACTTGAAGTGGTCATAAATACTCCCGAACCTCAATTCAAGAAAGTTTCATCAAAAGAATCATCTGTATAGGCAAACACAAAATAATCTTTTGGATATTTATTAATAGTCTTGAGTCCTTTTGCCTTGATGACACTAGTAGGTTCACTCTTAGTACATGGCTCTTATAGACTTGTTTTAATTGTGGTGTTCTTAGAATGCCTAGTGCGGAGAAAAGAGGTTCCGGATAAATAGAAAATTGTTGTGTTCAAGGCCAAGAGGTATTCTAATTTTACTATCAAATTGCATTAGAAAATCTTTTTAATCTTGCGTTACTATTATAATTTCCAAAGGTTCTCCTAGAAACATGTGTTGGTACACGACTTCTAGCCTTGTTTGGGAAGAATTTGATCAAGTTATACTTTCTTCTCTTCTCAAGGGAATCAAATCCACATGATTTTACGTCATTGAAGTTGTTAGCAGAGGACACTGTTCCAACAATGACTTTTGCAGCTTTTGCCTGAACATTATCCAATTTCTCTAGTGTGGTCTAAGATGCATGCGCCCAGATGGAAGAGGCATATTCCATAATCGGTCTTTTAAGTGAAATATACGTTGTCTTTAAGGTCTTGAGACTGGATCCCCAGTATGTACCACAAAGGCTTTTAATGATCTTTAAATTTTTTGAATCCCTGCCTGCACAGTTCTTAATGCACTCAGTAAATCTTAGTTCAGCAGCTAGGATGGTTCCTAAATATTTCGAGCATGTTGTCCTTTCTATAAGCTTACCCTCAATATATAACTGCGGTTCCATTTTGGACCTGTGTTTTCTACCTGTAAAAACACAGACATTTCTCTTTTCGACATTGGCCCTTAATTTTAAACTCTGTGTCCACTTTAGAATTTCATTTAAAAAGAGTGTTGTAGCCTTTTTTCCAAGATATCTATTTCCTTGCCAGAGTGACAAATAGCAATGTCGTCTGAATAGCAGGCAACATCAGTGTCGTTATTGATTTTGCGATGGATATCATTTACATAGAACAGAAAAAGGAGGGGGCTTAGTACTGATACCTGAGGAACACTTGTAAGAATTTTCCTGCTTTTAGATAAACATCCGTTATATCGCCCCCTGACTTTCCTATTCTTTAGGAAGCCATTTATCCAAATAAGAGAATTTCCATGTTCTAATGTTATGAGTTTCTGTCTTAAAAAAGGCAGAGGACATGACAGCAGTAGTCTTCTCTGTTTTTGAGAAACATCCATGACTGATTGGCAAAAATAAAATAACTGTAGAATGTTTTCTGTCTGATAAAAATTTATCACCTTTTTTTCCATTAGAAATTTCATACTCCGCGTATGTATAAACGTCCCATTACTTTGCAGAGAGTGCTAAGAAGTGCAATCGGTCTATAACTCCGACACTCCGTACCAAGTTTGTTTGGTTTGAGTATAGGTACTATAATGGAAGTTTTACAGGTAGTTGGTAATTTGCCAGAGTTCCATGAAATATTAAAAATACATAATAGGCATCATTTTGCCTTTTCACCTAGATGTTTATCATTTTCCCAAAAACAAAATCAATGCCCGATGATTTATTTTTATTAATTGATTTTATTGTACTATTAATGTATCCTTTAGTGATATCCATTGAAAATGAGTCATCACACTTATAGTTTCTTGCATTAAGGAATAATTTGCTGAGGGAGAGTGTTTTATTTTCCTATCTTCTTTCCGACATTCAATTTTGCTGGCGTTTGAAAAATACAAAGTCAGTTCGTTGGCAACTTTTTCATTAGTGAGGAACAGTTATTAAAATAAATTGAAAATAAGATAAGTATTACTCCTCTTTAAAAAAATTAGTTGAAAATAGGTATTTGAGATTGAAATATTTTTAGAAAAAAAAAACTAAGTTCAAATCCAAACTGAAGGACGAACTTAGGGAAAAGAGAAACTCACTTGAATGAGGTGAGAAAAACTTTATTTAGATTTCCCTTTTTTTAAAGAATTATTCAATAATTAGTTAGTTCAAAATTTTAGTAACATCTTTTTTTTAGTCTCCACACACAACTGTTTGCTAAAACTAGAGAATTCAAGCATAAAACGCGAACTTTCTCTACAGAAAGTTTAAAAAAATTCTTATATATTCAAACTGTTTACCTAAAAATTTTGCAGGTAAATCTGTCTTCTAACTCACATTTAATCGAACGAATTGTCTGTAAATACGATCGTTACAAACCAATCCTTTTTTTTTTAAATTTCATACCGAGTTGTGTTTGAACAATAGCAGTCAATTTAATTGGTTTATTGATTTACCATTTCCCTCGTATAGTTTATGTACTTAAGAAAAACGCGGGGTTTTTTGTACATGGGGCCGAAAATCCATAAAAAGAGAAATATTTTTTATAACTAACGATAATGCATATTCGTAGAATGCCATGGCTTAGGCCAGCTGTAATTCAGGAGTTGGAACCCAATGATGAATGTTTGTAAGGAATGTCTGATAGAAAGCGTTAATGAATTATGTTTCCAAATTGTTTTGACATGCATTGAAATAGCTCTACTTCACTAGAAACACCAAAGCAGTTTCCAAAAGGAATGACACATTAAAAAAATTATCCAATCATTTCTTAAATTATTTCTGACGTCATTGAAAGGCGTGTTGAAAATGACATATTTAAGAATGTCAAGCTTTCACAAAAAATTGTCTGCGCACTGCAAGTAGAAGGCACCCCTAGGAAGAAAATCTATACACATCAAGCCAAATATGAATCGAAATACGATACCATATTACATAATATTCCATATGAGACAAAGTAGTTTCTGTGATTGGAATTATATATATTCCATGATTGTTTCCAAGTTTAGAGATCAAGTTATCATAATACATCTATCAAATATGAACACAAACAAATGAAGAGCAGACAACGGAGAGCGGCTCTAAAAGACATTTTTCTTTGTTGTTGTATTACGATCACCGACTTTTTTGAAATTCTTTACTCATCACTCTTTTCGTCATCCCAGTGGAAAACATTCATTTTTAATTAGAAATTCATTGCTCCATTTTATTCCTCCATGTCAATATCTCACTGAGCAATTACATGTGAGTAGGATAAAATTGTTTGCAAAAACTAGAGAGAGATCATTTCTAATGATTCCTAAAAATTATTTCAACTTTTTAGTTAAATTTTTTTTAAAAAAATCACTAATTCATTGAATTTGCTTTGAAAAAACCTTGACAAATTATTAAATGACAAAAAAATCAAAACAAGAAATATTTAGCAAGAAAAGAAAGAATCGAAAAGTGCACAAATTAAAGGGGTGTTTTTAAAATTGAAAAAATATAATTGTAGAGTCGTCAATTCGTAATCAAATTCATTCAGTTAAATAAAAAGAAATCAAGTTTCTATCCATTCTTTGTATCTTCATTGCATTCGGGTTGGTATTTCGGTAACGAAACTTGTTCTCAAAGTTCTGAGTTATAGACAAGATTCAGATTATATCAACACATTCGTGAAGAAATTGTTTATTCTAATTAATGTTTGTTCCTTTGAGCATCAATCAGTCGTTCTAATTTTTTCAACATTTTGCATCTAGAAATAAACTCCTATGATTAACTCTTTAAATAATGTTTCTTAATAATTAGCCCAACTCAAACTATATATTGTATGAAAGAATAATTCTACATTGAAGAAGACACAAATGCTTTTAAAATGATTGGATGATAAATGCTTTTTGCAAATAATCCCTCTATTTTTCAAAATAAATTGAGGTGATTTTTTTGGAATAACTATGGCAATAGATGTCTAAAAAGCTACATAACATTCGTCAAAAGAAGACGGATAAAAAAGCTACGATTCAAATGAAACTTGTTTTCCCTTTGAATGAGAAAACATTCATGGGAGTTGATGAGCTCTAATGATAAATTTCCTTAGGGGTACACGAGAGCAGAATTAACGTCATAAATGTTTCTATATATAACTAGAACATTTTGTTTAGTTAAGCAATAAAATTATTTGTGATAGCTTTGTGTAATAGAACGAAAACGATAACGATGGCAATTTCTTTGCCCAATGTCAATAAAAATGTCGGTAAGGTTTGAACATGAAGAGAATACTTGACCAGCAAAGCATAGAACAGTGGTCTTCAAACTCGAAGAATTCCTAGGAGCTGCAGGAGTAAAAATAAAAATTCAGAAAGAAAACTATAAATCTGTATGCAAAATAGATTCTCATTTTCTATAGAGTTTGTATGACCCTAAGTATCGAAAGCCATTTTTCCCAACCCGGGTTCCATGGGGAATACTCTCTTAGTCATTTCCTGAAACTTTTATTGCACTATAATAAAAGAATATTTTTTTCCCTTCTATGTTCTCCCTTGATTGCGAATATTTTGTTGCTTAGAATTTTGGGTTCTGAAAGATATTTTTATACGTGTTAGTGCAATATTTTGCAAAACAGAAGGGAATGAGATGGATTCAGATGAAAGTTTCAAAAATTATACAATAAAACACTTTTTTCCATTGGTTCAAAAAAGAGTAATAAAAAACGCTTAACGCCTCCAAATAATATTCCTCAGATGAGAAAACACTTGGCAGTAATTCGCGTCCTATGCCACTCGACATTGTCCTGCTGAAAGACCCCATATTAGTGGATACATTAGAAGGTTTGCTAATGAAGAAGGAAAAACAGATTCTATGTTAAAGTCCAAATTGAAGCAGAAACAGCTGCTACATTTTAAGATGCAAATTTGCAGAATACACACAAGTTGATCACACAGTCATTCAAATGTTTATCATATAAATAGTTTCAGGTCCTTTTGAATAATATACACTTGAACTAAAAATATGTCTCAATGTATGTGGCAACAAACTATAGGAACAATTGAATGTAGAATGCGACTTGCGATAACTGCAATGGACAGTTTGTGAACTATTATTCAAGCCCACTTATGAAATAAAACACACTTTGCTAATGCTATTAAGGAGGAAATAACATTAATGTCATGTGTTTAAGACTTTTTTTTATACAAAAAAAATATTTTTCTTTAATTGTCTTTACTTAAAGTACCAATAATTCTTTGAATATTATTTTAAAATATATTCTTCTCTAAGGGGCATGTTATATATTGGATGGAGTTCCCTGGTAACAATTTATCACGTTTGAAGGGTTCCGTGAGTCAACAAAGTTTCAAAACCACTGGCATGAAAAAAACTTAACGGCTTTGTGCAGCTGCAGATAATTTTGTATATTACAGGGATGAAGTTGAGGCCTTTTGAATAAAATACTGTATATTCGAGAGAGATCCGGACCCATTTACCACTGGTGTGGGGTGGTAGTTAGGAGAGGGGGTGCCAGCTCAGGTGTCGTTCTCGTCACTTGACCATGGTTCAAAATAACGAGGTACGTCACCAAAATTTCTCGTGTAGCTGAAAAGTGTGACGTTAATATTCACTCAATCACACGGCCCCCTTTACATTTGGCTAAGATTTACTACGTTCCCACTATCTGTGTGTGTATTGTTTCACTCTAACAAGTTTTTTTAAACAACCTTGTAGGATATCTCGTGAAACAATATTTGTATCGATAGACACCGAGTCACTTTCAGAACACGTACAGCCTTTAACATGTTCGTAGGAAAATGAATATTTTCCTTCGTTCAGAAGCATCATCAAACGAAGCAATTCCAACAGGGTGGAAAATTTTCCTCCCGAATCATCTTCCAGCCCACCTGAAACCTCCTCTACAGATTCATCCACTCTAGTTACAATGGATCTTTCTTTCTAGGTAAGTATCTTTGGATATATCAATACTTTGTTCTTTGAGAAGAATGTTTTCAAAACTTTGTCTTGCCAATAGTATTAGTTTCCAACCCTGTTTTTGCGAAGATGAAGAAACTTTCAATGAAAGTTAGTTTGGAACCTATTGTAGAAAAACATTTCATAATATTTAACTCGTTGTAGACTGTTTCAAGCTCAAGTTTTCACCCCAAGTTGTAGCTGCGAGGAATACTGGTCGTTGTCGAGTTTGGGGTTCGTCCAGAAACCTGCCGGGTAGAATGACACATTAAATCTGTCTCTACTCAGTTTGTTGCGTCTTACGACACTACGTCAGAACTATGAGTGAAGCGGCTTGAATAGAAGTGCTCTTTCAACTTATTCAGCTCTATTCCAATGTATTGGAATCAAGAATGAAATTTTCAGTTTTATCTCATTAGTATACCATCTTCAAATATACATAACTATGAATTTCATAAAGTAAGGACAACTCTACGTGTATTCAATTCCAAAATACGTGAGTATTATATGTATACCGAACAACGATTCCAAACTTTCAGGACAGATCTAAACCAACCCCCGTGTCGCACGGCGTTGTAACTTTGGTAAGTGAAAACTTTTTGTATACACTTATTGAATTACAATAGAAAATTATTATGTAGAAAGGACTCTTCAATGTCGAGGCTTTCCAAAACAAGTGCACTCGCGAGATTTTAAAATTTGAGAGAATATCTAGAAGGAAGCAATGTGAATTGCCCACAGTGTGTGCTTGCTTCTTAAAATTGAAGGTATTTAGCTTTCCTTATTGATATTATGGGGCATTGAAATCATCTGAATTGAGGATTACAAGGGAAAGATAGCACTTTGACTCTCCTAATTGGTCTTTTGTGAAGAAACTTTTGCTTTTCCTATCAATTCAAGAAAAATGGTAAAAACATTTCACATGAATGCAAGAAATATTTGCTCAAGTTACTCATGCTCCGAGTTATGGTATATTTAAAAATTTAATATTCATTTTGCAGGATTCATTCAGTGCTAAGCTTGATGATTTTCAAAATGAAAAAAAAAATGTTCCTCTGTTCACAAATTATTTTTCAGTTTCTCTGTAAGACGTCTGTTGCTACCCACCTGATATCCAAATCGAAATTATTGACCTACAGCACTTTACTACAATGGTGTGCAAAAATTAAGGACGAAGTCGAAAAATTAGCATATCAGCTGAACGAAGAGGCAGAGCGGACAGAAAGACCAATCAGGAGATTAAGAAAGGTGATGTACGGTAGCACATGCGCAGATATGCAGGTAGACGTAATGGGGGAGTGTCTGAGTAGTATAAAGCATGTTGTCGGTGTAAGATCAGTATTTCTGGCAAAGAGATTGCACGCCGTATAGCAGTTAAAATCACACCGAGTTGCTGCCTCAGCGAGAAATGGCGAATAATCAATATGTTAGACGACATCTGGATGATTTTACCCGAGGTTGAATCATTGGGAAGTTGGAGGAAGGCCGCAGTGTGACAAGTGTGGCTGCAGAGTTCGGAATTGCTGACAGCATCGTTTCACGACTTTGGAGTCAATTTCAAACTACAGGAACAGCTATCCGGGGGTTCAGTAGTGGTCGTCCACGAGGAACCACACCCGCAGATGACCGGTACATTGTCTTACAGGCCAGAAGAAACAGGCGGCAGACAGCGGGAGAAATCGCTAGACACACGACACAGGCGACTGGACGACCGATATCGCGTTTTACCGTGGCCAGAAGACTGCACGGTGGTGGTCTGTTTGCACGACGCCCTGTACGGTGTGTACCTTTAACGCCTGCCCATCGGAGAAGGCGTTCTCTGTGGTGCCGGAAACACCGGAATTGGAGAGACACTGAATGGGGACGAGTACTCTTTACAGATGAGAGCAGATTCAGTTTGAGTAGCGATTCTCATTGCATACTCATCTGGAGAGAGCGGGGAAGCCGCAATCATCCCTCGAACATCATTGAAAGGGACAGGTATGGAGGTCGCGGTGTTCTCGTTTGGGGAGGCATCATGCTTGGTAGTCGTACAGACCTTCACATCTTCGACGCAGGTTCAGTCAACGGGACCCGTTATTGTAACGAGATTCTTCTTCCATATGTGCGTCTTTTTAGAGGCGCTATGGGTCTGCAGTTCCTTTTCATGGACGACAATGCACCCTGTCATCGCACAGTAGCTGCCGAACAGCTCTTAGAGAGTGAGGATATTGAACGTATGGATTGGCCGGCACGATCTCCGGATCTCAATCCCATCGAGCATGTATGGGATTTTCTAGGCAGACGCTTGGCAGCTCCTACCTTACCACCAGTAACGATTCGGGAGCTTCGATTGGCGCTGTAAGACGAATGGGCAGCAATGCCTCAACAACTCATTGACACCCTCATTCTCAGCATGGGCAGACGCTGTGAAACCTGCCTAGCAGTCAGGGGAGATCATATCCCCTACTAAAAACCGGATGTTTCTTGCTGGACACCCATCACAGGGATGTTTCGGCCTTCATTCGCATTGCGCTCCATGCTACTTTTTCAATTAAGCTTCTTTTTATCCCTCTGATTTCTCTTTTAGTAAGTGTTGATTACATATTACACATGTCCTTACGTATTGGGGATCTTACGGTATGAAATGTGTTGATTTGGAAAGCTTTTGTACAAAGTTATATTGAAAAAACCGTCTCGTCCTTAATTTTTGCACACCAGTGTATACTGAAAAGCAAATTTAAGAAACATATTTTAACAGTAAGTGATCCGATTATTTTGAAGTTAGGAAATTTGTACCACCGAGTAAAATTCCAAATTTATACGATTTGGCTGTCAGATTTTGATGTAGGACTGGATCTACATATGTTTGTGAACATATTTTTTCAATTATATGAGCATAATAAAATTATCTCAAATACATTTCAAAATTAACCGATATGCACCTAAAACAATCTAATTTTGTAAGCAATTTCAAGAAACAATCTTAATAAAGATGACTTATGTAAGAAAACTACAAATTCATAAGCTACATTTTAACCAAGTAATGACTGATTAATAAGTATTTAGTGTTAAATATGTTTCAAGTTACATATCTCTATACTCATTTTTATTTTGAAGTCAACCTAACTGTGAACCTGTGTCTATTATTAACAATTAAAAGCCGACATTTGTGCATTTGTCTTACTTATATTATTTTAAAATTTCACTAGTTATATTTTCAAAAAAATAAGATTGCTATTTGAGTAAAAATCCCTTAATAAGACGATAAGTAACAGAATTAAGTCCGTTGTCCCGTACTAAGTCTATAACTAAGAGGTATTCTTTTTGTGATGAGATAGTGACAGTCTCTTCCTAAAAAAGGTCCTGACCCCTGGTGAATGGGAAACACCAAATAATGCAGGGTCGGAAACGTTTGAATGGCACGATAGTGACGATACAAAACACAAAAAAGACAATTCATGAATAAGAGGAGAAATCGTGTTTATTATTCTTAGTACAACAAAAACGCTGGGAGGTCTTTGACTAGTGTACACGATAGATGGCGCTACGTAAGTCGAAGTATTTGTACACGCGCACGTACGGTTTTTACTGCCGTTCTTGCTATAAAGCTTCATTTCGCCTGCCGACAGAGTGGTTTTAGAATGACACATTACGCAAACACTGAACTCGCTGATATGCATCTCGCACACGGGCCACTGATTTCAATGGGTGAGACGCACAATGGTTGCACGCCCAACGTTACCCCAGGAGGCCAACCACTAGTCCTACTTTTTTTCACCAGGGATAGTGGATCGTGAACACGCAGGAACGTGAGTAAGAACATCAAACAATGAGGCTTCATCTGGATGTCCGGGACATGCGTCGCAGCTGTGATCACGGCCGTAATTTCGCACACCTTCTCTTTCATAGGTTTTTGCTGAACTAAAGACAAGATATTTTCTCCTCTGATTCATATTCTTCCTCTGATTTAGTGTCGTCACTACCGCGTCAAGCAAGTGCTTCCCATTGTCTAGGTCAGTGAGGCTCAATCTTTTGATCGCTAGCGACTGATCAACGTTTAATCATTTGACAGCGACCCACTGAGTCGTTTATTGCTTATATCTTGGATTGTTTGAATTTTATAGTGTGAATTGAATTGTATTAAAACATGCCTTCAGAATAAAACACAGTGGCACGAAAAAATTAATAGAAATTGGTTTCCGTGGAAAATCGCACAAACCCGAGAGAGAAATACACCACTGTAAATCCAATGGAAATAATTTATTGTACCTCGGCAGCCCGGTATCATTTGATCCACGGACTGGTACTAGTCCGGAGATTGAGAAATGTTGGTCTAGGTCCTGAAAGCTTGTAACCGCTGTAGTGATAGGCCTTGTATAAATCAGTTTTATTTTGATTTAATGTTCAATAGAATTTTAAAAAAATGGCTACTAAATTTGTAAACATTTGAAAAGATAATTTATAGCTATTCACTTTTCATTTCAAAGCACAATGCCAGAATTTTGAGCTTGGGTCAAGTGCTGAAAAGGACACCATAGCTTCTACACTCTGCCAGTGGGACACCCTTGACATTAATCCCTGTACATGGTGGGGCTTTAGAATTCGAACCCGTCATTAAATGACAGATTTATGACCATGACCATTGGGCTATCGTGGATGATAACGTAGGGTAAAGAAATTCGTTATTATACAGAGATCGTAATGATTCAATTGAAATTATTTACTTTAGAAAAAAACATGGAATTTAAAACCATGGTCAATAATAGCAAAAGTATAGATTTTGAAAAAATATCTATTTTTAAAATGATTGTTATAATATTACAGACGTAAATGATTTATATAGAAACATATCTTATATATTTGGAAACTCTCAAATCCTGAAATAAAAATACTTTCCGTAACACAGAATGATTTATTGAATGTTTATTAATATGTGTGTATAGCATTTAAATATTCCTATTAAATTTGCTTAGGTCTGCAATTCGTTTGAAAAATATTGTTATCTCAGATGCCTTCATAGTTTTGCTGCTATAAATGATACACTATTGGTCAGAATTCTGTATGTATTATGAATACGAAATGAAAAACAATGAAACGATTTGATTTCCGAATCAATAATAATGAGAAAGTGAAACTACATATTTGTTTTCATTTGAGTAGCTTTTTGTATTTTATTAAAATTATTATTGAGTGAAAGTCTTTATTTGTATATAGATATATAGATCGATATATTCCATCTCTCTCTACCCCGGGTCTCTTCTTAATATAAAAACACTGTTTGTATTCCCTTTATTTGCGAGATTATATGATTTTAACCCCTGTCTTTTTTCAGCTTTAATATTTACCCTCATTCAAGAGGAATTGACGGTGAACAAAAAATTCTATTGGAGAATTTTCTGAAAATCTCTAATGGAAAACTTAAGGCTTAATTCCTACGAACTCTCTAAAATTCCCTTCAATCTTTTGAACTACAAGGCCCAATTGTAATGAGTTCGCAATAAAGCAGCCCAACGCAGAGTGCAGTATGGGATACAACACTACATTACGCATTTCTTTCAAAAAAAAGTAGCCGATTTTTGCAAAGTCTTCATTTTCTTTCAAGACTGCTTTATGCTTTCGCAAAGTATTTTTCTGATTTGTCTGATCAGGTCAATGACTGTATCCTATGGATTCATTCCTTTTGATTTTCATGCTCTAAGCTTTTTCAACTGGGAAGGTCTTTTCTAGGGGGTCCGCGCGAAGCTCTCTCTCTATTTTACATTTTCAGAAAAGGGACAAAGTGCCGCTCCTGAGATTTCGATAAAGAAGATTCATTCAAAGAGGGATCTTACCAACGTCAGGCTAATAATTAAAGAATTGGATTGAAGATGATTGAGGCAGCTTACTTACTGTTGTATTCTCAAGCAAACAATGCATACAAGTGCAGTACAATAGTTTCGGAAGAACACACTCATTCTTTTTTAATCCAATTCTCAATAACCCGCCAATTTCCCAAATACCCTTCGTTCCACATTACGAGGATTTTTCGGGAACTCAAAATACTCTTGGAAGAGAAGATATTCAATGATGAATGTTAACCATTTGAGTGGTCACACAATTTAGATTAATTTTTGACACATTGATTTCAAAAGCTTCTAAAGGCGTGTCATGAGTTTGAGCACAGTACCACTTAAGACCCATCCTGTAGGGGGGCGATGCACGCTAAATCTGTCGAAGCTCAAATGTCTTCCTGTTGGTGTGGTGTGGAAGTTAGGAGACGGGGGTACCAGCTCAGGTGTCGTCCTCGACCCTTGACCATGGTTCAAAAGGACGAGGTCCGTCACCAAAAGCCCTCGAGTAGCTAAAGAATACGACGTTAAACTCTTATTTAAAAGGTTTCATGTATTGATTGTGTTAGTTTCATTCACTTTTCAAGTATCCCTGTCCCTCAAGTGTAATGATGTGTTGATCGTGAAAAGATGTCTCTGACAGGAATATTTTCCCTCTCTCTCGGAAGACTTACAGATTGAATTCTTCTATGAAAGCATTCTAATCCGAGATTATTTACTCCCATTTGAAAACTCTATCCAATCAAAGTTGTTCACACGTCTCTAAAATAACTCTAATATGTTGTATATCTTACGCTTATTGTTTGATATGAATTTAATTGAATACGAATGGATGTAACACTCTGAAGGAATACAATGGAACTCGCAATTTTGAGCCCTGGTCAATTGACGAGGACCACACTTGAGCTGGCAGTCCCCAACCTGCCTACAGAAAAACTTTCAACTTAAATCTCCTCTACAAGGTGGGTATTGAACTCGTGATTCAACAACACAGATTTGCGACTACTCGGCTAACGCAGTTAAAAAATGGTCTTCATATTATAATTCCCGTAGATCTTCAGACTGGATTTTCTTTCATCAAATATCACATAAAAAAATTCAATGTTAATGATATATTTCTTTATCAAGGATCTCACGTCTTAAAATTAACTTGAGTTGAAATTTTCTAGAATATTTTAGATATAAAAACTGATGTAATTATTATTATTATTATTTAAATAACTATCCAGTTTCGAAGTATTACTAATTGAATTTTTAAGTTGATGACAACTCAACTTATTGTTAAATTTATATTTATATGTCTATTATTTCACACATTTCTCCACACTAAGTGCATTCGTTCCTAAGTAGTTGAACCCCTCTTCAACAGCCCATCTAATTTGGGCAAAACATCCACATCACATCAATTCAAGCAGCTACATCAATAAATCCGAAGCAACTCAGAGCAATTTTTAGAATTATTTCTTTTAGTGGCATATATTTTTGCACTCGTTTGCATCAATAGTTTGTAACTGTAAAAGAGATTTTTCAGAAATATTAATTGGAAAATTCATTTCAATCTTCCTTTTTATAATTTTTTCACACTTAGGATTGGAAAATCTATGCTAAAAATAAAACAATACGTTTTAAAACTTCAAATACTAATTCGATAATAATATACCCGAAAAGATCAAGACTAACTCAAAAGATTCCTCTGAGTCAAATATTAATAAAGTCATAATAGTTTCCACGATTTTCATCGCAGCTACACAAAGCGTTATCAATCATTTAGAACAAACTGAATTCTACTTTTAATAGATTTATTAATTAAATTAAAATCAATAATTAGCTTCTGAAAAAACTTTGCTCTATTCTCCCCCCCCCCTTATTTAGGTACCCATCATAGAGTAAAAAAAATATTTCGAGAGAAAGAACATTGCATAAAGCAGGATTTCTGAGAGGGAGCTCTAACTTCCTTTTTTCAATTTTTAGGCTCTCTTGACTCTGAAATTCTTCAATACAGATTTTCATATCTATTCAATGTTTTAGGAAATACTTAAGACAGAAAATTCAATATTGCAAAAAATTCCACCCGCTCCCTCAACAGACCATACATTAAATTTACTATTAACTATTCATCTATATTTCTCCCTGAGTTTTCGGAAATAGAAGTATTATGGACAGTTTGGTTTATTTTTATCTGATCCTATTTTGATTCTAAAAATATCTTACGTCTTATAAAATAAAACAACAAATGAATTAAAGTTTAAACAGAAAAGCCATAATTTTATTCCAAGAAAAGTTTTGCACGTTAATCTTTTGAGGAAAGGCCCCCTGACAGTTTTTCTGTGAATATGCCTGGAACTTATATATATATATATAGAAAAAGGTTTCAACCACAACGTTAATGGAACAGCACTGAATGATCGAGTCCATGGAACCACAGATTCAATAAGTAACCACGCATTGTCAAAGTACTCATTTTTAATCATTGTTTGCAAATAACTTCGCTCACTAATTCTCGTTCTAATTTACAATATCTCAGCGTTGATGTTATTCGTTTCAAGTTATCGTAGGAAATTTTTTTTATGTACTTCAAGTAATTGCAATAATTTTCAAAGAGCAATAGACTTATATTATGTCCCGAAAAGTATTTAACAGCCCACACCTATGTCAATTTTTTTTCTTTAATTAAAAAAAATAGTTATTTGTGCTTCCTGCCATTCATTCACTTTCAGGAAATCATTGACTTGTTCACTTTCCAAACACTTGTAAGTATAAAATGAATTCAAAAACAAATCAAACGTTTGAAATTTTATTCAATTTTCCATTCTGTTTTTTTTTTTTTTTCATTTTTCACGTTTTCATTACGTTAATTCTTAGTGGGGTTACAAAAATAACACATATTAAAATAAACTCCAGTCTCAAAGAAAAGTGATCGCTCCAAATCTTTTCTTGTTCTTACAGCACTCCTCGGCAATGCATTGATCACTTTATTATATAAAATGAATGTGTTGAATAAAAGAGCAATACTTTTTATGCAGCTTTTCGCACGGATTACAATCAAAGTGTTACACATTTGAAGCTGATTGTCATAAGGCAATATATTTTAAAAATTAACCTTTTATCTATCGACGGGGTACTTCTAAGTACCACCCACTTTAAAATTCTATAGAACAACCATTTTTAAGAATCCTCTGAGCAGGAATATTCTCCTCCAGGAGGCTTCCAGGAATTCTATTCTAAATGGCAGCACACAGCTTCTAGGATGAATAGTTTTGTGGGCAGTCATTGGATAAGTTGATCACGAAAACTACGTTTTTCCTGTCCGTGGAGCTAATTATTGTTTTTTGTTGTGTTGTAACGTCATTACTAGGGTGTAATTTTTATGCTTTTTTTGGCATTTCTTTTTAGCTTAAATTATTTATTTTGTATTTTTATCTTTTTGTCATAACGTCTTCAAAAAAATTTGAACTTTGAATCTGATCTCTTTTTATACTACACAATTAAATGAAATACCTATAATTTATTCAAATATTAGCACTGTTTTGATTTATTTATATATAACTGAAATTTATAACAATAGTAGGAGGTTTTCAAGGAGCTATTATTTTATTAAGGAGGTTTCGTTCTATTAATGATCAAAGCTCTATAATTCAAATATTATACCTTTAATAACAATCTCCCCTGTTTAGAGTATATATCCGCTCCTTCTTTTACTAAAGCTAGAAAACCTCGCCTGTCTATAAAGAGTTAATTTACATATCACGATTCTCTTCTTACGAAGGGTTGGTTGTGAATAACGTGAATTCATAGCCCAAAGGTTTCCCAAGAGGATTAGTTCGAAGATCGCGTAAGGATCCATCACAAGCGTTTACAAAAAAATTTGAACTTTGAATCTGAGCTGGGTTTTTTTACACACACACACACAATTAAATGAAATATCTATAATTTATTCAGAAATTAGCAATATTTTGATTTCTTTATGTCTAACTGAGATTTAACTATAATAGGAGGTTCTTAAGGGGCTATTATTTACTCCCCCTTTCTTAAAGTGTCTTGAAAGAAGAAGCTCAATCCTCAATAGGCTTTGGATTTGTTACAGAATCTATCATCTGAAAGCAGTCATGTACTAACAGATGATTCTTCAGATGTCCCAACAAATAATCTGCTCGAATTTTCGTTCGATTCTTAAGAAAACGACCAAGAGACTGAACGAGACCAAGGGTGCAGGAGCTCATGTTCAGAAAAAAAAATACAGTATTTCCTGCCCCAGGATGCAGAACTTTAAAAATATTCAATCAAAACCTCACTCAAAATGTACAACTTGTAATGGACTTTTATGTATTAATGAAAAGATAAACTGTTTTTTTTTAATATCATCAAATCAAGTCGATGTGTAAAACCTGCTTTTATGTGTAAAAAAAGTAAATCAATTTTAAAATTTTTATAATTTTAAAAAATAAATATTTTGTTTGGTAAAATATGAGTGTTCTCTGGATAGTTGGCATTCTTAAGAGTTAAAACTTCGTTAAAAAAGTCATATGGTCACTTTGTTTTATAGGGATATTTTAAACCACCTTGTATCGGACAGTTTTAAAGTACCAATTTAATTAATTACAGCTCTTACGGATTAAATTTCCCAAAGTTGAGTATTTTACTTATGTATATCCCTTAATTTTTCCAATGTAGTGATTCAAAAAAAATATTTTGCACGAAAAAAATGCAGTTAATCATAATTGGGTAGATAAAGGGTTAAAATTAAAACTATAGGTTAAAACTTATTAAAACTTATAGCAAACAAATTAAAACTTATAGCAAAGAAAATTAATTTATCGTCTCATATGTCAATGAACTCAAATATCATTAATTTTTAAAACTTTCTATACTGAAGTTAGCTTTAGATTTAAAAGCATTTTTAATGCTCGTATTCTGATATCAAAAACTCCACTTGAACAACATTCAGTTAATGTCAACTGCTATGATTAATTATAACAGAGAGGAAATTTGTCATCAATAAGAAAATTTAAGTAAATGCTCACAACCTTAATTAGTATATTAGACAATGAAATTAGTCAATATCATAAAATAAAGTATTAATCATAATATATAGCTTTATACTCCTTGAAATCTTGTTATACATATGTAATTGGACAAAAAATGTCATTAGAAAAAACTAGATTATACACTTTACAATAAAAAAACTACCCAGGTTTCAACAATACAAAATTTTTTGGATGATACTTCACTTAATATGCTATATGTAATTGATATATAAAGCGATAATTTTTGCAATGCATGTATTGCGATTGATAAATACAGAAGAAAACAAAAAAAAAATGGGATTTTTTTTTGTTGCGGATAATTTAATGTGCAGTATTTAAAAATGCATGCATATAATTTATGTACTTTTCTTTAACAATGGAAAAAAATTTATCTTGTGGTCCATTTTCGTAGCTGAGAACAAATAAATTTCAATCCAAGTCCATTATTTAATTTGCTCATTAACATCGCACCTTTTGAAGCTAAACAAGGAACGCATCTCATAATTTTAAACTTCGGCCAGATTATGATGCATCTAAGTATTCGCAAAACGTTTAGTCAGTCCAACTACAAACTCGTAATTGTATATTTCTTCATTTTTATGGCTAGACTCTGTGTTATTGGCATTTTTTTAAATAAGAATTTTCTATTTCTAATTTCAGAAGAAGCATGTTTTAGTATTTAAAGTGCTCCAAGTATTGTATCAAAAGTACTAAATAATAATTTTTAAAACAAATAAATGACACAATCACTATTAAAAATGTGATCACAAATACGTTGTAGTCATAAAAAAATGAAAATTTTTATGTTTCCTATTCGCAAAAACAGCAGAATTTCAAAAGGAATATCCAAACAAATTTGGCCTTATTTATTAAATCGAGGAAAAGTAGTGCTTGATTGTAGTTATTCGTCACAAAAGAAACCTTTTTTGACGCTATTTTGATGGCATTTTTAAGAAACAGGTAGAGAGAGAGGACAAAATAATAGGAATACCGATTTCAAAATGAGCCAAAAAACGGCCCCCACGTGTCACAACGATATGCCATTTAGTGTTCGCGAAAGAGAATACAAGCATTTTGTAGTGGGAGAGATGCATGAAAAAATTCTGTTTCTAACAAAGCGTGACTATGTACGACCTTTCCGACGAGAAAAGCGGCATGATAATTTGAGCTCGCCTCGCCGAAACATCAGTGTCCAGAACAGCCAACCTTGTGGTTGTTTTGAGGACAACTACGTCTAGAATTATGATAGTATACACAAACCTGGGTCAAGTGCCTTCTGTGAACCTGAAGAGTGAGCGAAAGTCGAAAATGATGGTCAGTGATAGACGACTGTTGAAGAGATTAGTAGCCCAAAAACTCAAGACTTCACAGCCACAGATAACTTCCGAGACCACCTACAAAACCTTGTTTCCATGAAAACTATTCAATATAGTTGAATGCTGCAAATATACATGGCAGAGTAGCTATTCCAAAACTGTCAGTTTCGGAGTAGAATTCTTGGAAAAGACTACAGTGCTGCTGAGACCACTTAAGCTGGCCACAACTGCAATGGGAACAAGTCATTTGGTCTGATGAATCATCATTTACATTATTCCAGACCACCGAACGTGTATCCGTCTGACGAACATCGACAAAAGCATTTCTTGTTAACTGCCTGCTTCCAATCGTGAAACATCGAAGAGCTTCTGAGATGGTGAGGGGTGCAATATCTTCCCATGGGTTGGAGCCTTTCGTTGCCTTGAGGGTGATGATCACAGGCGACCATTATCAAAGTATTCTCACCTTTGCTTTAGACTCTCTTTCCGGGAGAACATCCTGTGTACCAAGATGCCAATACCCCTGTTCCCACATCTCGCTGAGTTAAACTGGGTTACATGATGAAAAGTGGAACAACTAACGTGGTGTACCCAGTCATCTGATCTAAAAATCATTAAATGTTTGTGCGATTTTTTATAGAACAAAGTCGGTGCTCGATTTCCTCCTCCTCGAGCTCTATCTGAACTCGTGAGACAGCCCTGCACGAGAAATGGGGGCGAGCTCCACTGATGTTTTTTCAAGACTTTTTTTTTGTCAGTCCCACGTCGAATGCTAGCTGTTATTAAGGTTCAACCTCTTACTAATGAAAATGTTTCATTTTTTCACCAGTGTTCCTATTATTTTGTCCTATACCTGTATATAGAAATTTTCTTGAATGATGTTTAAAAATACCCACGTCGAATGCTAGCTGTTATTAAGGTTCAACCTCTTACTAATGAAAATGTTTCATTTTTTCACCAGTGTTCCTATTATTTGTTCTATGCCTGTATATAGAAATTTTCTTGAATGATGTTTAAAAATATATATATATATATATATATATATATATATATATATATATATATATATATATATCAGGCTTTGGTATTAACTAAATTAGTATAAAAATTAACTGTATATTTAAAATTATTTAATTGAAAACTATTTTATTTATTTTAGGTAAGGATTTTTGAACGAAGAAAAGACGAAAAAATCTTGTTTTTAATTAAATCATTTTCAAAAAGTATAAAAATGTTCTCAAAATGAATTCACTGATATTTTTTTTAAAAAATGTATTATTAATTCTGAGTGAAACTTGAAAATGAGATATCGATGACAACGATTCATTGATACATTCTGCATATCTAAAATATGTAAGGGGTGTTTAAATGAAAGTGATTCGAGGTGTCAGATGCGTAGGGACAGAAATGAGACAGACAGATAGAAACAACATTTAATGAGTGAAATGGATACAAAGTTTGTTAAAAGAAATCCCCCATGGCGTTTAGGCATTTCTTAGGAATTCCATCCGCGAAGAATGCTGTCGGTTGATCAAGGAATCAGTTCATAGCTGTAGCCTTTGAGTGAACTCATTAGGCTTTTCTTCAGTTGTCCAAAGACGTGACAGGCTCAAGGCGACATATTTGGACCGTAAACTGAATGTTCTAGGACTTCCCACTTCTTACGGGATTTTCAAACTTAACGATACTTCAGAATGTTATTGACAATACTTTGAACAGTACCGATGAAAACTTTGAATTGACGTCACGAATGTTTTGACGTCGACTTCCATTGATTGCAGTGTCGTTTCTCTGTCACAACTTAGTGCGTCTGACCGGACGGCAGCAAATCCCTTGTCTCCTGTCGCCTAACATTCTAGCCCATCTCGTCACCATGGGCTTCGACACATACTTGTCACAGCAGGATTATACTATTAATATCCACCGGCGTACACCCTTCAAGTGTTAAAACTTTATTATAGCTCGCTGATCCATTTTGGATGCAGTTGCATCCACCCCAGACATTTTTAAATGAATGCCAAATGTAGTTATCGCAAATGTGCTTACGTACGCTCGTGCGTGGTACATACGCCTTCACTATCGCGTTTGTTTCAGGACAATCCATTGGAAACTGTTCTTTTAACATTTTATTCAGTCAACATATTGATTGCTTAAGCAGTGTTTAAAGATTGTCCTCATGCTAAAATTTTAATGAAGGATCGTGCATTAGGAGATAATCTTGATCACGAGTTTGTAACTGCAGAAGCACATTCCTTTAAATGCTTCTCATTTTTATTTCAAAGTTTTTCTTACATATTAGTCAAATACCTCTTCAAAATCTTCAGAATATTTCGTTAGAGGAAGTACTTTTAAAAAATAGCATTTTAAGATAAAGAAATAAATTTTTTTTGAACAGATCTCTTTTTTCGGTAGGCAATTAATAAATGCAGTATTTTTGTTATTTGAAACCTAATTTTTTTCTTATTACAGCCAATTATTGTGCTAGAAAACGTTTATATTTGTAACTTTATTGTAGAGTTTCAAAGAAACATATATTCAAAATAATGATCATAAGGATCTGAGAGAACTTTATTAAAAAAGGGAACAAATGTAAATTAGCAATGTATGAACATAAATTTCATGTAAATGAAAAAATTCAACCCATTCCTATGTACTTTTGCATGTTGCTATGTACTTGTACATATTAAGCATAAATGCGATATTTGCATAAAATTTCACATTCCGTCAATATTTGGTGATATTCGGTTTTGTCCATCAAGTTTCGTTTCAGATCGGCCAGTTTTAAGGCTCACATGACTCTTAAATTGTAAATTTTTCAAGTTTTTGAAAAAGAAATATGTTATAGCCTCAATATTTTTGAGAATTTTGGTACCAAAATTGTGTTGATACTGAAAAAACTTCCGAAGTTATTGAGAAATAAGTAGTGGAAATTAAACGAAAACCCTACCTCTTTCTTATATTTAACTTCATTTTTCGCAAATCAAAAAATTTTAACTTCCGCGCAGGATTTCCCAGAAATTATTTATGGTGTCAATTCGAAATTTTATACACGTGTTTAAAATAAGGCCCTTCGTAACTTATACATCAATTTTCAAAAAGATATTTAATGGATTTTTTTATTTGAATTTTAATAATTTTTTTCGTAAAATTTTAAAATTTTCGTTATAATTGTATTTAAAAATATTTTTTCTCTCTCAATTTCTTAAAAGTTTGTATAACTTTAAAAGTAAACACTTTTATACCAAGTAAAGTTAATTTTGTAAACTTTGATTAATACTGTACTTGAGAATCATCCGCAGTGTAAAATACTGACTTTCACATTTTTGAAAAATTGTCCAATTTTTATTTAGTTATAACTTTTTAAACATATTTTCAAATTCTCTGAAATTTTGAACAATATTGTGCATATATATGATTATCATGAGGTAAAAATTTCAAATAATTGTTTAGTTTTATTGCAAAGTTCCATTGGTTTGAAGAAGGATGTTCTTTTCGAGTGCACGGTTAAGAGTCCTGTGAGCACTCTCTCTCTCTCTTAAAGCGGGTCTTGAAGAATCGTTCTTTCAGCAATGTTATCTCTGGAAGCGACTACTTTGGAGGATTTGTTCCTATTTCGGAACTCGAATGGGAAGAAAAATGTTCACATGAAAAAGATATGTTCTCTCTAGGAGAAGTATTAATTTTGTTTTTATACTTTCACATTTTTTTACTAAAATAGTTTTTTTTAATTTATTATATTTGAATGCATAATTTGAAATTTGAAAGGCTTTCACGTTTTCAGTGTTTTTTTTATTACTACTCTGTTTCTAATATCTCGAAAAAATTAGTTAGTGACAAATCGAAAAATGTTAAAGAAAAGCTAAAACACTTTAGTTTTTCGATCAGTGAGAAACAAGTCTCTGTAGAGTCATATTTTCTTTTTGTGAATAATGGAACTTTAGATTTTACTACGCCATAAAATGTTAAAACAAATGCTTTCATAGGTTTGAGAGTTTTATGCAACGAGATAAAGTTTAATGTTTTAAGGGTTGTAAAAGGATAAATGTGACTTAATGCTTCTTTCCAGCAAATATTTGGCAATGTTTCGATTGAAACGCTCTTTTACATTCCCAAAACAAATTCTTGAACAATTAGTAAACACTTTCGATCGCTTCGCATTTTTCTATAGTTTAATTATTTTTTTCAATCACTTAGTTATTGCAAAGCTGCATCTAAAGCTCAATTTATTATTTTCAATTCTTTATAAGGATTGAATTTGCATGAATGAGCTTTCATTTGAAAACACAACATATAAATGAAGAATTAATGTTTTCATTTTCATTTGTATTGGAATAAAAACAACATATAGTTTCTAAGCGAGTAACTAATTTTTTAGAGGTTTCAAATATATTACTCAAATAAATTTAGTTTATTCCGGTACTACAGGAGAGTTCAATCACATTTATACTTATTTTTAATGAATCATGATCAACTGATTTGTTTTTCTCTAATTTTTAAAAGTAGAGTTAATTTTCAATTCATCAATGTTTTCATAAGACCCGCAGCAAGTATAAAAATAAATTTGTTGATAAATTGTATGAAAAAAAAATCAATATGTATTATTTATATATATATATATATATATATATATATATATATATATATATATATATATATTACTTTAGTCTTTCCCCATCGTTCTTTTCTTTCCTCTTCTACGTGCATTAAAAAAAAAATCTAAACTGTGTTTTTTATCTCTTTGTGTTGACATGAAATAGGAATGTACTTTTCTATTTTTTAAACAAAACTTGGAAACAAATCAACATTTACTCTTGACACTCGACAAATAGTTCAGAGTTTTCTTTTCTTTTTTTTTTAAAAAAAAAGAAAAAAACGCTGTTTCTTTCAAACTAGTGTGAAATGTCTTAACAAACGTGACCAAGGACTCAAAAAAAAGGCGAGATACTTTTTTCTTCGTCCAATAAAAGTTTTAAAAATGAAAAGAGAAATAAAATATTTTAATGTATTACAGTCAGCCTTTTAAGGGACGCCATGCTTCAAAATATGAATATTAATATACATTGTTTTTCTTCCCTACAAGCATTATCTACATAGAGCCATCAAAATAGACCTTTCGTATTTTTTCCACTTCTCATTATTCGATGCTTCAGTTCCAATTTTTATTTGTACCATCATTAGTTTATGAAGATATTTTTACTGTTAGACGTTAACTCTCGTTTGAATGTTTATTTATAAAGGTGTCTTTGGATGAGATTCTATAGCACATCTTTCTTTTAGTATTCAAGATGTCATTTTTTTTTAACGCAGAATTTTTAAAGAAAGCTAAACTGAACAAATACTATGCAAATGAACTTCCTGGAAAGGAAACACGATTATGTATACGTTCTTTAAACTAATTTATTTGCATATTGATATAATAAAAAAGATACTTGATATGATATAAAAACAAAATAAGTCTGTGTACACCTTTCGACAATGTTAAGACAAATAGTAATAGGAGCTGGTTGAAATGTTACGTTATAACATTAATTATAAAATCCATAGAAGCCGTTTTGTTCAACCAATCCGAAATGAAAATTCTCCAGATGCAAACTCTTCCTTCTTTTGGAAAAGAATCATTTTGTGGAGCTTAGAGAGAGAAGAAAGGATCCTTTAAAATTTTCATTTGAGAAACGAACAAGATATTGGATTTCCAAGGCTCAAACTTTTAGTGTTGGTAGGTTAAACAGTCCAATTATTAATGACAGTAGAATTCTACCAATTTTTGGACTTCTTGGGAAACTTTTTCCCTTATATTTACGATGTATATTTTCTTATTGATAAAAATAACGCAATATTATATTCCAGAGATAATTGTCATCCATAAATTTTATTCAATTCTTCTTATAAATAAAGTACTTTTTCTTACCTCAAGAAAAATCAAAATATCCAAATCAAGTACTTTCAGATGTTATCGTTTTATTTCTGTTAAAAAGTATTCTGGGTTCAAATAAAGTCATTAAAGGAAATATTCAGTTTTTAACAAACTTTAATGAATACATCGTACTAAAGTTTAATAAAAAAATTCATTTAAAAGATTTTATTATGGAAAGTTTGAATAATTTAAAGATTTTTGTAAAGTAAAAATAACAAAAACTACTACTACTCTCTGAGAAAGAAACTCAAAATTGTATAAGCAAAAAGTAATGCAAGTAATGCAATCCTCAAAATTTAATTACTTATATATAATATTTTTAAATACCCCATTTTACAACTTTTTATCTAACTTTTCTTTCTGCATACATAAAGAAGAAATTTGATGAATTTTTGAGTGAATATTAACATCACTCTGTTCAGATACATAAGGACTTTTGGCGACGGACCACGTCATTTTGAACCATGGTCAAGTGACGTCGATGACACCTAAGCTGGCATCCCCCTCTCCAAACTACCACACCTACGGGAGGACGTTTGAGCTCTCGACAGATTGAACGTGCATCGCTCCCCTACACGGCGGGTCTATAGTGGTACTGGGCTCGAGCTCGTGACAAGGCCAGCCATAATCCTATACCTTCACCACTCGGCTACCGCGGTTAGAACTTGATGGGAAAAGAACATGGAAATCGCGGAAACTTGAACTTCTATTTTGTGCGTTCAAATCGATATCTTGCCACATTATGCTGGCTAATCCATGCTTCGGTAATGTTTCTATAGTTGCTACGTACCACACACAGTTGGACTTATCAAATATTTCCACCGCAAATACACAGTTCATTAAGAGTAGTCGGTAGGCCCTATACCGACAATGTTAAATTGAGCCATTTTAGGAACCTGTTTCTCAGAAATTGTTGAATATAAAAACTTCAAATTTGTTTTGGCTGTATTAAATTAGGCTTTTTTATTTAAATAATGGTAACATGTTTCAAATATATTGTTTACTTTTTTTTCAAAAAAATTCTTCGTAAAAGTATCGCTTTGAAATTTGTGAAAATTGTCATTCTTTTTACGATAACTGCTTCTGAGCACAATATTTTAGGAAAATCTCCAAGAAAGTAGCTCCATTATATATAGTTACATATTATTTATGTGCAGTAAAAATTGCAAGTAGTTTCATTCATTATTTCCTATTAAAAAGGTACACGGACTTTGAAAACAATCATTTTAAGATAATTGCATTTTAAGTGTAAAAAGGCACTTAATTAGAAAAATAATGAATGACAACATGTATTTGCCCTATTTTATTAAACATTAGTATCTTCTTAATTTTTAAACATAAAATATGAAACAAAAAAGCCTTAAAATGTTCAGAAAATACATATATAGTAATTTTCAGTTTTTGTTCAACAAGATTTTTTTTAGCATTTTGCATCAATTTTCACAAATTATGTAACAATCTGTGAAGAATTTTTAACTTCAATGCCTTATAAATATCAAATTTGACCTTATAACATCACAAATATAATGTAAACATGTATCAATATGTAAAAGTCACGATTTGGCAATATGTAATTTTACGACGTTAGAAAAATTCAATTATGGATTTGTATGTTTCCATGCAAACACAATTTCTAAAAGTTTAAAAATTCAAAATTTTCTCTAAACTGTGCAAAAGATTTCTAAAAAAGTCAAAAATAAAACCGCTTTTATGTATTTAAATATGAAATTGGTGATTTTTATGCATGTAACAAACTTCTCGCAACGACAAAAAGCATTACACATCTGAGTTGTTGTTAGTTACCAATTTTTGAAAAGCTTTTGAATTATTAAAGCTTAAAAACTTGTCTGAACAATAAATAAACATTAATATTTGCAATTAAGTGAAATATTTAAAATATATTGTTTAGTTTTCTCAAAAACATGTAACATAAAAATATCACTATGAATTTTAAAAAAATTTGTCACGATAAATGGACTCCAGTCAAATATTGTGGGAAAATCCCCAAAAAACTCACATGAATATATATAGTTACATATAAGTAACATGAGGGGGGAAAATTCATTACATTCATACATTATATTCTAAGAAAAACATGCATACAGTTTTAAAAACATCACTTTTGAGAAAATTGAGTTTTCACTATAAAGTGCCACTTTATCACAAAAATAATGAATTACAACATGTATTTGTCCCATTTTATTGAACATTAGCATCTTTGCAATTTATTTTGCATAAAATAGTAAGCAAAAAAAGTCTTAAATTGCCCAGAATAGCATTTTTCAGTTTTTTTTAACGAGATAATTTCTAGTATTACATCAATTTTCTCAATTCTGTATCAATTTTTGAAGAATTAGTAGCTTTCATGCTTTACAGATATCAAATTTAAACATAAAGCAACATAAATATAATGTGAAAATGTATCAATAGGTTTTTGTATGAATTTGAGATGATATTTAAAAATGCCTGATTATACGACATTATGAAAGTTTTCGCTGGGATTTTGTAAAGTTATCATTAGGTTTTGTTGTTGCAGATATTTCCTAAGTTTTAAACTTCAAAAATTATTCTAAAGTGGGCAAATGTTTTCTAAAACAGCCAAAATAAAACTATTTTTATGTTTTTAAACATGAAATTTATATATTTTCATGTATGTAACAAGCTTCTCGCAAAGGCAACAAACATCACACTTGATGTATCATCTCATACCTTTATCTCAGAAACTATTAGACATATGAATTCAAGACTTTGACTATATGTATTAAGTATACATTTATATTTATACTGAAGTGAAATTTTTTAAATATATTAATTATTTTTTTAAAAAACAAACTTTTTGTTGAGCCAGCAAATATGATTATTATAAATTTATTGAAAATTGTCATTTTTTGTTATGATATATGCTTAAGAATACTTCAAAAATGTCAGTTCAGTATACAGAATTGCATTTAAGAAACAAGAGTACATTTACACAATTTAAAAAAAAACATTCAGAAAACAATTTTTATAAAAAATCTTACCTTGTAAAAGTATTATCCTATTTATTTTTCATCACATATTTTCTTCATTATGCATTATGCAGTTATAAAATTAAGATTCATTACGTAAATATTTCTCACCTGCCCTAATTTTTTTTCTTTTAACACTTTACTTAAACACGCGAAGATTTAGTAATCATTAACAATAACTAATTAATAATGAATTTAAACTAAAGAAAAGACCTAAATTTCAGTAAAAAATGACTACATTTTAAGTATAACATTTACTAAAATTCACATGAAAATCTGAAATTGCCTCCAAAGGTTTTTAGCAAATCTAACAGTTGCAGTTATACAATTATCTAAAGTTAATTTGGGTATTAAAAAATAAAATTTATTGAGGCTTTGCAACTTTTCCCTAGTTCTAAAAAGGCAATGTTTACATTTGTATTTGTCAAAATGGGCGTGGTAAATCAACTGATTATTTTTAAAAATCCTTTTAAAATACTTCTAATTCATATAATGGCTTGCATGTTATATCATTGGAAAGGTCTTGATTTGTAGATTTCAGAAAAATTAAAAACTCAGAATCGATTTTTAAAAAGGGTTTACCCTACTGACTGCTCGTAAATAACATGGCAAACATTCAAAAATATATCATCAAATGCTCGTATTACATACAATTGAATTGAAGTACTTTTATTAGGAAACGAAAAGAACATCCATGTTTTTTTTTTTTAAGTAAACTAATAGAAGCACACATAAATAGCTTAAGTCACTCAAAAATTCATAACGATATTCTCCTTAAATATTGATTTTTTTAAATACAATTCCTTTTTTAAACAATTTACTAAGTAATTTCCCTTTAAACTACTTATTATCTAAATAATGGGAGTTTCTTGAGTTGGAAATATTAGACTATATAAATTTTATTTCAATCAAATTTTGGGGATAGGAATTTATTTTTATACTATGTTCTCCAATTTGAATATTTTCTCTCTATCGAGGGCTTTTTAGATAGAACGTATAATTAAATATCGATTCAACTCGTGCTACAACATGGTGAAGGTCCCAAGTCTATAATTGCTATCAGACGTGAATGGACTTGGGCTCAGGTACCTGAACAGTGAGAGGCCTTCTGAACTGAAGCTCTGTTATTCAATTGAAGTAAACCATCAACTATAGTCAATGATGTCTTGCAACTGATTAGTAGCTTAATTTACTGAAGCTAATCAAAAGTAGTCTCAAGTCAACTGCTTTATTGAATGAATGATTTAAAAAATAATTAGGACCTCTCAAAAAAAAAGAAACAAAAAGACTTCGAGGAACAAAAGAATAGATGACTCCAAACGAAACATCTCTCGAAAAAATGCTGTGAGACAAAAAAGAACAAACCCCAGAGCCATATTTTTACGAAATGTTTGATTTCATTAGTGGGACTTTCTTCGTCAAGTTGAAGGTGTTTTTTTAATGTTTCTAATTAATTGGGAACTAAATATTTTGGGAACTGACAGAAAAATTACTTTGGTTGAAAGAAATATTCTTCAAAGAGGGGGAAAAGTTCTGAAAAATTCTTCAAAAAGAAAGTAAGCTTAGGAAAACATAGGACCTGCCTGTTTTCTGGGAACATATGGATTTTATTTACAACGAATTTCAAAGTAAAATATACACTATTAAAGATAAAACAGTTTTCTGGATAAATTACTTTCTACTTTATGTACTACTTTAAAATTACAATGGAGTTTAATGAATTTCAAGACACTTTCAACGGAATTTGGGTTATTTTTTAGCCCAGTCTTTGTCATACAGAATGTTTAATTAATTAAAATTGCAACTACTAAGAATAGTTTTAATAAATTTAAACATCTTTCGACCTTTGTGTTTTTGCTGACCACTATATGAACCTTTACACTATGCTTGAAAAATTAACTTTAATAAAATATTTGATTTTCCATCATGTTATTTAGTGACTGAAAATAAATTTCAATAATATGACATTCACCAACTACTTTGGAACTGTTTAAATATTTGTCATCCACAAAAATGAGTATTTATCGGAAAATAAACCTACTTTTCATTCACAAAAGGACTTATTGTCTTCATGAGAAGTATTTTCAAATAATGTTTCTAAGTATCTTTAAATAAAAAGTTCCAAAAGCTCATAATTTTAGATTTGACAGTACGTTTTCAGATAGAATGTGATTTAAAATATTCCATTACAAACGCTGAATTTGAATAATAAAATCATCCAAGTTACTACAAAAGACATTTTCTCTCGGGGTCTATTATTTGTTCAACAAAAAACCCATTGCCATATGCCATTTAAGATATAGTTTGACTCCGAGCATATCTTGTTCTAAGCATTATAAAACATTCACGTGATTCCCAAGTAAACGTGTCAAAAGAATCAATTATTAGTAAAATCAATGGCAACTCTCCCAATTAAAATAAATGTATATAAGACTTCTTGTAGTGCTATGGACGAATCAAAAATCTTCAATTGTGAAGAGATATTAGAAAATGGTGTCATTAATTGCTTGATGGTAAAATCTCAATAATTCTGAAATAAATTTGGGGACGTTAAGTTAGAATGACGTGAAAAAGCAACGATTTTTCAAACTCTTATTCATTCGCAAAATGTTTTGCTACGAAAACCAAGTAACAGAATTTTCTAGAGATAAAAATAAGTAAAGCAATATTTAAGTTATTTTGGTACATTATAAATACATATATATATACAGTTCTTGATATTTTCAAACATAGTGTAACATTTACTAAAAAGAAAATAACTCATTTAGATATAAATAATGTAAACAATTGTATATAGCTAAACATAATCATGGGCATTTCTAAAATAATTTGAATAATTTCATAGAAAATGTAATAATTTTTAAGATATTCAAATGTGGAACTTTTAACTCAACAAAAAACTAAATTTGTAAAATGCTTGCTCATATTATAGTATTAATAAATAAAATTTTATATAAACTAATGTTCGTACATTTGGGGTACTTATAATGGATTCTGCCAAAAATAATACATAAAAGGTAACGTAAATTAGTTTACAAATTTTTTACATTGAACTTTCAATCTATCAGAAAGGTGAATGACGTATATTTATAGATAATTTACAGAATATATTTATATATCTAATGTTTCTAAGCATTTTTATTATGTATACATGTTGTGATATGATTCACTGACATTTGCTTGCATAGTTTCAATTTAAGGTATCCGACTACGTTCAGAACCGTGATTTTGCAAAAGCGTATAAATGGGTAATATTTATGATATTTAGTGTCACTTAGAATAGAAAATGTATATAAAATTGTTTTAAGAATAGTATTACAATAAAAAATTATTTAAGTACAATATTTTGACAAAAAATGAACATAGAATGACCCCTTTTCAAAATATTGTCCTTTTGTGAAAAATGCTTCTATTATAATAATATTTTGCCTGTATATAACTCAGACCCCTGTACAGAGACTCAGCTAGAATTTGTTAAATATATAACTTAGAAGTGGTTTGATCGATGTTTCACGATAACAGAGGGGAGCAATTTTAAGAAAAGAAAAACGCCGAATATTATTTCAATGGGTTGTAACTCTGAAAATAATCTGAATTTTTCAAAACTCATAGTTGAGCCTCTGTACAAAGGTCTGAGCTATATACAAGCAAAATATTATTATAATAGAAACATTTTTCACAAAAGGAGAACATTTTGAAAAAAAGGTTATTCTAAGTTAATTTTTTGTCGAAATATTGTATTTAAATATTTTTTTTTGTCAAAATGTGTCCTTAAAACAATTTTATACATGTATTCTAATCTAAGTGACATTAAATATCATGAAAACTATCCATTTATGCTTTTTTTTAAATCACGGTTCAGAACGTAGTCGCATACCTTAAAACATTTATTCCAACTGAAATAGTTAAGAAAATAAGTAGCCTATTTTATCTTGAACTAGGGTTTAAAAATGTGTAATATTATAAAGTATAATAATAATAATTTCTAACCAAAATATAACTATCACAAATTTTCTTATTTTGTAAGCATGTTTTTAAATAAAGGTCATAAAAAATTGTTATTAAACTTGTGAAAAGGATTTTTGAGACACACCTCAGAAAAAGTGCATGCATTTCAACTGAATATCACAATAAAGCGGTGTAGTAAAAGCTAATTCACAGTTAGTTTATTCTCAAACTCCTTATTTGTGACTTTATTGATTGATGTTGAAAGAAACCTCTTTATATTAAAAACATAAATACAAAAGAGAAAAGTATTTTATTTAATTTATTGAACCTTAATTAAAATATTATGTATAAAATATTTTGTTATTTTCCTGAATTGGAATTAATTGTTAATATGCAATATATGCTCGAAACATCGTTATTATCTTATTTATAACATTTTCAAGAAAACGGATTTTTATTGATTATTCATACCATGCATTCGTTACAATTTTAATATTTTTAATATAAACTACTCCCTATTGAATTTCCTGGTGTATATTAAAGAATCAACCCAACAGTTGTAGTCACTGATACGTTATCCAAGGACGTAGTGTGCTACAAGAAATGAAGTGAACAAACAAGTTTTATTGAGGGTTTTTTTTCAAAACGAACATTACACAATTTATGTGTCTTAGGAAACAGTAAAAATGTGCAATATCTTGACTTGAAATCCATTGGATTGGGGGTACACGTACATCAGCGTGATTGAACATTTGTGGGGAAGTAAGCAGAACATGTGCTTAACATGTTTTATTGTCGGAAGGGCATGCTAGCTAATCCATTAATATTAAGGAAATAACTCATTAGGCCAGCATAATGTGACTTACAAAATAAATCATCTCTCATCCCACTGTCATAAAGGATTTCAAAAGTTGCAAAAATCTCATTTCGATATCATTGAGCCATCAGAAATGCATTTCTATGGAGGTCGGTGTAACCTTTAATGGAGTCCCTTCAAATCTCTCTTGTACGGATGTGGTTTTGTTCCTCAATGAAAATGCGCTTATTATTAAGATGGATTGTAAAACGGGATGTGTCACAGAAACATGCCAAATGGCTTGTTTACTACGGTGAGCTGGAAGGAAATTTTTTCTCTTTTACTCTTGCCCCAGTTATAGCCTGAAAATGTTGGTTTTCACCTAGTGAAGTAAAATGGCAACTCACTCACACATCGCGCTATAAGTTTTAAAAAATTGACCACAAGTATTTGAACCATTGGATATTAAAAATTTATACCAAAGTTTTCTGTTACTGCGGTTTCTGAGTTCAGGGTCGAACAGATAATTATTTATTGAGAAAAACCTACCTTCGTAATTTAAACAAAGCTTTATTCGTAAAAAATTGACATCTTCTCAACTATATCTGCTCTGCTTTTTGAAGCATACAAATGTCTTATTGTTAGGGACTGCATTTGTCAAAAAATCCCAGAAATCAGGGAATGCATGATTTCATTGTCACTGTGACAAAATCTGCCCTATTACATCAATTGAGAGTTTGTTTTATATTCTTTGAACGTAAGTGCGTGGGGAAGATCCATCTTGCAGGAAAAAAATACATAAATTAGCGAAAAGACTTGAAACAGCGAGCCCCATCCAAGTGCTTTGAGTAAAATCCTAGAAATCTAAACACACATATACCAAACAAATAAAACAAGCCAAGTCTTGGATTATGCACCTCTCAAAAAGACCATGCTAAATGAAACTCAACCTAAAAATAATATCATTGGCGGAGCAACAGTTGCGTTATCTGTGCTTCAAGATTTCGGTGTAATTCATGGCTTAAATGATTTCACTTACACATGATGAGGCTTTCAATGACACACAGCACTCCAAGGAAGATACGTATTTTTTTAAACCTATTTCATTTAGTAATTCTATTTTTCATTCAATAATGGTTATTTTTACCTCATACATAAAATTCGAAATTTTCCGACACTTAAAATGTGCCTTTTTACAACATGTGTTTCATTTTTCTGAAATAAATTCCCATGTTACCGTTTTTGAATAGAATTGACCTTGAATTCTTTTAGCTATCAAATTCCTATAAATAAAAATAAAAAAATTCGATCCAATATATAACTGTAATTTCACATACATTTAGAAATAATTGCCAAAATTAATTTATTTCTAGATTTCTGAAGAGCAAAAATAAATCAGTTGAAAATTAATTTATAATTGTTCCAATGTCATTATATGATGATTCCCTCCATTGTAAAAATATTCGTTTAAAAATTACTTATCTTGAGTGTGATATTCATGACAATAAAATTCTTTCCCTGGAAAGAAATATATTTAAGGAATAAACAACACAAAATGATTTCCAATGATTCATCTCCAGATTCAACAAGAACGTTTGAAATCAATCTAAAATAAATGGTAGTTAAACCAAAAATTTATTTACGCACCAAGAGAAAAAAAATGTAATATAATAGCAAATACATTTATTGGAGTTTCAAGATATTGCGGCTGTTTAATATGAAATGTACTCTGAATTGATCACAGACTTGAAAACACAATTGTTGAAAAAATTCAATTGGCTCTACCACAATTTCAAATGAGTTCAGATAGGATCTATATGATAACTAATGAAAAACATTATTAGTATCTCACTGTGCAATATTGAATTTTTTGTCAGTATTGTAGAAAGGTAGCTCCTTTTACTTAGTAAGCATCTTTAGCTCTAATATATAAACATTTTATAAATGTATGATTTTTCCGTACCCAAAGCAAACATCTTATAAAATACCAGGAACAGTTTTAACTTCCGTTAATCTTACCTTTTAATAAGTAGTGTGTCCTAAGATAATCCCCTATCGGTAGTTTCTCTACATGTCAGTTGAGTTGAAACATTCCTGACAGGTTTAGTTGGGATATCCAGTAACAGTTGATTTCTAATGTTTTCTGTATGTTTGAATGGAATCATTAAATTATTTCGTCCAAAATGTTGTTCGTAATATTATGTTTAGAAAGTTAAGTCAAAAAGGAAAGTTATTTTCTTTTCTTCTCATTAATTATATCAATGGATTGAGCTCTTGAATTATCTTACATATTTTTCACTTACTATTTTCTACTTGGAAAGTTTGGATCCTTAAAATATCAATTTATATCCTTTATATTATAATTTTCCTAAAATATTTCCATAAAATATATCTAAATATTCCTAAACATATCTTAAATCCTTGGTTAATTAAAAACACTCTTGGTCTACTCAATTGCCTTCAATACAAAAAATTATGGCATTCATCGAAAATGCTCTACTCCTCCACTATTCTGCTTCTAACGAATTTTCTCATTTTAAGTTTATTCTCTCAGCGTCGCCTTTTCACGTTACTTGAAACTTTGGGGAGAGATACGAATCAAGAAATCCTTCATTTTTATTTCTCCAATGTTCTTATAAAAAAGCCCAATTGTAATGAAATTATTCTTATATACGAATATCAATGAAGTATTTGTCTAAAAATCTAATAACAAGAAAAGATTAACCTAATTTGTAATCTTAAATTTTTTAACGTTCACTGCAACTTTTTTAATATGAGTTGATCCCATTCAAATTAGATTATTTGTATTCTCGTCCGTGGGATATTCATTTTCATTAGAGCGAAAGATTTAATGTAAAGTAAAATTTTTGCGATTTTTCCGTTCTTATGAAAATTCAAACGATTTTTAAAAAATTGAAGCCCTAATTAAAAAAAATTTCGATCGATGCATAAAGAAGGTGGCACGGGGGGACTTGAACAAGTCTATTGAAAAAAGAGCAGAAACATACTTTTTGTTGAAATCAAGACAGTTATCTAAAATATTCCAATAATAGTTATTATTTGTTAGCATTTTGGTTTAAGAAATAATGCACTTTTTCTGACACCTTTTGGAATTACTCGAATTATGACTGAATCAGTTCGATCTTTCAATGCATGATTTTATAAATAAAAATTATAAATGTTATTTTCCGAAAAAATCATAAAAACCAAAAAAAATTAAGTTTTTGAAATAGTTTGTACTGAAATAATGTAAATAAAGAAAATGGAATAAACTCCATTGAATTCTATAAGAGGTTTTTCTGATAAATAAAAAAACAAAACTCCAGATGGTATCCCACCTGAATTTGCAAGTTCACCTTTAAAAAGAATTGTGGGTACTAAAATTTTCAAAACTCAACAAAAATTCACAAAAGATTCGTGGTAAGTTATTTATACTAAATCCAAAATTTTGGATTTCTGAGGATCAATAGCAATTGTGAAAAAAAAGCATTTTTATGAAAAGAACATGTTCATCATGGTTGTGTTAAGATAATAGACATCCTGAAACACTTCAACAACATTCTAAAACACAACAGAACAAATGCAAACAATTAGCAATAATTTTTTTCAGGGAAGGAATGGAGGGAATACACAAAGCAAAAAAAGGGAATTACTTTCTAATATTCCCTTTTTTAAAACCGTATGTGATTAAAAAAAGATATCATTTATCTTCTATTTCAATGTAATTGAATAATACGTGATTGGACGTATAATATCGGATACACATAATCTCGTAAGTTGGTGTTTTAAGACCTATAAAAACTGTACCCCCCCCCCCTTTATTTGAAACTGGGATTGTCTTCCTCACAAAGGCTGTATACAAGAAAATCAAGGCACTATCAAGTTTATAGATCTAGGTCGTTAACGGGGCAACTTTTTCAAAAGAAAAAAAATGTTTTAAAAATGAAACACTTTCGCTAGAAAAACAGATGTTAGTAAAAATGTTAGTTTAAAAACAAATTAAATGTACCTCTCCATGCAGTAGTCGACTTTCATGCTTGTGAACTCAATAAATAATTTACTATGCAAGTATAGATAATTTAAAATAGAAATTTTTGAATAATTCTAAAGTTTTTTCTATTCCATTTTTGTTCCCCTTTCTGCAACCCAGGTATTTCTACTTGAGTGACATAATAGAATTGAAGGGTCCATTTATTAAAAGGGAAGGAAGTTGAGATGACTTCTTACAATTGAACAACATTTATAGTTACATGACAGAATTAAAGTATTTACTCTGTCACGTAGATATGCTATTATTGTCATACATGATAGAACAGATGGATATATATATATTGGCAAAAGAAAAATATCAGTTGAAAGGCTTTAAGATATTGTAATTGTCATTTGGATCCGGGATCACACAAAATTTATGAATATTTTACAAAACTTTCTTCATGAAATTTTAAATTGTAGACAAAAAATTACATAGTATAACTGCATACATTATACTTAGTAAAATTTAGCATATGCATAAATAGTTTATAATATAATATAGCTACATTAAAGTACTTTCCTTAAGAATTTAGTATATTTGAACATTCTGTTAAACAAATTTCGCTCAGTCAAAAAATGCATTGCAATTGCGAAATACACTTTGAAAAGCTGTATACAAGCTCAGAAAACCTGAACATATCAACTCTGAATAACATAATCAAATTTCTATTTATATTTTAATGCTATGTTGATACTTTTACGTTATAAATAAGTTATTTAATTTTTTAAAAAAATGTATTGAAACATATATTACTTTTAAGTTTGCATTTGTAGTATCAAGAAGATATATCTTGTAAGATATCGCAAATATAATTCCCATAAGCTTATTGCTATTTAACGTATAAAAATTGTAATAAAAATATGAATGGTGTATTTTTTGCAAACAACTAACAAACGTAATTATTGTCATGTGAGTAACAAGAACTTTTATTTAAATGTAACAGAATGCGATAAGAAAGATGTGTTGATTCAACCCAAATATTTGAAAGATGCGTTATTATAAATTTATTTGTAAAATTATGCGCCGCATGTACATTAATTAATGCATTTATTTATACATCTCATGTATAAATAGCATCATAACCACATATGCAATAAGCAACTTTAACTAGTATTTCTTTTTATTCTGTAATGTAAGTCCTTTATTCTATTACAAGCTCAATTCCTTGTTCTCACTCTATGATGTTATAACCAACTGCACATAAATACTAAAATAAACTGTGTTTTCTTAGTAAAATTGACCTTTTTATAACAGAAACCAAATCCCATGAAATCTTTCATAAAAATGACAAATCAAGTGAGCTCATTTTTTTTCTTTCATTGACGTCACCCTATAAAGCAACATGAGGGCTAGCGGCGACGGACCTCATCCTTTTGAAACTCGGACAAGTGACGAGGACGACATCTGAGTTGGCACCTTCCATTCCTAACCACCCCATCAACGGGAGGACATTGAGACCTGGCAGATTAAATGTGCTTCTACTCGGAGGGGTATCTTAAAGACGGTCTGTAGGGATACAAATATTAAGTGAGGAATCAGCCCAAAACTCATACTTGTTTATTTTATTATTTAATAATTGGAAATACACAATCTTGGGGTCATTTAAATGAGAGTGTGTGTGCGCGTGCGTGTGTGTGCGTGTGTGTGTGTGTGTGTCTGTGCAGACCCACACACAGTTCAGCAGGAATCAAAAATTTTCTTCACCCCACTGAAAATCCTTATTTCGATGCCGAATTTTAATTGTCTTGTTGAGTAGGGAAGACAAATCAATAAAAAAGGAAATTCCCTAAATCAGTCTGAAAACTGTTTTCATTTAACACATTATTACTAATAAGTTAAAAAATCAATCGAATTATGTATATATACATAGTACTGATTTTTTTAAGTTGTAGAAGTGAATTGTAGTGTTAATAAATAATTCGTTAAAATAATTAGTTCATTCATTTTATATTCCAAGTAAAATTAGTTTGAATCCTTTAGTCTCAAAGTTATTCAATACATTGTTCGTGATGTTATTATAAATCTTACGCTAGTATTAACTCTAGATAAAATTTATTGTCCTTATTTTTGATACAAAGGCTTCTTGCCAAAATTAATCTAAAATTCGAAATTTAATTTTTAGCCATTTTTATGGAAAAATGTGTTTCTTAAAGTTTTAAACAGAATACATTTGAAAAGAATAGTTCGGCTCTATAATGAAAATTAATTTCATAAAAAGTGTGCAGTAGAAAATCCTCGACGGCCAATAATACACGGAACTGTAGTCCCAAAGAGTGTTATTTCCAGGATACGAATTTAAAGGAACTCTTTAATCCGCTTTGTCTGAATTTTTCATTCGAAGAAACATATAAAACATGAATTTTAAGGAATTTCTGCGCTTTAAAAATACTTCTTTAATATTTCTAAGATTAGACGATTAACCCTCTTTTCTTTCCATATATGAAAAAGATTGTACTACTTTCATCTTAACAGCACTCCCCTTTTCAATGAAAAAACACCATGGGAATCTATAAAAATACAAAAGAATTGAAACCAATTGAGTGTATTTTTTTAGAAATTCCTTAAATGAAATTGAGCTTCCATCGGGAAAAAATGCATTGGGCTTGCTTTCTTCCGCAGGTCGGCACGTTTCGAGGAAATACCTATGAAAAGGGATCCTCTGCACCTGTATGAGGATCTAACTAGGATTGGAGACGTAATGAACAAGAACGAGTCATTGTTAAGGCTCTCACGTTGGGGCCATTTCTTCCAGATTTGGAGACACTAACGTGAAACGCGCGTGCTTTTCGATCGATGGAATACGAAATAAAGCCGCTAAAAAGGTTGTTGGCGAATTCACCTCACGGAAACTTGATCCTTTGACAGCACCAACTTTTCTCTGCCTTCTTAACCCTCTAAAACTTTGGGCAATGATCTCAGAAGCAGCCGTCACTATGGCACTTTGATTTTTTTTATTGTTTTCGCAGTGACCACCGATCAATTGACGGTTATTTCAATCGAACGGCAAAATGCCATTCCTCTCTGTTGTTGTTTCCTCTCTCGGAGGAGTAGCTTGACAGACGTGACTTTTATCTTGTCGCATTCTTTTCCACAAAGATTTCTCCAGTTTAAAGAGACTTTTCAGGAATTGGATTTTTATTCGGAAAAATATTGTGAATTATCTGCAGCAATAGAGCTTCTCTTCAAGTGGTTTTTCTCATTTCAAAATGACAGAAAAATATACGATAAAAGTTTTCTTATTCGATTTCACTCCAATAGAATATCCATTTATTTGCAATGAATTGGAAAGAATGTTTAAAACAAAACTGTATTTAAAACTTTTTAGATGAATCAGATCCAGATCAGAGCGGAATACGAATCTTGTTCTGAATCTCTGTTGGGATAGTTTCAGAGTTTTAATAAACAACTCGCTACAAGATTTGCAAACGGATAAGGATAGCCAAGCTTTAAATAAGAAAAATTACTAGTATTGGAGCATTGGCATAAAATGCGTACATTTCGATAGTAGAAATAAATTTTCCCTGCAAAAATATGTTTATGAATTACTGATTTTTGTAAGTCATTTTCATTTAATATTACACTTTACACATGTGGATAATTTTTGGAAAATTTTTTGGCATTTTTTTAAAAATTAAGCAGCATATATCTGCTTTTAATGCTAACTTTAGTCAATATACAATTCGAAAGCATGAAATAATTATGGTTTTCCTAATATGTCATGATAAACTTCTTATCTTGTACGTTTGTGTATATCGACATGTGTATGTGTCATGTATTATGTCAACCAGTACCCTCGGTTAACTATAACCCAAAAGAATCAATGGATGATAATTTTCACACATTGATGAATTTTTGACATTCAGTATCGCTCGTCGAATCCTTGCTCAGTTGGAACTTGAAAAGAAATTTTATATTCAACTGATCAGCCTTCAAAGCACATTATTTTCAAGAAATTAAGGAAACATATTTCGTTCAATTGAGCTCTTTTAGGAAGCCATATTTATATTAATAATTCGAATCTATTAGGAGTTTCAAAAAGGTTCCAAGAAGGTAGGAAAAACCTATATCGAAAGAAAACATAAGATCAATTTTTATTACAAGGAATTAGTAACTTTTGCTTAGAATACTTTTTGTTTGAGGCATAGGAAGTAGAACTAATTATATATTTAATATTAAACTGCTTATGTTTGACTAGAGAAGTCTATTTTTTTTTCAAGGTGGGCTTTCAAAGGACTTTCTGTGTGTCTTTTATCTGGTTTCATAGGATACTTTCCCTAATTAATTTATAGCAGAAACCAAACTCTATTCTAATTGCAAAAATTATTTTTTATCAAATATATTTTACGAATTTCTTCATTATGATTGAAATAATTTTATTAATTATTTAGGTAAAAAAATCAAAACGAGCTCTTAGATAAACTTAAGTAATGTTAAGAAACTTTAATCGGAATTTAAGCTATCTTTTAAGTGTTTTTTTTTATAAAGAGAACCAGGACATGCTCGAAAGAGTAAAAAGCCAAAATTAAGACCCTTTGTTTATGAGACATATATCTGTTAAAATTTCCAATAGAGCTTAGAGTTTTTTTATTATTAATAAAAATATTTTAATTATTCTGTAGAACTACAAAAATAACTTTTTAGTTCAAATTTTTTTTTCTTACTTAATTTAAGTAATACATAACTTTTGAGAACTCATAATATATATACTTATGCTTAGGTACCATTTTTTAAAAAAGTGTCTTTTTTATGCAAAATATTTTTTACACATATATAAAACAATATACAAAATACAGTGAACCTGTTTTTTTAGTAAAATTTTACTATAGTTTCCTTAAAAAAATTAAAAAACTTTAAAATTTGGTAAATTTTTATTTTTCTGCTTTTTTTTATGTATAAAACCATTTTTAAATAATTAAGCACTACTTAAAACAGGTTCACTATATGCATAGGCATCTTGTATAGAAGTATAACAAATCTGGAATCATATGGTGCAATAGTTTTTTTAAAAAATGTACCTAAATGCAAAAAAAAAAAATATGCTTTTGAGAAAAAGTGAAAAAACTAAAAAAAAACAATGTTTTCACATATTATACACTTGATTAGTATTTGCTTGCCTATTTTCATATGCCTGATAATAATGCTTAAGGGGGTCACTTCACGAAAATCGATGCCAAAATCGATTTTTCAATTTCGATTGAAAAATAAAATTCAACCGTTTCTCTTTCTGATACAGTTTATATTTTTGTTCTAGCTGAATTAGACGTATTTTTAATATTTTTTTAAAAAGTTGTTTACGTCTGTCAAATCCCAAAACAGCTGATTGCCACGCCCCTTTCAAATCAAAACAAAAGACACATTCTACTTTTCAGCCTTGTCAAATAACTTAAATTGATTAAAAGTATTTATTTTGATCGGCAAATCAACTAGGAAAGAAGTGAAGTGAATAATTGTAGCTGTTTGTTTACTTCTGGGTAATTCACGTGCTGCTTTTTTTCGTTGAATATAACAAATTTCTTTTCAGTTTTCATCAGATAAAAATTCAAAATATCTGATTAAGATGCCTCGCTTTTGCAACAAAACTTTTAAAAGAAGAAAATTTGGATCAAGTAATTATTCTTCAGCTTCTGAGGATTTGAAAAATGGATAAGAACAACCTGCAAGTATGTATATTAAGAATTCATCATCAAAATCAAAATTAGGTAAGTTTAATGATGAGTATGTTTCATTTTTAGATTCATCTGAAAACTTTTGTGAAATTATTGACATTCCGCTGTTTTCTAGTGTTTTGAAACAACATGTATTATGTGTAAAATGTAAAAAACAAGGTATTGACATTAAGTTTGGTCGCCAAATTCAGGGTTTGGCTACAGAATTGTTAATATGTTGTGAATTTTGTGGTCTTATTCAACCACTTCTCAATACCAGGTTTACTAACACTGTGGTTAATAAAAAAGATACAAAAGTGTATGAAGTGAATACTAGACTTGCTTATGCTATGTGGTCAGTTGGAAAAGGAGAAGCAGCTGCGAAAGTATTTTGTGGAGTTATGAATTTGCCACCTCCACCAAAGCGGTTTTACGAGTCTTTGCATGCATTAAATAATGCGACAGAAAAAGTAGCAAAAGTGTCTATGGCATTAGCTGCTGCCGAAACACTATCATTTAATAATGGTAACCCAAATGTTCCTGTGGCTATAGATGGTACGTGGCAAAAAGGGGCCATACTTCTCTCAATGGTGTTGTTACGGCAGTTAGTGTGGACACTGGGAAAGTTATTGATGCCGAAATATTATCGAGGAAATGCTCATGTCATTTTAACGGCAATTTACATAGTGATGAGTGTTCGGCAAATTACTTTGGAAATAGTGGGGGAATGGAAGTTGAAGGTGCACTTCGTATCTTCAATCGCTCAGAGGTACTACACAATTTGAGATATACGCAGTATTTGGGTGATGGGGATTCTAAAGCGTACAAAGCAGTTTTAGAATCTAAACCTTATAAAGATGTCAACATTGAAAAATTAGAATGTGTGGGTCATGTTGAGAAAAGGATGGGTACGCGACTCAGGGCATTAAAATTAAAATTAAAGGCAAAAAGCTTGAGGACAAAAAATCTCTAGGAGGCCGTAATAGATTGACTGATGCAGAAATAGACAAATTGCAAAGATACTATGGTTTGGCAATTCGAAACAACTCGGGAAATTTGTCAGCCATGAAACAAGCTATTTGGGCTATATTTTTCATAAAATCTCAACAGATTTGAATCCACAACATGGTTTATGCACCTTGGGAGATGATTCGTGGTGTGGATATAATAGGTCCAAACTTAAAGGTGATACATATAAACATAAACATAATTTACCAATTGCAATTATGCATTGCATAAAAAAAGTATTTAGAGATCTTTCAAGCCCTGAACTTCTGTCTAGATGTTTGCACGGTAAGACACAAAATTGTAATGAGAGCTTAAATAGTGTTATATGGTCCATAATTCCAAAAACTGTTTTTGTACAATTGGGAACTTTAAAAACCGGGGTATATGAATCTATATCTATATATATAATCAAGGCTTAATTACCAAATTAAAAGTTTTAGATTTATTAAATATTCAACCTGGATTTTATACATGTCGAGCATTGCAAGAAGCAGATCATGCACGCATAAGGAAAGCGGAAAAGGCAATTTCACGAAGAACCAAAGAAGCTAGAATCAAAAACAGACAACTTAAATGCAGACAAGAGGATGATCTTGCAGATGATCCGAGCAATCCAAGTTATGGTTCTGGTATGTATTAATTAAATGTATGATGTTTTTACTTTAAATTACTATTTCTCAAAAGTGTAAATTTCAACACAAAAGGAACATTTTTGAAAAAACTACTCGTTTAATAGTTTTGAAATTTTGCACATATATTAATATCATACAAATAAATATTTTAATAAGAAATTTTGTCAATAAAATTATACAAAAAAAAATTATGGATTGAAATGTACAAGAATTTCCAGCGTTTTAAAATTTTTGACGTGTTACTCCACATATGATTTTTTTAAAAAAAAACTAATCAAAATTATTAAAAAGCTCCCATTAAAATGAAGAAAACAGTGCAATAAATGTACAAAAAAAAATTCAGGATTGTACAAGTGGTCAATTTTTCAAAAATGTTCCTTACGCTTGATCATTTTTAACATTGCGGAGATAGGGACAGATCATGCACATATAAGGAAAGCGGAAAATGCAATTTCACAAAGAACCAAACAAGCTAGAATTAAAAACAGACTGTTAAAATGCAGACAAGAGGATGATCTTGCAGATGATCCAAGCAACCCAAGTTATGGCTCTGGAATGTATTAGTTAAAGGTAAGTTTTTACTTTAAATGACTATTTCTCAAAAGTGTAAATTTCAACACAAAAGGAACATTTTTGAAAAAACTACTCATTTAATAGTTTTGAAATTTTGCACATATATTAAAATTATACAAATAAATATTTTAATGGGAGCTTTTGTCAAAAAAATTATTCAAAAAAAAGTTATGGATTGAAATGTACAAGAATTTCCAGCGTTTTAAAATTTTTGACGTGTTACTCCACATATGATTTTTTTTAAAAAAAACTAATCAAAATTTTTTTAAAAAGCTCCCATTAAAATAAAGAAAACAGTGCAATAAATGTACAAAAAAAAATTCATGACTGTGAAACTGGTCAGTTTTTCAAAAATGTTCCTTACACTTGGTCATTTTTAACATTATGGAGATAGGGAAAATGCTGCGTGAAGTGACCCCCTTAATCATTTTCTAGAGTTACAAAAGTAATTTTAAATTCATATCTTTTTTTTTTAGTTAACATGAACATAATTTTCGAGATCTTGTAACACAGGTTTTCATGCACATAAGTACCATTTCTTACAAAAATGTTTCTAGAATATACAAAAAATTTTACACATATATATAAAGCAACATATCAAGCATAATGAACCAGTTTTTTTAATGAATGAATTGCATAATTTTTTGAAGTAATCATAAAACCTTAAAATTTTGAAAATCCTAATTTTCTTTTTGCACACATATATGAATCTATTTTTTTTTAAATTAGACATTATAAACCAAAACATATTTTGTTCACTATATGCACATGTATCCTGTTTAGATATATTTATTATTCATTCAAATGGGAAAAAAAATCAAAAATTTATATAGATCAAACACAGGAGAAACTACACATTTAAAATATGTCAAAAGAGGTGTGGTAATTTGTTAACATTTTTATTTTTCATATTCTAGGGCTATTTTATCAACAAACATATAAGTATGAAATATTTTTAGATTTGGAAAAATATGCACTATTTTTTAGAACTAAAAATGAAAAATCGATTTTTTCAAAGTGTATGATGCCCTGGTTCTCTTCTAAGGGTATCTACATCTAATACTGCGGACGTTGCCAGGTGTGTGCAATCGCGGAAAGGATGAGGATGCTTTCATAATTTAAACATCCACAATTCCTTGAGAAATAAACGAGTAAAGAGGCAGAATGAAATTACAACCCAGACACGCGGACATTTCAGACAGGCACAAAAGCGTTCTTTGTTCGTTCCCAAGATCTCGTCTGTTTATAGTTGTGATTAACCTGAAGCTATTAAAAACATGTGATTTCCGGTAAAGGATTTTCTGATTGGTCCGCATACGCGAGTGATGCAAGAGATTGTTAAAAATTCTAACCTTTTAGTTTTTTGAGAGATAAAGTCTTGGTTAGTTCCCGTTAGGTAGGTAAAATAAAAATTAATTATCGCGCGAAGACTTGCAGGGTTCAAGACAATTATGAATTAAAATCCCTCGAGAGAAAATTTAAGTGAATTATTTCATATACATATGCATACCGATATATATAAAGGAGAACTCATCACGATGTCTCAGGAATTACTTAACCTATAGACTTGAAATTTTTGTAGGCATGTTCCTTTTATGGAGTAGAGATCCGCTAAGAACGGATTTTGTGAAAATTGCTCTCCAAGTGGTGTTGTGGGGGCTTAAGGTGTGTTATATTTAATTATTTCCGATTTTACCTATTAGACGAACATACTTGAAATTTAGTAGGCAAATTCCTATCACGAAGTTAAGATCTACTATAAAATGTGTTTTGCGAAAATTGACCCCCAAGGAGCTTTGCGGGTGCTTAAGGAGCGTTGTAGATAATTATTTCCATTTTTAAGCTGTTAAGACTAACGGACTTGAAATGGTGTAGTCATTTTCTTTTCATAGAGTAGACATCCACTGCAAAAGTAAAAAACCGGGGGATGGTTGCGAAGTGTTAAAGGGGCATTGTAGAAAAATATTATCTTCTTTGAGCTATTAGACATACAGATTTGAAATTTAGTATGCGTGTACCTTTCATAAAGTAGATATCCGAACAATGGGTTTTGCAAAAATGCTCTCCTAAGGGGGGGGGGAGGTGGAAGGAGTTAAGTTACATTAAAGTATTCCTGTTTTTGAAATATTGAGCCTACAGACTGCAAATTTAGTAGGCATTTTCCTTTAATGGAATAGAGATCCACTATGAAAGAGGCTTGAGAAAATCGAATCCTGAGAAGGGTTGCGATGGGTTAAAGAGATGTACCGTAGAAGAGATAATCCCGTTTTGGACCCCACAAATTTGAAAGTTAGCAGGCATGTTTCGTACGTGGAGTAGAGGTCCACTATAAAAGGGTTTTGAGAAAATAGACATTCAAGGGGGGTGCGAGGATGTTTTATACAAAAAAATATCCTTTTTATGAATTATTAAACCTACTTATAGATAAAAAATCCCTATATTCTATTATTAGACCAGCATACTTAAAAAGGGGCTAATATTCTAAAAGGGTATTTTTTTGTTTAAATTGTAATTCACATAAAGTTAACACATTAAATATTTCTTTATGTTTCAATCTCTATTGTTTTGTATTTCAATTTACCCGTGTGAAGAACGGGTATACCAGCTAGTATATATATATATGCTACCGTCAAAAAGTGTATAATACATTTATTTCATATATATAATAACTAGGTATTTCATTAAATAACTAGACATGTCAGTTAAAGTATATAGAAAGAAGATGAAAGATGAGATATATAGAGGAAAGGTTTCATACATTACCTAGTTATTCTATTAAATTACTAGTTATTCAACTAAATAACTAATTATTCTATGAAAAACAAATGATAGACCATTAAAGTAAAAAATACACAATTTCGAAGTTATTTTATAAATTTATTGATCCTAAATAGCTAATATCTCTCAAAAATACATTTTATACCTATTGCGGATGATTAATTGACAAATAATGAGGAAAAACAGATGATATAAATTAATATTGTTCATATTGCTAACATTAGTTAAACACAAAGGAAAAAGAAGAACATTTTCAAATGGTTATATTGAAATATTATCAAAACAATATATGAAGGAAAGAAAAAACTGTTTCTTCATAAAAACATTGTGTAAACTTTTTCAAACAAAAATGTAAGACAGCATTAACTTAAATTTTATGAAGTACCTTTATTTTACTATTCAATATTTTTTTCGTCAAAGATTGCTGTGATAATACTTTGAATTGAACAGCATATTATTTTTGAAACAAGCACACTTTTTACTATTGGGTGTAAAGGAAAGATCTGTCAGTTTTTTTTCTAAAGAAGAAAGAAAACATTTTTCACTTTTTATTTAAAATATAATCTAAAATATAATGTCCTTTGTTAGTTTCAACTGTCTGCAGAGTTCTGGCAGCTTGCTTATCTAACCCCTCGGAAAAGAAGTTATCTGTTTTGGAGGCAAAGTATTCATGCATCGCCCTTTAGGCACCCTCATAATGTATGTATTTTTTCCATCAAGGAAGCTTTACAGAGACTTGAACAGATGATAGTCAAACAGGAAAACACCAGGAGTATATGCCGGCTGAGGTAAAATATCCTAACGCAACTCTGAAATTTTTATGCGGTGTCTCTTGCTATTTATAGTCTAGCGTTTTCGGGATGAAGAATCACATCCTTTCTATTGGCAAAAGATAGACGCTTATGTTAATTTTTTTTATTCAGAACATCAAGTTGCGTACAGGAAGTACCATTCCATTTTCTTTCAGCAACTCATAGAGCACTATACCCTTGCCGTCTCACCAACAGCACTTCCTAGCTTTCTGATGACTCCAGCTTTGGATGTGGGTGGTAGTGTCTTCCCTTTGTAAAGATTTTTCTAACCACGGGCTTATACACTATCTACTTTACATCTCCAGCCCCACAGTGGTCCAAAAACGGTTTCTTTTTTGACGAACAAGATTTGGAGAGCATATCCATCCCATTCAATTTGTTTCGCTTAATTCGTGTGGCATCCAAATAGAGAGTTTGGACACGAAACCAAGCCCTCTAATAGGATTCAAAGCAGTAGTTTGATAAATTCCAAGCTTGAAGCCCATTTCTGTGAAAGTTAACGTGGGATTTTTCCTGGTCATTTTGCGTCGCATTTCGTCACTGACATCTGATGGCCTTCCTCATCTGGGATCATCTTTTTAAAAAAAATCACCCAAGCGAAATTTCACAAAGCATCTTTGGCATGTCCGAGCTGTTACTGCTTCCTCTCCAAACACGTCGCATAAGTTTATTTTTGCCTTCATCGTGTTATTCCCTTTTTGGAACTTAAAAAATATACGATGGCTTAAGTATACTTTTTCTTCACTAAAAGACTAACTAAAATGTTGAAAATGGGCATAAATCATCACCAGTATACTAATGTACTTGTTTAAACAAGTTGTTAGCAAGAATTTTGGATCAAAATTCTTGCTAAGGATTGACAGCACATAAAAGACCGTGTGTTTAAAAACGACACAACTTTTCCTTATACTTAATGTTACACATTTTTTTACACGAAAACTTTTAAAATCCTTGTCCAGTGACGCAACTTTGATTTGCTGCAACAGATCAGAGCGTTGTGTCAATATTTGGAATTTCTTCAATGGAAATTAAATCTCATTCCCATCTACTGAACTAAGATCTAAAGTAAAATTGTTTTATTCGGGCATTTCTTGTACCTAATCGCCTAAATCCACAGTTTTTCCATATCAACAAGATGTAACGTCTCATCTTCTTCTATCAAGTTCAGGACCTGGAATTCAAACTTTAGGGCCTATAGATGCCTTAAAATAAGACTTTTAATACCATATTCGTTGTTTGATACATTATTTGGCTCCTTGTATTTCTTTCTCGATATTTATTTTATTTCGGAACAAGCTACAGACTTATGTTAAATTGTATCTTCCGTGTAACAGACTTCTGAACATGAAACATGGCTCGCATTTACAGCAAAATAAGCAGTCTTCGCTATTTTTTAACACAATTTTACAGTGTTATTCGGGGGTGTATCTTCATAGCGGTCAAAAGTCACTTCTACAGTTTCATTCAATGATGCTTCGTCGAAAAAAAAACAGCATCATCTTTACGTTGGAAACAAGCAGTTAGAACTTTGAAGGCATTTTCAAACTGTTGCTTATCCTCTACTGCATCAAACACTTCTCTTGAAATAGGAGTTGTGGATAGCTCAACTCTAGGAGCACAAGCAAACAGAGCCTTATAAGGCGTTCTCTTTCTACCAGAATGAAGGGCCCTGTTTCTCATGAACTGAATAAATTTAAGGTCATGACTCCATGAAGTAGATTGGTTGTCTTGCATCCAAGTTGTGAACTAGTTTTGACGTTTTGATTGGCCCTCTCAAGTCGTCTATAAATTTATTGCAAAATTCCCCCCCTTGTCATATTACAGTGGGGCACATAATAATAAAAATATATCGAACAAACGCATCGCGACCTTTTCTGCTCTTTTTGTTTGGAGAGGACTTAAAATCACAAACTGGGTGGGAAAGGAATCTTAGTGCGGGGTGGCATAATATTGGGCAGTCGTACATCACTGTGCGTTTTCGATGCGAGTACTGTCAAATCACAGTGCTATAGGGATGAGATCCTGGAATCGTATGAGAGGTTTTTCCCGGGTGATTAAGGTACATTTTTATGGACTGTATTTGCATGGGTACATTTTATGGACTCTGACTACATTTTTATGGACAACAATGAGTGGCTGCACAGAACTCACATAGTTGAATAATTTCATAAAAGAGTGGATATTTGCCGTACAGATTGACTCTAAATGTCTCCGGATTACAATTCTGTTGAATGTGTTTGGGATGGTCCGCACCCAGGACCCTCCAGAAATTAAAAGTCCCGCTTTTGGAAGAATGGACTTGGTTGCCACAAAGACTTATTGACACCCGCATGAACAGTATGACAACTCGTTTTGAGGCTTGTAAAGCACGCCACAGTGGTCACACTCCATATTAGATAGGTAAGGTAAATGTTTTATCTCATTCGTGATTTTATCTTGCTCCTAACAATTAAAATATTTTCCATGTTGCTATGTTGCTATATTCTTTGTGACTTTGTAATATGTCTATGAGCCAAATTTTGTGGCAACACAGTAAATAGTTCATTTGGTTTCCTAGATTTTATGTTTGTGACCTTATTTTTGCACATGAGTATAGATAAGTTTTATTTCAAGAATTATAATACAATATAAATATACGTATAACAATGTTTCATATACTGTTTTATATATTGTAATGCATTCTCTCTATCTTATATGCAATTCATGGTTTTGTAAAAATACAGAGTGTTTTTTTTTCAGGTATAGAAGTTTAAGTTGGCATTACTTTCCAAGATGGCAAACGATTTAACAGCTGTCAAGTGATTTATTCTCAGTGTGGTTTGGCGTTTCATCATGAATAGACTCACGCCTGAACAACACTTTCAAATTGTGCAATTTTATTTCGAAAATAATGGTCGATTTTCATAAGCGAATTTTGTTTAGAGATGAAGCGCACTTCTGGTTGAATGGCTACGTCAACAAACAAAACTGCCGCATTTGGAGTGAAGCCAATCCACAAGTGCATGTCGAAACACCGTTACATCCAGAAAAACTAACTGTTTGGTGCGCTTTATGGGCTGGTGGAATCCTTCTACAAAAACGATGAAGGCCACAACGTTACAGTCAATGGTGATCGGTATAAAGCCATGATTACTAACTTTTTCATTCCTGATTTGAACAATCATGATGTCCAGGAGCTGTGGTTCCAACAAGACGGTGCAACATATCACACAGCTCGTGCCACAATCAATTTATTGAAATACACGTTTGGTGACCGCCTAATTTCACGATTTGGACCTGTGAATTGGCCTCCAAGATCTTGTGATTTAACACCACTAGACTATTTTTTGTGGGGCTATGTAAAGGCATTGGTCTATACGGATAAGCCACAAACACTTTACCATTTGGAAGACAACATTCGCCTTGTTATTGCCGATATACGGCCACAAATGTTGGAAAAAGTCATCGAAAATTGGACGTCCAGATTGGACTACATCCGAGCCAGCCGTGGAAGTCCTATGCCAGAAATCATATTTAAAATGTAATGCCACAAGATTATCTTTCGAATAAAAAAATCATGTCAATCGAATAATACATCGTTGTTTTATTGCAATTTAAAGTTCTATACCTCTAAAAAAACACCCTTTAAAACTAATTTTCATTAAGACTACACCATACCCAACAAATTTAATTATTACTAATTTTTTTTTGTTTTTTTGCCGCTAAATTTCCGGTCTATTAACAAATTACTTTTTGAGATATTTGAAGTTTTATGAGGTATGGTTTGTGTTTCAGTTTCCTTTTAAAGCATTTTTCCACTCCTAAATTGAATTAATTAATTGAAAATATTTTTGAGCGCAATCAATTGTTTTAGTGTAAAATGTTTGTTAATTCCAATTTTCATTGCTAAAATAATTACTGCTTGATTATGTTTTCAGGTTTTTGAACTCATAGTTAATTAATTAATATTGATTTCAAGGCTTTGCTTTAAAAAATAGTTTTAAAGTAATTGTATATATAGTATAGTTTTTCCTGTTGAGAAAATACTATGGCCGAAACATTCAGAGGTTGCAGTGAGAAACAATACTTGTAAGGGATAGAATTGTACTGAAAATGATGTATCTAAAAATCAGTCCTAGGCTGATACTGCAATTAGACTTCCGAATGCAAGTAATCTGAATTCAAGTATTGCAGATCAAACTAAATATTTTCTTGATGTACCGAACTGCATTATACTAAACATATTGTAGTACTATATTTTAATATTTTAAAGCCGTACAACAAGAGCTGAAACTTTTTATATAAACTGCGCTATTTAAAACTAAAAAAAAATTAATTTTATGAACAACCTGGCTATTTTTTTTCTTAAGTTAGTATCACTATTATTTTGCCCATAAATGTTTTGTGTTTCAAAATTTTTATGAAAATATTAGGTTAGGATTAAACTGAATAAACTGTCGTCGTAACAAATGCTATCAATATTATGAAAAATTATATTTTGAATTAAAAAGTTATTTTCAATCCTATTTAATTTAAATAGTGTTTTAATGTAGAAAACACATTGTAAAATAACATACTAAAAATGTAGAACTTTAAGGGCATTGTAAGTTATTTTTGTAATGCTTTTACAAACTTTAAATGCGCTTTTCTCGTACTTAATTTTTGAAGTTATAAGTGTTTTCTAATCCTTAATGCATTTTTTCTTATTGATCACAGATCCTTGAAAATTTTAGTATACACTCCCAAACATATACCCTTTCTTTTCTATAAAAGTTAGTAAGGATTTAGGGCTGAGAGATCTTGAGTTATATTTTTTTTAAAAAAATGCTGAAGTTACTGTTTTATAAATTTTCATGTTTTTTCCACATTTTTCTAGAAAAATAATTATTAAAAATCAACAAGGGAATATAGATTTTCAAATCCATACTAACTTTTGTTCATAATAATCTAAGAAACATAAATAACTTAAAATGACTAGAAAATTTTAAAAAAGTGCTCATTTTATAAAAGTTTGAAAAAACTTAAAAAATTCTTAATTTTTTAAAATTGTAAAACAATTGTGATGGATGTGCCCTCACATCCATCAGTGTTCGAGAGTTAGAAGGAAGATTAACCATAATCAAAACAAATATAATTTATTAACAAGTCTCAACAACCCAGTTTAGAAAATGCACCTCTAAGTAAGTATTGGAGCATAATGGACGAGATAATTAATATTTAATTATGAATTGAATCACTTACTCTTGGAACATCTTGGCAATACACGTTCCAAATAATCGATTATCCGTTCTAAAAATCTATTTCAAGACGACACTATTCCAATTCAAATAAGCCTTGATTTACACAAGTCACATCTTCTTCGGGAGAAAGTTTTCAATATAATAATATTTAAAGAAACAGTTTTTCCGCTAGAGGTTTATGAGGTGGTTCGCGATTAGACCCATTACACAATGGCTGGTCAGACTGACCTTCTTACTGATTTTCTTCTTAATCTGAATATAAAACATAAATTAATTTTACTGTTACTGTCTCCAAAAAGTTTTTTTTGAAGAAGAAGAAGAGTATTGTGTAGTCTTAAAAGTTAAATCTTAATTATAAATTTAAAAACTTTCCTGTTAACTAACTCTAATATTTTTTTAACTCAGGCTTCAAGAAGCAAACTTTAAAAAAAATTTGTACCAGTTTAAATTTTTCTTTAGAATCATGTATAGTATTGATTAATTATGCTATTTTATATACTATTATTTTTACAGTTTATATGTAATTCAATAAGTAAAAAAAAATACATTGATAACGAGGGATAATTAAATTGAAAAATTTCTAAAAATTATTACTACTCTTCTAATGATATTTTCCCTTATTATTGTTTAACAATCATTATAAATTATAAATCAATATTTTTAAAAGTTAAAAAAATCACAGAAATATTTCCTTAATTTACATACATTTTTTCAATGGCTTAGAATCATAACTATTGTAGAAAAAATATTATTGCCGTTATTTTTAATATGCTGGAAATACTTTGTGGTTTAATAATAAATATCAATAATGATTTGATTACAATCTGTTTGGAAACAAAAATTTAATCAAAAACAATAAATAGTTACATAATAATGAAAAATTAGTAATGTATACTTACTGAATTAAGAATAGTTTAATTTAAAGTTACCTACAAAAAGGAAAATTAAATTACAAACTTATAATTGGTAAAATTGTTAACATAATATATACACGTGTAAAGGAAAAAATACTCTTTCATCAAAAGGTAATTCTCGTAAACACAAAAACTTCCATATTAACTAATATTTTAGTACACTGGTTTCAAGAAGCGAACATCTTTATAAAATTTTTTACAAGTTTAATGTGAACTTCAGTCCACACAAAGTCTTCATAAATCACGCTACACATTGTTACAAAATTTATATGTTATTCAATAAAACATGAAACATAATATTTAATAAAGGATAATGAAATTAAATTTAATCATTGTTTGTAATAATTATATATTAACATGGTTTATTTCTTTAACTTAATAGTAAAATATAGGGGGGGCTCCTCTTTTGAACTCTGGAGACAGTCATTTCTAAAAAAAATTTCAAACATTTGCAAATGATAATTACTAAATAAGTTAGACAGTCAAAGATGGCAAATGTTATTTTATTACAGATTTATTTCAAATATTTTAAGAGGCTTCACAATGTATTGGTAAATCATGCTATTGTAAAACATACAATATTTATATACAATTCATTGTGTCTTAAAAATAATATTTATTTTCATCGAAGGATAAATCTTAATCATTAATCAAAAACTTCATTAATCAAAATGTGACAATTTTCAAAACAATTTCAAAACCAATGTCCATAAGATCTATTCTACTCATCTCCAAAATTATCTTTCTATGCATCACATTAGGGGTTTCTATTAAAGTATTTATGAATTGGTGTGGAATAATTCATAGCGTTACAAAATACAAACATAAAGGAAAAAAAATTAAAATTTACACTACGCATTTGTATTTCAGAACTGTACTCTACACTATTAAAACTCATAGGTAAACAAGCGTATCGATCTACGTTTGTTTGCTTGTCGTTTTGTCTGTACATCTATTTTCTCACGAACCACATAACGCAGAAACTCACCGAAGGTACCAAAATATTGGGAATGATCCGAGGAATCCATTTTCGCGATTTATATCCCGATATTGCAGTTAGTTCAAGCTATATTAATTAAAAGCCTTAAAAGCGTAATTCGTTTACCCCTGTTGTCATTTTATTCCGCCGAGCGTCATTACCATTTAGGTGGAGTGAATTTTAGACTTTCCCCACGTTTTTAAAAAACCCATCAATTCTTACTAACAAACTCAGACAAAAAATAATTATAGAATCGAAAAGATCATTTCCACATCGCCACGATACGGTATAATTTATTTTACAAAATAATGATATTTTTTATTTTTTACGATTTTTTCTAAAATGAGTCAAAATCGATGCGTTTTTGTGAAAATGATTTCTAAATCGTTCAATTTGAATTTTTTTTCGCTTTTTAATGAAATTATATTCTACATTAAAAATAATCAGGCTTTTCTCTTTTAGAATCAGTCATTTAAAAAATAAAATCTGAAAAACTTTTTTTCTTACGATTTTTCAAAAAATGCCCAAAATTTTAGTTAAATATTTATTAAATTCATTATTTATAAAAATATTCTCATGAAACTTTTTCCGTGCTTAGAACAATATTATCCGTAATCTGTACAGAGTTTGAAAAATTGCTTGAAAATAACGAATTTCAAAAAAATGTTTGCGTTTTTCGTATTTTACCCTCTTTGCGAGAGTTAATCACACACACACAATCTAGTTTTTCTTCTTTTCCTTTTTTTGTTTAAAAATTACCGTAGTTTGCAATCGATATGTGAAGTTTGAAGGCATTAACTTAAAAATGAAGCCCTAAAAAATGTTAACTTAAACAAAGAACGCAATGGCGTGTTTGGCGCCAAATGACTATCTTTTCCCCTGTGCACTTGACCATTGATGAAAGGTTACAGTTGAAAAGATGAAGTCTATAAATAATAAAAATCATCAGATTTGGCAAGTGAGAAAAATGCGAGTGAAAGATTTATTTTTGTTTCATTTTCTGAACGTCTAAATTCAAAAAATTCACTTTAAACATCCGTTTATAAAATAAAAACTTGTCTAATATTTATCAAATACTTAATCGTTTTTACTACATTATCATTATTTTAAACAAGTTTATTTGCAAAACATTTAAGGTATCCGACTACTTCGGAACCGTGATTTTGCAAAAGCGTATCAATGGATAATATTTATGATGTTGAGTGTCACTTAGATTAGAAAATGTACATAAAATTGTTTTAAGAATATTATTACAATAAAAAAATACAATATTTTGACAAAAAATGAACATAGAATGACCTATTTTCAAAATATTCTCCTTTTGTAAAAAAATGGTTCTATTATAATAATATTTTACCTGTATACAGACCTCTCTACACAGGCTCAACAACAATTTTTGATATATATAACTTAGAAGTGGGCTTATCTATGTTTTATGACAACACAGGGGAGCAATTTTAAAAAAAAAAACGCCGATAATTATTTCAATGGGTGGTACCTCTGAAAATAATGTGAATTTTTCAAAAATCCTAGTTCAGACTCTCTGGAGAAGTCTTTACTTTATGTAAGCAAAATGTTGTTATTTTAGAAGTATTTTTATAAAAGGATAATATTTTGAAAAAAGATTATTCCAAGTTCATTTCTCCTCCAAATGTCCTTAAAACAGCGCTTCTCAAACTTTCAATATCGGAATTTGCATCGCGCCCCTCTCCATGCAATTCACGAGAGATTGCATTTAATAAGAACGCATTGGAATACAATACGATGGGAATTGGAAACCGCTCAAATTATTAAAACAAGGAGTGCATTTTGTATATGACAAGCCCCTGGGAGTAACTAGTAATAATTAGTTTGGTACTTAACTGTAGTATTTTGATAAATAATCCAATACATTGTGCAGTACTCTGATGCATTTAGAAGTATATTACATCAGGGGAAATGCGTACTTTACTTTTAATAATGCATTTGGTTTTGCTTCCTTTCACTAAATTTGTAATTTTTTAAATCTTTTATTTTCTACTTTTCAATATGGTTGCGCCCCCCCCCTTGTAAGCTTATCATGCCCACTGAGGGGGGCGCGCCACACAGTTTGAGAAACACTGCCTTAAAACAATTTTATACGCGTATTCTAATCTAAGTGACACTAAATATGAAAATTACCCATTTATGCGCTTTTTTGAAATCACGGTTCCGAACGTAGTCGAATACCTTAAATGTATTGCTTTAAATTAATATTTTTTTAAAAATAAAGCAGTATTGTTTTGTGTAAATCATCAATAAAAATTTTTCAATCGTTATATATTGATTTTTTATGAATATAAAAAGGGCATACTTTGTTCTTTTAAAATCAGTCATTTAAAAAATTAAATACCAAATACTTTTTTTTTACACTTTTTCAAAAAATACTCCCAGTTGATTCACAGTTTATTTTAAAGATCTTTTCACACTACTACCACGAAGTTCGTGGCTCGTTCAGCATAGCACTTGATCTCTACCGATTTTACCCGGGTTCAAAACATCATCGCTTAAGTTTTATGATTTCTTATATATATAAAAAAATAATCAAAATTTTATTCGCGCATTTAATAACTTCGCCCGCAATTTTTTAACTGGAAAGATGATTTATTTCACCACGATACGGTATGTGGTATTTGTTTGTTTTTATTTTTTACAAAACAATGATACTTTGCATATTTTATGAATTTTTCTAAATTGAATCAATATTGAGGCGTTTAAATTAAAATGATTTTTAAAAAACCCATACTTTGATCTTTTAGAGATAGTGATTTAAAAAATAAAATGCCGGAAACTTTTTTTTTACGAATTTTTAAAGAACACTCAAATGTTAAATACTTAATAATTTCTTATCAAATTCAAATTTTTAATATTTTTTTCATTTATAAAAATAATTGAATTAAACTTTTTTCCCGTGTATCGAACATTTTAAAAAATGCTCACAATTTTAATTCAGCATTTAATATAGTTGTAAAATTTTGTAATTATAAAAATTTCTATTTTTTTTTCTCCTTTTTTTCAACATACAGCTATTTTTAAAAAGGTTCATTTTCGTTTCCAGGGGCTAAAAATTTGAGTGAGTGAGTGAATCTTAAAGTTCCACTGTTCACCTACTCCAGAGCTTTTGGCGACGGACTTATAAATTTTTAACCAAGATCAAGTGACGAAGATTAGACTTCAGCTGGCACCCATCTCTCCTAACTACCATACCACATCAACGCTAAGCTCTCGACAGATTCAACGGCATCGCTCCTCTTAACAGTGGATCTTCAGTGGTAACCAACATTTTAAAAGGGCAATAGTAATTAATTGTGGGAAATTAACGTGTGAATTTTGTAATGATGTTAATATAGAAATCACACACACAACTAGGATGGACTGATGGCGAGAGTGAAGGGGAATTTCTCCATGAGAATATGTTATGCATTTAAAAACGTTGGGGGGAAATAAAATTGTCTGATAAAGAAAAGAAGCGAAAAAAATTTCGAAACAGGAAATTTTAAGTTATACACTCAGTAAAAGCCCGAGAAACGCCGGGTTAAGCGGAGGGAAAAAAACAAAGTAATATTAAATAGAGAATATTGGAAGTGTTGATTTTTTGTGAAGGGAAAGGAAAATTTATAAAAGTAGAGAAAGCCCGTGCAACGCCGGGTCATGCAGCTAGTAATATTCATAAGTCATGTCATAAAAAAATAAACCATTATGCATTCAATCAAGTTTTATGCTTATTAATATTTTATTTCGTACTTAATTTTTTGCTGTTGTTTTTACTCCACATGCATATTATTTTGACATCGTAAAATGTCAAAATATTCAGACGGTAGGCCGCATGATCGTGCTGGTTGGGCTTTTTCTGTGAAATCATCACCTGTGGAATTTTACGAGTTATACATTTTTGGCTCTAATTTGATAGAAGAAACAAACTTAATTCAACTAAAATTGTTACAAATAAGGAAATTATTGATGTATGATTAATTCTTCTATTGACTCATTATTTATTTTCAAAGAAAATAAATAATGAGCTTTTGATAAGTATAAATAAACTCTGCATTTTTCCCATGTTTCCGATCTGCTTTCGTAGTTTTCAAATCTCCACTTGCGAGGTCTTGAAATGTCATCAACTCATCGAAAATGGCTGTACATTCATGTATTTTATCCTTCTAACAGCAATACTGAAATGAATTTTTAGGAGCAGTAAAAAGAAAACTTTATCTAAATATTAGAACACAATAGTTAAATCAGACTCTTTTTTCATAAAGATCTATCTCAACATGACATCTTAAAATGAAAAATGATACATATGTGAAATAAAACAACAAAAACTCGAGTACGAGTTTGAGTTTGGCAGGAAACATGAGGCTGTTGATATCACGTTATCATGACCTCACATGAACTTAACCCATTTCCTGTACTTATTCCATTCTTTATGCTCTGCTGTAAGTAATTAGTAAAATTTTGGTATTTGTTTTCCTTCCTGGTATTGCAGATTTAATGGCCAGCAGTTTATATATATTTCTTAAACATTTAATTAATATAACTAAGGATATATCTGAAATAAAATTTTCCCATTTTAAAACAAATATTTAGAAGACTTGAAATCAAATCAGCAGATCCATCCACTGAATTCTACAAAAGAAAAATCTGTCATAGGCTTTCAAGAATATGAATCCTCTATTATAAATATGGTTAATGTAGGCTGTAATTAACCGAAACGTGTAATTGTTTAATAAATGCATTCCAAACTTTCGTGCCTATTTCAAATGTCTCATTCTAATGATGTTTCAAAGATATGAAACATCCACTTTAATATCTTGAAACGAATCGTAATATTTATTGTATCCCACTTTGCATATTTGTTATACTTCAGCCAGTGACAAATTTGTTTTTTAAATTAATCATTAGACTCTGCGGAAAATCTGGAATCAAATCATTTGATAGATATCAACAATCTGTAATATGTGTTATGTGTGTCGTCCCTATGTGAATCACTTGGAATGAAGAACTAATCTCGAGCTATATAATAATATAGATCTAATTTCAAAACATTCCGAATTAATTCATCTTGGAATCAAAATAGAGGCAATAGCAGAAAAAAAAGCTTTAAAATATTGTTACAATCTTCTACATCTTGTTGACGGAAATTCGAATTTTCAGCTCTAACAAATACAAAAATGAAAGAAAGAAAGATGGAGGCTTTTAAAGGTAGATGATGAAATGAGAATGGCATTATCCTTTTTACGACCCAATAGAAACGAAATGATAAAAAAATTATCAAGCTCAAATTTCCCATTCAATGTATTCTTATAATTAATTTGTAATTAATTACAATAAATATTTCGCCGTTTTTGTGGTACTTATTATTTTATCTATAACATTGAAAATTATTATCATAAACTATTTTACATAGAGAATTTACAGATCAGTGAAATTCTTTTAGACATATATTATTGTTAGAGTGCCGTCAAATTTTGAAACTGTTCAAAGTGTACCGCAACAAAACAAAGGGATTTAGAATCGCTGCTTTAGCCAAAGGAATGAATAGTGCTTTATTCAAAGATTTTGTGGAAAATTTTGTCTATTATTATACTAAGAGTTTGATTTCAATGGAGTTAAATGTCTTCATTTTAAGAGAGCTTGTCAGTCGTAAATTTTGTATACTTAAGTGTTTTTATTTATAACTTCAAAAAATTATGAAAATGATGTACGTTTAATTCAATGTCTGTTTCTTAAAAAAAATTCTGGCCACTTAAGGGATCACAGGGGTGTTAAATTTCTCTGGAGGTTTGAAAATATAAACAATTTTCAAACAGGTATAATTTCTTTAAATTTAAGTGAAATAATTCGAATCTTTTACACATTACTTATAAAGGAATGGGGCTTCAGAAAAGCATAAAATGTTTAAAATATAATCATAATTTTAAAAATTATAAGCATATGAACATAAGAAACTTTTCTATAAGAAATTTTTATTAAGTTTTACGTCGCGCATGTTATTTTCTAAAAGAGTAGGTTTAATTACTATAGCTTTGAGTTGATTTATAAAGACAAATGTATTCTTAATACTTTGTAGCTACTTTTATATAAATAGAATAATAACTTACATATTTTAATAAATAAAAAATATGCATTTTTAAAAAATATTTAAAATATTGCAATATTTTACAAATATTTTGAAATACAAAAGATATATAATACTAAAATTAGGTAGGGTTTAAAGAGTATGATACATTGTATAATTCTATAAAGTTTTATACATCAGAGGCTAATATTTTAGAAAATAGCGTGCGCAAAGCAAAAAATACTTAATATTTATTATAGAATATTCATATGCTTATGACTTTTAAAATTATTAGTATATTTTAAACATTTTATACTTTTCTGAAGCCCCATTCTATTTTAAATAATACGTAAAAGATTCGAATAATTTCATTTAAATTTAAAAGAATTATACGCGTTTGAAAATCGTTTATATTTTCAGACCTCTAGAAAAATTTAACTGTATTGCGCATTGATACGCGTGTACTATGCATTGTATGCCAATACGTGGCTGTCTCACACGGTTTTCTTCACTTTTTTGCTTGCTCCCCTAATTGTTTTGAGCAGTGTATATATATAATAAAATTTATGTCCTTCTTATTAAGGAAAACAAAATTTTCAAATAAAAAATAAGAACTTAAAAATTAATCTACTGATTGCAACATGGTGGGCTTGAATAGCATGCATTTTGAATTACATTTCATTACATTTTTCCCACATTATTAATTTGCTACATTGTTTTACACATACATTTGACGAATCCTTCGTCGTTTCCATTGGAATGAGCAATTGCAACTGACGGATAAGGAATGTCATGGTCATGAATATATTTTTGATTCTAATTAAGTTTTAAGGCACAAAGTAAATTGAGATTTCATTTATAGTAGTTTTAAAACTCCTTCAGAAGTTCCAAATCAATAGAAACCATTTTCCCACTCGTTACAAGTGCCAATATATTGGCATTCAGAAAAAAATCATAAATTTCACAACAATTCCTTTTTTTTAAAAAAAATATTACTGTTTTTTCTGTCAAGGGGCACAAAGTGGATGTACAGTTTGATATCATAACGTGTAACGTTTTTGTATTTGGTTGAAAGCTCTTTCAGAATCCTATCACCTCCTCCGTGTTCAATGGCCGCGGTAGCCGAGTGGTATGGGCATCGGATCGTGGCTGGCTTTGTCACGAGTTCGAGCCCAGTACCACTAAAGACCCGCCGTGTAGGGCAGCGATGCACGCTAAATCTGTCGAGAGCTGCAACGTCCTCCCGTTGGTGTGGTGTGGTAGTTAGGAGAGGGGGGTGCCAGCTCAGGTGTCGTCCACGTCACTTGACCATGGTTCAAAATTACGTGGTCCGTCGCCAAAAGCCCTCGTGTAGCTGAACAGTGCGACGTTAATCTTCACTCACTCACCCCTCCGTGTTCAATAGCCAAATGAGCTTCATGTAGTACTAAAAATAACTCAGATTCCATGATGTAATATTGTATAGAAGTGCTTCCAACCTTTTCATACCCGTGGACCGGTCAACGCTTAATAATTTTACCGCGACCCGCTGAGGGTGGGACGTTGTTAATATTTTAATTGTTTTGATTTAATAATTTAATTGTATTTAAACATGCCTTTAGAATAAAATTTAGTTACTCCAAAGAAATGAATATAAAGTGATTTCCATGGAAAGTCAAAAAAACACTAGAGAAATGCACTCCAATAATTAAAATATAAATAATTTAATACTCCTTGAGTGGCTCGATACCATATGAGTAGTTAAAATATACCGGTTCTGGAACAGTGGAGCCGGTGGCGCCAGGAGGTTGAGGCGCATGCAAATAAAAGAGGGTGGAATTCCCCCCCCCCGGATCTGAACCGGGAAGATGGTTTGTGATTCATAAGGGTTTCGGGGATCTGTACTGATAAGAAATGCACGCTTTTAGCGATAACGAGTTATATTCTGATATAGTTTTAATTAAATGATTATGATTTTTTTAATTACGTCATTGGAAGCAAATTTTAATTGGGATAAAGAGACAAATTTTTCTGTACATATGATTATTTTTATATAATTCCGTATAAATCTATTTCTGAAAATCATGATATACGTGTTGAATGATTATTTGTTATATTTCAAATTTGATGCTTTGTGCTTGTGATTTCTGAAACACAGGATTGAAAATTAAGCAAACGAAAGGGAGTGGAAATTCCCCCGGGTCTGAACCGGGAAGATGGTACCCCCTCCGCTCTGATAAGGGTTTCGGGGCTCTGTAAATGGGTGCTAGAAATGCATGTTTTTAGAGATAACAAGTTATATTCTTATATAGTTTTAACTAAATGGGTAGAATTCTGATTTTTTTTAAGTACGTCATTGGAAGCAAATTTTAATTAGGATAAAGGGTCAAACTTTTCTGTACATATAAATATTTGTATATAATTCTGATAAAGTCTATTTCTGAAAATTATGATATATGTGTTGAATTATTGTTTATTACATTTCAAATTTGATACTTTGTGCATAACTAAAATATATTTTTCATTGATTTTGCATGTATTTTTTTTATAATTCTGAGATAACTTAAAAAATACTATGCTTATATAAAGTAAAAGTTCTGCATATGTTTTTTCGTTTGCAAAGTAGTTTACTTGCATGAAACATCCCTTTCCTATGATAATATATGCGGACCTTGTAATTCTGGTAAAACTTTCTTTGTTAGACGAATCTTAGAAATAAAATTAATTAATTCTTTTCCTCCCAAAATTATTTGGTGTTATGGAATTTATCCAAAATTGTTTGATAAGATGTCTGACATAGAATTTCATGAAGGCATGCCTTTCAATGTAGAAGATATTACTAATATTTTCGTAATAATAGATGACTGAATGAATGAAGTAGGAGATGACAAAAAAACTTTCAAACTTGTGCACGAAAGGAAGCCATCATAGAGATATTTCCGTAATATTTATTTTACAAAATATTTTTTGCAATGAAAAACAAATTATAGGAATATTTTTTTAATACTTCCTACCTAAGTTGTTTTAGAAATGTTAGAGACAAGCAATAGATCTCTTGTCTAGTAAGACAAATGTATCCATCTCAATCGAAATTTATGATTGGAAAACTATACGAAATACAAATGCTGCAAATTTGACTATCCACTTTGTGAGAGATAGAAAAATAAAAACTTTCGTTCGAATCATTTAATGAATTTTTCAAAAGAAAAAAATTTTCATAGAGTTTTGTTACGAATAAATATCTTAGAACAAAAACATTGTATGCAAAACCCTTGTCATGGATAGAATATTAAGTGTGGTTTGTGTTCTTCAACATTTGTTTTTAATTTTTAGTCTGTTTCCCTTCTTGTTTCTTACACTTAAATATATTAATATGAGTAAAGTAATTAAAAAAGTTGAAAAAATATTGAAAAAAAAAATGAAAAATATTGAAAACAGATGAAAAATATTGAAATATTTAGAATATTGTTGGTGGACTTGAGTATTTAAGTTAAGAGCAATAGTGATAAAAATTTCTTTTTTTCATATTAATCTTAAAATAATAATAACTTTATAAATTTAAATATATGGCAAACTTATAAAAAAATTCAAAGCAAAATCTTATTCATCTTATAATAATAATAATACAAACACAAAATATAAGAACAAAAAATATTGTATTTATTCACCTTCTAAAATTTATTCTTACATTATATCATTTCTTAAAATATTGATACAATCTGAAATCTTTCTGTTTGCTACGAACAAATTCATATAAAATATAATTCATTGAAAAGCCTTTACTGATTTTCAACAAGAAAAATATAAAATAAAGACCACATAGAAATAAGGAATAACCCTTGGTTAATCCATTTCTCAATAAATAAAGTCCTTCAGATCTCAACAATTTTCCTTTTATAAAACAATGTGCTAACAGAAAACTTAATTTAATCTTATATTTTTTAAAATGTATTATATGAGAAGCATTGAAATAAGTAACATCATTCAATATGAATAATAAATACATTCGACAGGTATATGCATAAAATGAAGAGGAAAAATTTACATTCTTAAACATGAAAGAATAAGATATATACAGAAATCAATATTTATAAAAGAAACTATTTAATTAAATTCTCATTTATATAAAATATTAGTTTTCATTTATATGGAAGTTACCGAAAGCTAAAGTTGTAATACCATCTTCAAAAATATATCTTATCGAAGGGGCAAAGTGATTTTTTTTTTACTTTTTACAGAATGTATTTGATGTATAGAACTGTTAATGGGTTTAAACTCTTCACGACTTCTATACTTATTTATGAGGCAATTTTTATAGTCTTCATGAGAAATTTTACTTTTAAAATAGATATATGTATCTCTTTTGCTGTATTTTTTTCTAAAGTTAATGTTTTTATGCTGTACATTTTTGCATTGAGACCTACGAACTCAGTTGCTACCATACCATTTAACTCATCTCTCATTTTTCCGAGAACATTATTAGTTACAAGATTATAAAGAAAATGATTTGGAAGCAAATATATGGGTCATTTCAATAAAAGAAGTGAGTTTTCTTTGAATAGATACAAGGTCGTTATTAATTATTCTATAAGCATGAAATGCTGGAGATGCTATGAATTTCTTAGCTCTTTTCTCTCTATTCACTAGATAAATCTTAACTTTTTGCGTAAATTTTCATTGTTTTACCAAACACGGCATTGTTTAAAAGTTTAAAGAGATATTTTCAAAATTGTTGTTTGCTCGTTTTCGATGTTCAGTATTAAAATCTATATAATTTTTAACCGAGGACTTTGTTTGAATTTTACAAATTGATGTATTTTTTTTAATTTTTAAACCTAATTGTACATATAACTTCAAATTTCTATAATGAACATATTTAGTTTTATTTCTGAAGTTAGGAGCCAATTTCTCCACAGACTTCGATTCTAAGATATTGAATTCTTTAGCAATATTTTTAGTATAGGAGGAACATTCAGAGACACTTTAACTTTTTCTGGAGCTAATGGATAGCAGTTATGCAAATCGTGCAATTAATCAGGATATTCTAACTTAAAATATACAACTTATATCCGAATCTTCTGGTACATCCATGAAGTTAACGTATTCATCAGTCCAGGAAAAGTCGTGTGTAGACAAATTTTGCGACATTGCTCAACCATATAGATTGTTTGCATCTAAATATATAATGTAACTACTAGGTAGGCTTGAATCATAGGTTGATAAATACACATTGTTAGCCTTAGCGTAGCGATGACCAATCATCGCAACACCTCCGCGAATTCCTTTTTCGATGAATAAAGGCATGTCTATATCAGTTAAAAGCTCCAATCGTACTTTTGTCATTTTATAAGATATGCTTGCCATACCAAACCAGGAATCGTATATGTATTGCATGGATCAATTTTGTAGTAATTCTGGCACAGAGTTCTAAAGTTTTCAAATATGTCTGAAAATAATACGTCTACGGTTACACACAAATCACGATAATCTCCCAATGTGCGCATTTGAAACATGTTCCATCTATGGTGAGCATATTCGTAGTCTTCTCTGGATACATTTTTATTTGTTAGACTGTTGAAAAAAGCTGATTGAGGGAGGGAGCTGCGTTTCATAAAATTTAGAAAAGGAATCAAAATATTCATATGGATAGCAACCCTTTCTAGTTATAAATTGTGCATTAATTGCAAAATACCTATCCCAAAGATGAAATTTACAAGGCTTTAAAGTTGGGCAAGTTTCTCTAGAGAAGTATTTAAAAATTGAAAAGAGTCAATGAAACGTAATGACCTCAGAGTAAAAAAAAATTTCACTATGTCGGGAATGCATTGAAAAAAGAAATCAAAACTTTTAGTTGATTTTTTAAAAAATCAAAATTCAATTTAATTATGTCAAATGATCCAAATGAAGCACGAGGAAGTACGAAACAACGCTTGAAGGAGTTTTTTTTTTGTTAAAATTTAAATAACATTTTGTGTCTAAAGGATTTATAACCTTTTTCAGCTACCATAAACCTATTGTTTTCTTCTTAGAATACAATTAATTCCCAAATATGATTGTATATTTCGCACAAAAACATTACTTTATGAGTACAGACATATGAATAAATAATTTTATAGGGCGATACTAACATCTCCTGGTTTTTATTCATTTTTAACTAACCTCTGAAATAACATTACAAAATTTGAAGTTATCACTTCTAACGTGTGGTCATAAGCACACACACGATCTTTTAACCGAAGTTTTCTGTTTTTACCCTCGATTATCAATTTCAAGGATAAATACATTTTTACCAATCAAAATTTTTATTTACATTGAATTGTTAAGATATTATAGTGGGAATGCGTTTTAAACATAGCGAAATGTATTAAAAATAAAAACTTTCAGAGAAAATATTTAAAAATTAATAGTAAGTAATCGTATAATAAAGAGTATGGTCAAATCTCAGGGATTTGTGTTTTAGAGTCAAATAAATATTAGTACAGGTACACAATTACCATAAAATTAATTAGCTTCATTAATGTAAGTAAAGATAAATACTAGAAGAGTAAAGTATATAAAACAGATACAAGTAAATAAAAGAAAAATAAATACAAGTAAATTAATACTAACCTGTATTACAAAGGCATAAATGTCGTTTACCATTAGATTTAGTCTCACTTGTTACAAAACTTAAAGATTTTAGACTTTTTTAAATTTTTCGATATTTCGAATTCTTTTACGATGTTTATATATTTAAGAAAATTGTTTCGGATAACTTTTAAATGTTCCATCTAAGAAAAAGGTCTTTCTATTTTCAAAAGGTACAGAGACTCTTCTCCAAATACTAAAAAAATCCTGTTATCTTGATCATTTCGAAAGTCTAAACCAGTGGCCTTCAAACTATATTCCATGGAACCCCTGAGGTTCCATGAAAGGGTTCCACGAGTCACAATAAAAAAAAAATCCAAAAGAAACTTATAAATGTATATGAAAAATGGATTCACGTTCTGTATGAAGTTTCTATATCCACAAGAATTTAAAAGCTTAACCCTGTCTTTAAGAAATTAAAAGTTTTGTTTAATAATGTTAAAATTAATTTTAACATTAATTAAAAATTTAATTAAAAGTTTTTGTTTAAAATTTGAAGTGATAACTTCAAATTTTGTAATGTTATTTCAGAGGTTAGTTAAGTGAATAAAAAACCAGGAGATGTTAGTATCGCCCTATAAAATTATTTATTCATATGTCTGTACTCATAAAATAATGTTTTTGTGCGAAATATACAATCATATTTGGGAATTAATTGTATTCTAAGAAGAAAACAATAGGTTTATGGTAGCTGAAATAGGTTATAAATCCTTTAGACTCAAAATGTTATTTAAATTTTAACAAAAAAAAACTCTTTCAAGCGTTGTTCCGTACTTCCTCGTGCTTCATTTGGATCATTTGACATAATTAAATTGAATTTTGATTTTAAAAAATCAACTAAAAGTTTTGATTTCTTTTTTCAATGCATTCCCGACATAGTGAAATTTTTTTTTTTACTCTGAGGTCATTACGTTTCATTGACTCTTTTCAATTTTTAAATACTTCTCTAGAGAAACTTGCCCAACTTTAAAGCCTTGTAAATTTCATCTTTGGGATAGGTATTTTGCAAGTAATGCACAATTTATAACTAGAAAGGGTTGCTATCCATATGAATATTTTGATTCCTTTTCTAAATTTTATGAAACGCAGCTCCCTCCTCAATCAGCTTTTTTCAACAGTCTAACAAATAAAAATGTATCCAGAGAAGACTACGAATATGCTCACCATAGATGGAACATGTTTCAAATGCGCACATTGGGAGATTATCGTGATTTGTGTGTAACCGTAGACGTATTATTTTCAGACATATTTGAAAACTTTAGAACTCTGTGCCAGAATTACTACAAAATTGATCCATGCAATACATATACGATTCCTGGTTTGGTATGGCAAGCATATCTTATAAAATGACAAAAGTACGATTGGAGCTTTTAACTGATATAGACATGCCTTTATTCATCGAAAAAGGAATTCGCGGAGGTGTTGCGATGATTGGTCATCGCTACGCTAAGGCTAACAATGTGTATTTATCAACCTATGATTCAAGCCTACCTAGTAGTTACATTATATATTTAGATGCAAACAATCTATATGGTTGAGCAATGTCGCAAAATTTGTCTACACACGACTTTTCCTGGACTGATGAATACGTTAACTTCATGGATGTACCAGAAGATTCGGATATAAGTTGTATATTTTAAGTTAGAATATCCTGATTAATTGCACGATTTGCATAACTGCTATCCATTAGCTCCAGAAAAAGTTAAAGTGTCTCTGAATGTTCCTCCTATACTAAAAATATTGCTAAAGAATTCAATATCTTAGAATCGAAGTCTGTGGAGAAATTGGCTCCTAACTTCAGAAATAAAACTAAATATGTTCATTATAGAAATTTGAAGTTATATGTACAATTAGGTTTAAAAATTAAAAAAAAAAATACATCAATTTGTAAAATTCAAACAAAGTCCTCGGTTAAAAAATTATATAGATTTTAATACTGAACATCGAAAACGAGCAAACAACAATTTTGAAAAATATCTCTTTAAACTTTTAAACAATGCCGTGTTTGGTAAAACAATGAAAAATTTACGCAAAAAGTTAAGATTTATCTAGTGAATAGAGAGAAAAGAGCTAAGAAATTCATAGCATCTCCAGCATTTCATGCTTATAGAATAATTAATAACGACCTTGTATCTATTCAAAGAAAACTCACTTCTTTTTTATTGAAATGACCCATATATTTGCTTCCAAATCATTTTCTTTATAATCCTGTAACTAATAATGTTCTCGGAAAAATGAGAGATGAGTTAAATCGTATGGTAGCAACTGAGTTCGTAGGTCTCAATGCAAAAATGTACAGCATAAAAACATTAACTTTAGAAAAAAATACAGCAAAGAGATACATATATCTATTTTAAAAAGTAAAATTTCTCATGAAGACTATAAAAATTGCCTCATAAATAAGTATAGAAGTCGTGAAGAGTTTAAACCCATTAACAGTTCTATACATCAAATACATTCTGTAAAAAGTAAAAAAAAAATCACTTTGCCCCTTCGATAAGATATATTTTTGAAGATGGTATTACAACTTTAGCTTTCGGTAACTTCCATATAAATGAAAACTAATATTTTATATAAATGAGAATTTAATTAAATAGTTTCTTTTATAAATATTGATTTCTGTATATATCTTATTCTTTCATGTTTAAGAATGTAAATTTTTCCTCTTCATTTTATGCATATACCTGTCGAATGTATTTATTATTCATATTGAATGATGTTACTCTCTCTCTCTCTCTTATTTCAATGCTTCTCACATAATACATTTTAAAAAATATAAGATTAAATTAAGTTTTTTGTTAGCACATTGTTTTATAAAAGGAAAATTGTTGAGATCTGAAGCACTTTTTTATTGAGAAATGGATTAACCAAGGGATATTCCTTATTTCTACGTGGTCCTTATTTTATATTTTCTTGTTGAAAATCAGTAAAGGCTTTTCAATGAATTATATTTTATACGAATTTGTTCGTAGAAAACAGAAAGATTTCAGATTGTATCAATATTTTAAGAAATGATATAATGTAAGAATAAATTTTAGAAGGTGAATAAATACAATATTTTTTTGTTCTTATATTTTGTGTTTGTATTATTATTATTATAAGATGAATAAGATTTTGCTTTGAATTTTTTTATAAGTTTGCCATATATTTAAATTTATAAAGTTATTATTATTTTAAGATTAATATGAAAAAGAAATTTTTATCACTATTGCTCTTAACTTAAATACTCAAGTCCACCAACAATATTCTAAATATTTCAATATTTTTCATCTTTTTCAATATTTTTCAACTTTTTTTCAATATTTTTTCAACTTTTTTAATTACTTTACTCATATTAATATATTTAAGTGTAAGGAACAAGAAGGGAAACAGACTAAAAATTAAAAACAAATGTTGAAGAACACAAACCACACTTAATATTCTATCCATGACAAAGGTTTTGCATACAATGTTTTTGTTCTGAGATATTTATTCGTAAGAAAACTCTATGAAATTTTCTTTCTTTTGAAAAATTCATTAAATGATTCGAACGAAAGGTTTTATTTTCTATCTCTCACAAAGTGGATAGTCAAATTTTAAGCATTTGTATTTCGTATAGTTTTCCAATCATAAATTTCGATTGAGATGGATACATTTGTCTTGCTAGACAAGAGATCTATTGCTTGTCTCTAACATTTTTAAAACAACTTAGGTAGGAAGTATTTAAAAAATATTCCTATAATTTGTTTTTCATTGCAAAAAATATTTTGTAAAATAAATATTACGGAAATATCTCTATGATGGCTTCCTTTCGTGAACAAGTTTGAAAGTTCTTTTGTCTCATCTCCTACTTCATTCATTCAGTCATCTATTATTACGAAAGCATTAGTAATATCTTCTACATCGAAAGACATGCCTTCATGAAATTCTATGTCAGACATCTTATCAAACAATTTTGGATAAATTCCATAACGCCAAATAATTTTGGGAGGAAAAGAATTAATTAATTTTATTTCTACGATTCGTCTAACAAAGAAAGTTTTACCAGAATTACAAGGTCCGCATATATTATCATAGGAAAGGGATGTTTCATGTAAGGAAACTACTTTGCAAACGAAAAAAACATATGCAGAACTTTTACTTTATATAAGCATAGTATTTTTAAGTTATCTCAGAATTATAAAAAAATACATGCAAAATCAATGAAAAATATATTTTAGTCATGCACCAAGTATCAAATTTGAAATGTAATAAACAATAATTCAACACATATATCATAATTTTCAGAAATAGACTTTATCAGAATTATATACAAATATTTATATGTACAGAAAAGTTTGACCCTTTATCCTAATTAAAATTTGCTTCCAATGACGTACTTAAAAAAAAATCAGAATTCTACCCATTTAGTTAAAACTATATAAGAATATAAATTGTTATCTCTAAAAACATGCATTTCTAGCACCCATTTACAGAGCCCCGAAACCCTTATCAGAGCGGAGGGTACCATCTTCCCAGTTCAGACCCGGGGAGGGGGAATTTCCACTCCCTTACGTTTGCCTAATTTTCAATCCTCTGTTTCAGAAATCACAAGCATAAAGCATCAAATTTGAAATATAACAAATAATCATTCAACACGTATATCATGATTTTCAGAAATAGATTTATACGGAATTATACAAAAATAATCATATGTACAGAAAAATTTGTCTCTTTATCCCAATTAAAATTTGCTTCCAATGATGTAATTAAAAAAATCATAATCATTTAATTAAAACTATATCAGAATATAACTCGTTATCGCTAAAAGCGTGCATTTCTTATCAGAACAGATCCCCGAAACCCTTATCAATCACAAACCATCTTCCCGGTTCAGATCCGGGGGGACTTCCACCCTCTTTTGTTTGCATGCGCCTCAACCTCCTGGCGCCACCGGCTCCACTGTTCCAGAACCGGTATATTTTAACTACTCATATGATCCACGGACCGGTGGTTGGGAACCATTCTGTATAGTACTGACGCCTTATTTAACAGGTTACATGAAATTACCTTTATTTTCACCAAACACCACATTATAGCTATTCAGCAACCAATAGGCCCTGGGTTCCTTTTTAATAGTTATTTTGGCTTTTTGTACATCAGTTATTAACTTATTGTACGTATATTTATATATATATATATATATATATATATATATATATATATATATATATATATAGTGTCAGTTTAAAAAAAGTACTTTTTTTGCAATTTTAACTCCAGTTTTGGGCAGCTCGTCGTCGAATCCTGATTATATACTGGGGTCGGCAACCTTTAAGCTGCGGCATGCCAAAAATCAATCTACCAATTATGATTCAGAGGGCCACACAGTAGGATATTTTTGAAACAATTCAATTCCCGCGATAATGTATGCATAATTAGAGAATAGAATTTAGTTATATAGATTTACAGCTTTATCACATAATATTTTTACAGCAATTAAAAATATTTCTTATCATAAAAATAAACAGCATAAAATATAACTATTTCTTCAACTAAAAAAAAAACTTTCGCTCTACTTTCATATCGCGCAAAGAATGTGGTATATATATATAATTTGTGACTTTTACTTTGACATATTCTGAGCATTTAGTTCTTAAACAATTTCTTTGTGGACTCGAAATATTTTTCGTATGAGGAAAGATATTTTACTTAGATATATAGAATTAAAAACGTAAAAGCAGAATACATATGCAATTTTCTCTCTTCAAACAATTAAATATCTCCAGCTATGGCATTCAATTTTACAAAAAAAGCTGTAAATTTACCTTTAGAGTTATCTTTTAAATTTTTTCATAATTCATTAATTGTACAAATTCTGGAGATGTTTGTCACACACACACACAAATAAGTTCTATTACAAATTTATGAAGTTCATTCAAAAATTGACAAATTTGTCGAGTAATGCTGAGTGCCACTGATAATTGTACCGTATGCCATAGGTTTCCTACCCCAGCTATAGGCCATGACTCCTTCTCTGACACTACAACTTGCTTCTCCATTTTAATGCAGCACAGGAAAAAACCATTTTTTTGCTGAACAAGTTTAAGTAAAATTGTGTATTTTGACACTCCCGGACAAACCACAACGTGCAACTGACAAATTCCGAGCATGAAGCACGCCTTAAAAGTCTCGTGCAATATTCGAAACGAATCGGAGATGTATTTCATACTGTACCGGTTTCTCATTAAGCATTCTATAGAATGCTTAGGCAATGTGTGAAATAAGAATCATTTCATACATTTCCGGCTTGTTTAGGCATTCTATACAATGCCTAGGCAATGTGTGAAACAAAAATCATTTCATACATAGCCGGCTAGTTTTAGGCATTCTATACAATGCCTAATCATTCTATAGAATGCCGGATTTCATACTTTGCCGGTAACATATATATATATATATATATATATATATATATATATATATATATATATATATATATATATATTGTATTTACTCGAATCGAAGCCGCACTTTTTTTTAGTGTTAATACTACTAAAAATCAGCGAAGAAAAAAAAGTTGTTTGGATAGTGCAACTGGAGTAATTCTAGGTTCAGGTATGTATTTAACCGTTTATAATACTGGTAAAATATATTGGATATATCGATAAACCATTTTTCACTATATCTCCTTTTTCACAAAGACTTGTTAAGAATTTGAGGCGTAGCTTAGTTTCGATTAAATACGGTATATATATGTATAGCGTTTAACTTGAATACATTTCAAATTTTTTAGAATATTTGATATGCTGGCTCTTTTTATTTTCTTCTTGACATGCTGATCACAAATATGAATTGAATTTTGAATATTTCTCAGTATATTTTTTGCAAATAAGCGTAGTCACTGACAAAACGCACGTGTCAGCCGGACAAAGCATTCTTTGCTTTAATTTCAAAGGGGGGGATCATAGCTTATATATCTTTATCTCAAAAGTTTTTAGAGAGGTTTCTTAGTTTACACAATTTCCTAATCTTATCATGCTGATGTATCAGATATGGTTGCTGATGTAATATTACATCAGCTACGGCATTATTTTAAAATTTGTTGTTAAACTTGTTTTTCCCGCTAGGTGGGTAAAAAAAACGAATTCGTAATCACGCGATTCCATGGAGCAAGAAAATTTAAACAGAAAACCATTTATATATATATATATATATATATATATACATTCTTATGCAATATAGATTCAAAAAGAAAGGGGAATATCTTGGTTTTTAAACATATATATTCTTTCGGGAACTGTTAAAGAAGACATAAAATGTTTTCCTCTATTATTTTCCAATGTCATCGAGAAAATGTCTATGGACATAGTCGCCTGCATGATTCCCACGATTTCAGACTAGCTGTTTCTTATAAATTTCATTTCCAGATGTAATCTTTACATTATGAACCAACCGATTATTCCACCATTTTTATTCAGGATCATTTAATCATTTGCTACCTTCGATCGTGCATTTTGAAGCAAACTGACGAGTCTATAGTAGAGGGAATATATTTTTCTATCTGCATCTGTTCAAAAAGTATTACAAATCTAAAATAAAAAATCACGCTTTAAACATAACATAAAACTACATTAAAAACGTTAAAACCATTTTTTCTACTGTAGCAAAATTCTTGTTTATGGAAAACTTTTTTTAAAAACAAATTCACGTTAGATCACCCCACATTGCTTTTCTACGGATATTTCTTCTCTACCTTTGTTTGTGTTGCCACGGTAGCCCAGTGGTTAATGTATCGGATCACATGGCAGGCATGTCATGAGTTCGAGCCCAGTACCACTAAAAACCCGCCGTGTAGGGGAGCGATGCACGTTAAATCTGTCGAAGCTCAAACGTCCTCACATTGGTGTGAGTGAGTGAGTGAAGATTAACGTCGCACTGTTCAGCTACACGAGGGCTTTTGGCGACGGACCACGTAATTTTGAACCATGGTCAAGTGACGTGGACGACACCTGAGCTGGCACCCCCTCTCCTAACTACCACACCACATCAACGGGAGGACGTTTCAGATCTCGACAGTTTTAGCGTGCATCGCTGCCCTACACTGCGGGTCTTTAGTGGTACTGGGCTCGAACTCGTGACAAAGCCAGCCACGATCCGATGCCCATACCACTCGGCTACCGCGGCCACCACGTTGGTGTGAGATATAAATTAGAAGAGAGGGTGCCAGTTCAGGTATCGTCCTCGTCACTTGACCACGGTTCAAAATGACGAGGTCTATCGCCAAAAGCCCTCGAGTAGTTGAATTTGCGCTGTTAATATTCGCTCACTCTTTTTAACACTGTTTGTAACAAACTCATCTGTCTTTTTCTTTTGTCCCATTATTTAATCTCAAGATATATTTTTTCAATATTTGTGACAGTGAAAAAAACCCCAATTATTTCAACTTTTTATAAAATAGTTTTTGATATAAAAAACTACAAAATATTTTAATGAACTAAGCCTTTTTCCCTCGAGGAAAAATATTTAAACTTTTTTCCAAAAAGGCAAAGTAAAATTTGAAAATAAAAATTACGTAACTTAGAAAGTAATTTAAAAACTCTTAATAGAAAATCTAATAGTAATAGTAATCTAAAGTAACCAAAACGATTAATTTTATCGTGTGTGTGCTTATTTTTAAAATAATGGCTTCTACTACATGACACGTTCTATCCATTTTTAAAATGTATCACCCTCTTTTGTTCTTGATTTGATGTCAGTTTAAAAAAAAAAAAAAAAATTCAAAACATACAATGCAATTATCCAATGGAATGCCTATTTGGAACTGAAGGTAAAAATATAACGAGGATTGGTTATTTAGCATTCACGACAATTACAGTATGCATCCCAGAGGAATGGATAGATGGTGATTTGGGGAGGACCAATGGAGTTACACTTGGAGATAAAGAGATGATGTGTCGATGACAAGACTAGATCACTGATGGCTCGGCGATATAAGCATGATATTCTTATCATCATGGAAGAATTTCTTCTCACATGGACACCTTCCTTTTTGTCGATGCCATTTTTCAAACGGAATATTTCTCTGACATAATATGTTTGACACCAAGTCACTTTTAGTTCTCATTCAGTAGCTTCCTCCTCGATTCCTGCGGGATGGATTCTATTGGCGCCACAGAAATTTTATCCAAAAACGTTTGCTATAACGGCATCTATAATAAACAAAATTCCATTTCATATACTTCGTACTTTTCCTCGCAATAATCGTCAATTCAGCAACGAAGTATAGGATTAGTTTGAATTCAAACCCTTCCGAATTTCTTTTGAGCGTTATTTTGGCTCCCCCTTCAAATATATCTGGGAATTTTTTTTTTTATTTATTAATTCTAAATAAGTTTAGAGACTAAAATAAGAAAACAGATTCATTTCAAGTAATAATTCTTGACCATTTTGACATAAAGGATAACTTTAGGGTTCCCAGAGATTCCAGACAAATTTTTTTTAAAAAAATAATAAAACAACTTTAATTTTTTATTAATTGCTTAAAATAAGTTAATATTATATTGCATTTCTATCGACTACTTGGTTAATATAAGCTAGGTATTTCAATAAGTCTCCTTCATGTATTCATACAAAACCAAATATTTGTAACATTTATTGTCATTTCTATGTGAAAAAAGGTCTCATTTCAATCTGTATTCTTTTAACTCAATTTTTTCCTTAATAAAATATTCTATTCAGAACAGCAAAATCATCAATGAAATAGTAATTAACGCTCGCAGTGTATTCGAGTAAATGATTTACGCATATATGTGAAAGTGTTTATTCCTGCGATCAAGAATAAATCTGCTCAACTTTTTCAAATATTGTTAACTAGTACATTTACTAATTCCAGCAAAATGTGTTTAAAAATACGAAACATCTGGCTCTTGTGTAAAATAATGCATGTAAAATATTAAAAGGGCTCTATGCAGATTTGGTAGTTTATTTACAAATAACTGTTGTTTTTTTCTGAGTAAATAAAGAACAGAAATGTTTTCTAAGCGAAAAAAAAAATATACCATCTGTTCCTTAGATACATCTCGTCTTTTTCCTGTAGTAGTGAGGAAAAAATGACATTATGCGCAGTGATATATAAGACAACAGGAAATATAGATATCTTATCAAGAAACATAAAAAAAGTCATGTAATAGTCCAAATATATTTATTTTGTAGGATATGCTCGAGAGAAAAATTCCAAAGCAAAAAAAAATGTACACAAATAGGGATATTTAAACAAAAGGGAGATTTGCAAAATAAATATACAGGACCACACTAACAGAAAAATGTTAATAAGCAAAATATGCATTACAGCAATGAACGTTGCATAATGAAATTCGAGTCATTTCAAAATCTGTCTCTCCATAGTTTGATTGAGTTTTTTTAATTTACGCCCCACTCTCAAGTAACACGAGGGCTTTTTTTTTAAAAAAAACGTTAAGTAACAACCCCTTAAAGTTTCAAGACCTCAACAGATTCTTCACCAGAACTCTAACCATTGGTAGAAATGGAAAGGTAGAATTGACTGGGTTGTTTGAAAAGTCCAACGAC